>JACCIC010000358.1:0-183255 GCA_018907035.1 Sycobia sp. Sy_11 | reverse complement strand
AAGCACACACTAGCATCCGCCATCTCGACTTCGTCCGAAATAATAATTTCCGGATTTCTTAAACAGTTCAATAATAACTAAGTAAAACCTACTCCATATATAAAAATCTATATCACTACACACAATTTACTGTAAATTACATGTTGTGGCTTCTGTATTGAAAAATGCTTCAATGTAGCGTCTACTTCAACAAGTTGATATTTCACAACCATTTTATACAATATATATGCATATTACACACTGCTTTTACGGGAAAAATTCTACTAGCGTGTTCGGATGGTAGAAAAAGCTTTCCAAATGTCTCGAGACGACTTCTACGAAGACTATCATATTTGGACAATAGAATATGTCTTGGGACGACTGTTATAGAGAGTTTTGTGTTGGAGAGGTAGAATACAATGTCCAGGAATCCCGAAATGATTTCTACTCCCGTCTTCTACTGTCCGAACACGAAACTCTCCGAAGAAAATGTATCGAGGCGCCTGTCCACCGTATTCTACCGTCCGATCATGAAAGTATGCGTTGAAGATGTCCCTAGGAATATAGACATCGTTTCCTACTGATTAAACACAAGACGCCCTGTAGAAGTCGTTCGGAAATATATATTCTAATTCAATATATCTTGTAACGGATTACCCGCTTTTCTGCGTTGCGAACAAAGCGGAGATGCGCTGTCGGAATGCGCGCGCGACGATGTCGTCAAGACGTGTGGCCGCCACTTGCGGATCGCGCCAGCCCTGCACAGGTATACCCAGCGCCGACGGACTCATAATCGGGCAGTGCACGACGCGCAGTCCTCCTCGTGAACAATGTGCACGGTGTCTGCCCAGAGGAACACCGCAGAAGCGTGCACTAGCTTAGGTGGAGACGCGTGGCGAGCTCCTGCTTAGCCACGCCTACGGAGACGGCGGGGTTCGTCTATGTTCCACATGCTTCTCGCATGCTGAGACAGCAGAGGCCCAAGGAATAGATTCGGGAGGAAATGCTGGAAAAAGGTATTAATAAATGATGCAACGGGAGTACGTAACAACACGATCAAATTTAATAATAATATCAGAGAAATGTAAACGGCCGCGGTGACCGAGTAAGGCGCAGCGCGAAGGGAGATAACTACCGGACACACACACACACACACTCTCTCTCTCTCTCTCTCTCTCTCTCTCTCTCTCTCTCTCTCTCTGTCGCACTCACACGCACTCGATGTACAAGCAGACTCCTCTGCGCCGACGGCGAACTTACCCCTTCGCCAAAGAAATTAACGCCGGTTGCATATACTTATCGCGAGGCGTCCGACTTGGTTTGACGCTACCCACTTGTAATGAAGAAAGTGGAGTTGGAGGTCGGGGGTAGGCGCGCAAAGAAATTAACGCCGGTTGCTTATACTTATCGTCGGCCGTCGGGGAGGCGTCCGACTTGGTTTGACGCTACACACACTTGTAATCGAAAAAGCAGCGCACAACGTACACATTCCCAACTAATTAGTTGGGCAATGCGCGAACACTCATGCGGCGCGTCGAAAATCGAGCCTCCGACTTGGTGCTGCGAGCTACCGACGGTTCTCGTGTTCTTGTCCGTTGTCCCATATATATCCCAAAATAAATTGTTTTTCGATAATGAATCATATTTTTGTATAATTAAAAATAGTTGCTTATATTAAAGCAAAATTTGGTCATTTGTATTTTAACAAATGCATTTATTTAAAACAAACAAATTTTTTCAGTGCACGAAATATTTTCATAAATACTATCTGATCCAATTTAACATCGGACTGGTGCATTTAAACTCCGCGCGTTAACTGAATCGGTAAAATTTTTTTTCCCTATATTGTTTGTTGTTTTATACGATCATACAGATCATATAACTTTAAAATATCGCGCGAGTTTCAACCAATCAGCGCGTGGAGAGGTAAAGCCTCTAATGCGCATGCCCGATTTGGCCGTACCGTCTGGCAACTCTGGTGGAAAGAGGGGAAAGTTAAATTCTGCTCCCCTACTTTTGCTTCTTTTCTTCCTCTCACTCGCTTTGGCTTTTCTTTCTCTCTCTGTTGCACGCAGAACAATCGAGGGATTTCCAAGACAGCGACATGCACCGGACAAATCTGAACTAGCATCTCCGGCTAATTTTTGATAAGCTTTTCCGATGTAAAGCGAGCGGAGAAACACTCCTTTCTACCAGTCTCTACCCTCCAATGGAGAGCCTCCATAGGCGATTCTCTAGTCGGCTTTATCTACAAATGTAATATTACCTCTTTTCTTTTAACCTATATATAAAAGATAAATAGTTATTATTGTATATGAAGATTTTAATTTATTAATTATGTCTAAACGTAATAAATTATTTAACAGTAAATATGAGTCTACTATCACTTACTTTTAAAAACAGATTTAATATTTTAGTGTTTCTCCAACTTGGTAATAAAGCATCATCGTGATGTAAGTTATTATGACAAACAAGTTGACAGGTAAATTTATATGTCAATCACAACTTAGATAAATTGAACAAGACTAATTGTTAAAAAAAAAATTATTTATGAAATGAGATTGTATTTTATAAATGATCTATAATTTTTATAATCCTTGTACACATTATCTTAATTGGTCAAGCTCTTTGTTAAACCAGGAATATACATTTTTCATATTGAAGTATGAAATGATTTCATTTTTCTAGGATCAATTAATTATGAGTTATATTTTACTTCAACTTATACGATCTAGATCTTTCAATAGATACATCAAAAAATTACAACCACATTTTTATTGTACTAGTCATAATGATAGACATAATAAAAAGGAAGAACTTAAAAACGTGACACTAGACGAAAAGAATTAAAGTACGCTTTATTCGTGATTTTCAACAGACGAAGCAAAAAGTCGAAGAAATCATAGAAAGAGAAAATATTTGGACCATACCAACTTTTTATGCATTGGAAGAATGTTAACTACTCCATATTTAAGTTATTTAATTGTATCACAAGATTATCAAGTAAGCTGTAAGAATTTATTATTATTAAACAATAATATAATTATTTTTTTTTTGCAGATAGCATTATGTCTCCTTGGATTTGCTGGTTTGTCTGATTTAGCTGATGGATGGATTGCACGTACATGGACATCTCAAGCATCGAAGCTTGGTAGTTTTCTTGATCCAGTAGCAGATAAGTTATTAGTTGGAACATTATTTTTATCTTTAACATGGGTTGGATTAATTCCTATACCTCTTACTTGTCTAGTACTTGCAAGAGATATAACTTTAGTCGCTGCTGCATCATACATTAGATATCGTTCATTACCACCACCAGTAAGTTCAATATTATGATATTTCTTATTAATCATGTATAAAAATTTAATTAAAAAGTAATTCCAAAACTTCTCTTAAATATACTTATTTATCTTCACATTTTCAGTTTTTATTAGATCATATATTATATTTTTATTATGATAAAGATGGAATATTATAATTATAAAAATTAATATATTTTACATCCAAAGACAACTGTTCTAATTTAAAGCTTAATTTAGCTTTAAATTTATTTTTGTTTTTGTACTTTATCAACTTAATATTTACTTTTAAGCTTAAAAATCAAGCTTAATGTTTACATTTAAGAACATGAAAATAAGAATTTAAATTATATTAAAACTGTCTTTCCTTTTTAGAAAACTATAGCCAGGTATTTTGATGCTACTCATGCAACAGTGCAATTAGCACCTACATTGATAAGTAAAGTTAATACTGGTATCCAGCTTTTACTAGTTGCTAGTACATTAGCTGCTCCTGTATTTCATTTGATAGACCATCCGTTTCTTCAAGGGCTTTGTTACCTTACAGGAGTAACTACTATCGCTGGTGGTATAAGCTATTTAGTATCAAAAGATACATATAAAATGCTTTCAAAAAAAAAAAATACAGAACATTCTTCGTGTAAAAATAATTGATATACAACTTAAAACTTTGTATTAATGTGTACATATTTATTAAAATTATTTTTAAGTATAAATGTATATATTTGAACTTCAGTTAAACAATATATTGATCAATGTAATAACATTCATATGCAGTCTGTTCTCTGAACGATGGATCATATTCTACACCAATATAGTCTATCTCTAATGAGAAAGGACCATTAATTTTATCAGCTAAAGTAATACTAATACCAGCTATACTATTTTTAATTAAAGGATAAGTTACAGTTTGCAATCTGCCTTTATAACCCAGAAAAAATTTAGAAAATGGTATTCTTACATGTTGCCAATAGGGACCACCTCTAGTCCAAATGAAATAATGAAAAGTATCATACTTGCCAACATCAAATTCTGATTTATAGTGTAAATTGATTAAATATGTTCTTCCTTCACCTCGTATATGTAATACTAAATAATTATATAATTCCCAGTCATATTCCTTTACATTTTTAAACGGGGTCATATTTGGTGTCAATCTTAAATTGCAAAAACCAGTTCTATGGATTTTTCCATCCTCTGGTAAGGTTGTATCTAAAATTCCATGAAATAAGCCTTTACCATCAGTTGTAAGGTCTAACCTATAATGATTATTAGTATATTTAAACATTAATAGTCACAATTTAATTCATATAAACTGCTTCATCATTATTAAAAAGAAGGTTACTTACTCTGCTGTTGAAGAGCCTAAGTTGTGATCCTTGTCAGTTGTTATAACCCATCTCTCTAATTCTTTTGGATCACTTTTAAATCTCCATACAACATCTACAGCATGTTCATTGAGACGAAGTTGAGGACCATTTATGTACGGTTCTTTAATATCATGAAACCATTCTTTTATGCCTTCTTTATATAAGTTCATTTCAAGTAGTACTTTATCTTTAAACGTCATTTTTTGCCATTTTTTTTCCTCATCAGTTTTTATTTGGAAACCATCTTTATCATTAGTTTCATAAAATTCTGATAAACATTTACTGTATGATAATTACGTCTGATTATACCTATTCCTAATAATTGACCCAATTTCAATCGCATTATTATCTAAAAAATAAGACACAAGTTCTTTTGTATTATGTTACATTAAGAGTAAGATTCATAAAATCAATTTTAGATTCATTAGAATATTAATTATTATAAACATAAAATTATTACTACATGAAATGTCGATTACTGCATTTTGAAAATTATTCTTTAAATTTTAAACTGAGCAATGTAAAGTCAGAAAGATTTTCTAACATCAGATTATGATATACTTAAGGTGCTTTTACATTTCGAATGGAAATAAAAATAATCTTAGGCAAACTAAAATTGTTCAGGCGTTAATCAGGTCCAGGTGGTTAGGGAAGTATTCTTTCATAGAAGCAGAGATGAATAGAGATTACTAGATAAGTTCTAAATATGGCGCTGTTGCTTGCTGCGGCAGAACCACGAACAACTTCCGTTTAGGATCGGTAATGGTAGGATACTGTAAGCAATAGAAAAATACGTGTGCAGGCAGTGCAAGCGGCGATGAGTGTTCTGGCTGGAAGGGGGGAAGAGGCGGACAAGCGTAATATAGTAGCTAGTGCAGCTGCAGCAGATTGTAGTGTCATAAAGGGGAGAAGAGGGAACATTAAGAAATGAAGGAGAGGCGACTGGCGATACCAAGCAAATGCGAGACGGGATATTTGGAAACAAAATTGAAATAAATGCACATATTCGTGCACTAGATTTCGTATATTCTTGTATATATATATATATATATATATATATATATATATATCAGGTATGTGAATAAGTCTTTTCCGTTTTTTTTCAAATTTTGAGCCTTTATTGTGAAAAAATGGTTACAAATGAATTATTGAAAGTATTGGCCATCGCTAGCTACAACTTTTTCCCATCTTTCTGGCAACATACGAATCCCGTTGCGAAAAAATTCGACCGGTTTGGCCTCTATCCAGTCATCCACCCTTTTTTTGGCTTCCTCGTAGGAATGGAAGTGCTGGTCAGCCAGGCCATGCGTCATCGATCTGAAGAGATGGTAATCAGACGGAGCAACGTCTGGACTATACGGCGGGTGGGGTAGGACTTCCCATTTGAGCGTTTCTAAGTATGTTTTCACCGGCGGTGCAACATGTGGGCGAGCATTGTCATGTTGCAAAATAACTTTGTCGTGCCTGTCGGAGTATTGTGGCCGTTTTTCTCGCAGTGCGCGGCTCAAACGCATCAATTGTCGTCGATAGACCTCGCCTGTGATCCTTTCATTCGGTTTCAGAAGCTCATAGTAAACCACACCTAGCTGGTCCCACCATATACAGAGCATGAGCTTGGCGCCATGAATATTTGGCTTGGCCGTCGATGATGATGCATGGCCGGGTAGTCCCCATGATTTTCTTCGCTTCGGATTATCGTAACGTATCCACTTTTCATCGCCAGTCACGATACAATGCAGAAAACCCTTTCTTTTATGTCGCTGAAGCAGCTGTTCGCAAGTGAAAAAACGCCGTTTGACGTCTCTCAGCTTCAGTTCGTACGGAACCCAATTTCCTTGCTTTTGGATCATTCCCATGGCTTTCAAACGCTTGGAAATGGTTGTTCGGTCAACTCCCAATGCTTCAGCAAGTTCTTCTTGCGTTTGACAAGAATCTTCATCAAGCAAAGTCGCCAATTCTCGATCTTCAAAGATTTGCGGCCGCCCGGAACGCTCCTTGTCTTCCACGTCGAAATCACCGCTTTTGAAGCGTCGAAACCATCCGCGAACACTTGAATCATCGACACAACCTTCTCCATAAGCCTCCTGAAGCAATCGATGCGTCTCGGCAGCATATTTCTTCAAATTGAACCAATAAAGTGAAACTTCCCGCAAATGACGTCGAAAAAATTTTAACTAATGTGTTAGTATGGAATTGTTGACATATGAATAAGCTTTGATTATGACATATGTAACCATTGAATACTCGCACAGTATTGGTGGCGCCATCTCTTACAAAAACGGGAAAAACTTATTCACACTCCTAATATATATATATATATATATATATATATATATATATATATATATGTGTGTGTGTGTGTTAGAATATAGAGGAGTTATACGCAGCGCCCTCCGTGCAGCCTAAGCACACGATGTGTACGTGTGCGCTTCTATGTGTATGCGCCGCTCGGCCGCTGCACGCAGCCTCGCTGTTATTCATTCCCGTGTGATCTGAAGATTGGTTTAGATGCTTAATAAAGACGTGGTAATTAGTTAGATTATATATCTCTGCTTTTTATTGTTTAATATCCTCCACCTATTCCATTAGGTTATTGGGCCTCGCAGCTTTTCCTGCGCGAAGTTAATTAATTAGCAATTTTAGATTTTATAAAGATTTTGAAATTTTGTTTTCGAAACACCACGTGTTCGCGATCCTTTGAAGAATCGCGACTTAAAAGCTTTCGTGCGAGCTTTTGATTAAGAAAGTGAAGAGTGATTAGAACGTAAATTCAGTGCGTGTAAAGGCCTGTTTTGCATTTATTTGTGAATTTTTCAGATAGAAGCTTTGTGATTGAACTTTCATAATATCACAAAGACATAAAGAGATAAATAGAAGGAAGGCTCTTTTGAAAGTATATATCTATATTGATTAAATATATAAAAGACAAGATGAGTCAAGGGTCTAACACTCAAATTGAAAAGAGAGGTAAGTACATGAAAGTATAATTACATAAAACTAATCTTAAAATTAATGCATCAGACAGAATAGAATTTGAGTGTAGGAATAAAGAACAGTGTTTAGAAAATTTAACATAAAACGAAAATTATATATATAAAAATTAGAAGTTTTGTATTATAAAATCTTGATTTGATAATAAGTAATTTAGAAGCTTTAAAGAATCAAAAGTGAATTTGAAAGTATAGAATTTTGAAATTAAAAGAAGTTAAAATTAAATTTGGAAATGATTGAAAAGTAGAATTTGATTTGTAGAAAATTAGAAGTAAAATAGTGAAATTAAGAAAATGAAAAGAAAGAATTAAACTAGAGAAAATACAAAAGTTGAAATGTTCAAGTTGAATAAAGATAAGAAAACCGCAAAAATAAAAAATGCAAAATTCGAGATAGGAAAATATATAAAGCTGCGAAAATTGTGAATTTCTATATTAAAAATAATAATCACGCGAAATAGATGGGTGACGCAGTAAAATTCCAAGTAAATCAAAACCGTTGAAATCAAAGTCAAAAAACACTTCGCAGAAACGGAAGAGAGAAAACGCGCAATAAAATAAAACCGTTAAAAGAAGGGGTGGTGATTCACAGAATTCGAACACGTACGCGGCAGAAAATCCTGCGCAAAAGAGCACGAAGCAAACGAATGAATAAGTGGAGGACGCGAGCGCGTGCAAGAGTGAGTGTAAAAGCTGAAACATTTGATCTTGCAGGTAGAGGCAGCTAAGCCAGTTCGAGACGTGCCGGTTAGCTAATTAAGCGCCGTGAGCAAATGGTCACCTCACCAGGTCAGATATTCTGTTACAGGTGCAGAAGATCGGGTACGCACGTGGTTAAAAACTGTAAAGGTAAGAAAGACTCCATTTGAGACGAGTGATAAAAGACAAGAGCAAAGCACTGGTAAGAGGACTCACTTTCAATCAAAGAGGGGTAAATCTCCGGGCAAACAATCGGAAAGCCGAAAGGAAGGGATTTTAAAGAATCCTTTCAGCTTATAACTATATATGAAGAGAAACAACTAATCGGTAAGAGTAAATTTGATTCACATTTCAATTATTTTGTGAGAAATGATTTACGCAAAATTCGAAAGAACAATGTCTTTAAGTTTATTGCTGACTCTGTAGCCACAGAGCATTTATGCAAGAGCAAAATAAGTTTTGATAGCTTAGATTTAGACTTTAAAAGTAGAGTTAAATGCGCGAATAAAAATGCAGACTTGAGCGTTGATGGGAAAGGTCGTATAGCAGTTATTACTAGAGATGGCCGAAAATTTACTTTAAATAATGTATTATATGCCAATAATTTATCTGAAAATTTGATTTCACTTAGAAAATTTTTAGATCAGGGACTTGAGATTTATTTAAAAAAAGAGAAAATAGATATATTAGAGCCAGGCTCGAAAAGAAAGATCTTATCAGGAAAATCTGCATCACCGTTTTGGATATTCGATATTGTAGTCAAACCAAATAATTTCGAGGCAAATGAAGTAGAAAAACCGCCGATTGAACATAGATACGAAACTAGAAGCAAGAGTAGCGCAGTGAAAACCTTAGAGTTAAATTCCAGTAAACCAGAAAAGATAGAAACAAACGAAACTGTCAAGAGTGACTCTGATCACTTGACGACTATTAATGATAGAGTTATTAGTTCCATAGAAAATTTACCAGAAACAGAAGAGGTAGAGTATCAAAATTGATTAACGAACAAGAAAATAAAAATGCACAAAAAGATAGTAAATTAATGATGTGGCATCGTAGGTTAGGACATGTTTCGAGCAAATATTTGTTAGAATACGCGAAACGTAATGCGAACTTATTAAATAAAACTGATCTGTCAAACCTGACAGAGATAGAACAGTATGAGACGTGTTTAATCGCCAAGAGCGTTAGACTGCCGTTCAATTCGATTAGACAGCGAGCAGACAAACCACTGAATATTATCCATGCTGACGCAATGGAACCGATCAGTCCAGTTGCTTATCCGAAAGGATATAAATTTATACTAGTATTAGTTGACCACTTTTCTATAGTAGGTTTAGCTTACCCGATGAAGCATAAAAACGAGACTTACAAATATTTCGAAAGGGGAATTAGAAGCTTTAGAAACGCACTAGGGACAGATGAAAAGGTATGTTTTCTTAGGTATGATAAAGGCACTGAATTTTTTGGTGCTGATACGGTAAATGTGCTAAACAAAATAGGAGCAGAACTACAGTTAGCTAGTCCCGATACGTTTCAACACAATGGCGTAGCCGAGCGTTTTAACAGGACCATCGAGAATAAAATTAGGTCTTTAATGTTCGATTCAGGTCTTCCAGGAGGAAGTTGGGATTTTGCAGTTAAAACAGCAGTGTATCTATACAATAGAACTCCGCATAGGTCGATAGATTTCGAAATGCCGCTTAGAAAGTTAGCTAAAAATTTTAAAATAGATCACGATAGATTGAGAAGATTTGGGTGCCTAGCAGTATTTAGGAAGCATAGAGGAGCCGACTCTAAATTCAGCTCTACGGGTATAAGAGGCTATTTTGTAGGTTATGCGAATACGGGTTATAACATATATGTACACGGGTTATACATATATGAACATATATGTCTAAGAGACGTTAGATTTGTAGAAAACTTGGTCTATAAAGACTATTATGGTGATAGTTCAAACTTTGGGTTCAGACTAACCGAGTCAGAAAATGGAGGTCAAACTGATAAGAAAATCATTGAAAAACATATAGATTTGCCAATAAGCGTCAGACTGAGAAGTCAAGATGAAACAAAAGGAAAAGCAGTTTTATTCACGTTAGATACGAACGTGGTTAGCTTTAATGACGGTATAAAGTATCATGCAGTGTTAGCTAAGATAAATGGCGATCCGAAAACGTACAAAGAAGCCGTCAGTTCTACCGATAATAAATTATGGGAAAAGGCAATCCAGACTGAGATTAATTCTTTGATAGGAAAAGGAGTTTTCTCAGAAATAAGTAAAGCCGAAATGTATAAACAACAATGCAAACCAAATATATTAGATTCTAGATGGGTCTTTAAAAGAAACATAGATAATCAGGGCAGAGTCACCCATAAGGCTAGACTAGTTATTCGAGGCTTCAAAGAGAGAAATATTTACGATATCAGGGAAACATATGCACCAGTTTCTAGACTGATTTTAGTTAGATCATTCTTAACTATAGCAAATAAGTTTAGTCTGCTGGTAAAACAACTCGATGTTGAAACGGCTTATCTGTACGGAGACATCGAAGAGGATATCTACCTTAGATTTCCGGAAGGATTAACGTCAGATCGAATTAGGGAAAATAGAAATATATTGAAATTAGAGAAATCTCTTTACGGACTTAAAATCAGCCCGAAGCGCTGGAATATGAAATTCACAGAGGTAATCAGTAAATTAGGATTCGAATACAATGATATGGATCCGTGTTTGTTTGTTAAGAAGAGTAACTTGGGAATAATCGTTGTTTTGCTATATGTAGACGACGTGTTAATTATGGGAAACCATGAAAACGAAATTGATCAAGTCATACATAAATTAGTTAAAGAGTTTAAAATCAAGGAGTTTGATACTCCTAAAGAATTCTTAGGAATTAAAATAGATAGGAACCGTGAGAGGAAGATTTTAAAACTAACTCAAGTAAAATTTGTAGAACACATAATGAAAAGATTTGGATTTGTAAATGGTAGGATTGTAAATTCCCCTATGGCTGTAACAGACACAACCGATAGGAAGCAAAAGAGTCGAGAAGAAGATAGCGATAGCTTTGAAAATATTCCTAATACCTTGTACAGAGAAATAGTAGGATAACTGTTATATTTGGCCAATACTACGCGTCCAGATATCTCATATAGGGTTAATGTTCTTAATCTACATCAAATTAGTCCTACTGCTAATGAATAGGAAATGGTTAAGAGATTGTTTCGGTATCTTTCAGGTACGAAAGAACTAGGCTTGACATTTCGAGGTCAAGAAAACGACATGGTGGCATTCTCGGACGTGAGCCTGTATAATACCAGATTGTAAAGGCGCGTTGACAACTTGCGGCTTTGTCATTAGGTTATGTGGCGATACGGTAGGGTGGAGAACGAAAAAACAACCGAACGTTGCATTATCCATATCCAGGCAGAATATGTCGCGATGAGTAACACATGTTAGGAGCTGACAGCTCTGCATAATTTGATTAGGATTATACTTAGGCATCCAAACCGATGGTAGCAATCGTTTGCGTCATATAACAGACAGAAAGGAAAACTATATTAAAGAATGCGTTAGCAAGAAATTAGTGAATATAGAGTGGGTCAAATTGTCTGATCAACTCGTGGATATCTTTACGAAAAGTTTAAGCAGGACCCTCACTGTAGGCTAACCAAGTTAATATTGAATTATTAAATTGACATATGTTTTCAGATGATTGTAAAAGCAATTGGAGCGATGCTGAAAACTAACCAATTTGCATTCACGTTAATTATTTATAAATCAAATTGAAGAATATCTACACAAAATTAAAATTATATATATATATATATATATATATATATATATATATATATAAATTTATTCAGATCAAACGACATATTCATACATTCATACCGTATGAATTCCATTTATGTAATTAAACTAAATTTATAACTACAATAATTTATATATTATAATTTTTTTTTAACTGGAGCTTTTAAACTCTTTTTAACTATTCCCCGTATTTTTCACGATTCCATTCATTCGTCCATTTCCAGACATTTTACATCGGCATCGGCACGATATTTTGGCTTCTTGGGTATTTTCATATATTCTGAAAATAAGATTTTAAATAATTTTTTTTTTTCAAGTAAATTAATTCAGAATCTTATTATTTTCAGCGCCTTACGTTATTTTTATCATTCCATCATTTGTAATACAATGCATTTATATCAAAGTTCAAGTACAAGTATCAAAACTAGTTAACAATTTTTCAGTTATCGTCCATTCTTTTTAAAACAGATACCAAAGTTATCTATTTATTCAGCATGATTTTGTTTTTGAATTTCATGCAGAGAATATAAAAAAAAGGATAAATTTTGACGGATAAAGGATAAAGAGATGTAAAAATACTTTTCCAGTTTAAAACTTTTAAAACTTTTTTTATTATAACTACAATAATTTATAAATTATATATTTATAAATTTATATATATATATATATATATATATATATATATATATAAATTTATTCAGATCAAACGACATTGTAGCAAAAATAACAAGTTATTATACAACTTATATTACAGATAGATATGTACTTTATTGTAGTTATAAATTTAGTTTAATTACATAAATGGAATTCATACGGTATGAATGTAACTTGTGTGTATGTCAATAAAATGTGTGTCTGAAACTCTTATGGAAGAGGAGTGCGTCTGCTGTAATGAGAGAGAGTGTTAGAATATAGAGGCGTTATGCGCAGCACCCTTCGTACAGCCTAAGCACACGATGTGTACGTGTGCGCTTGTATGTGTATGCGCCGCTCGGCCGCTGCACGCAGCCTCGCGGCTTTTCATTTCCGTGTGATCTGTAGATTGGTTTAGACGCTTAATGAAGACGTGGTGATTAGTTAGATTATATATCTCTGCTTTTTATTGTTTAATATCCTCCAATATTGTAACGCGGGAAATACGTTACAATAAGGACAGAGTCCGATGACCTATTTTATAATGTTTATGGTATGCTTAAATTTCAACGAGTAGACAGAACACTTTAGTCTTGTCAGAGTGTAAATCAGAGACTAAACTAAACCTTATATTCTAATCTATATATACCTTATCCTCACTACCAAATTTAGTAAATATAATCTAAATTCCCCCTTCTACACAAATTGTTCAAAACCAATCAATTTAATAAGGAATAATAAACATTGTCCAATTTACTAGACTCTAACATTAAAGTCACATTATTTCGATTCCTGGAAATGTGAATACTTTCAAGACTCTCCTTTTTATACTTATTATTAATACCATATAAAATCAAAAGAATGTAAAAACTTTAAACAATGCTCCTTGAAACTGGAAGTAATATGTGAGCTACGCAAACTATATTTATGTTCATAAATTCTCTTTTTTAAACATCTACCTGTTGGTCCAATATAGTATTTATTACAATCCATACAATTAATTTTGTAAACAACTCCTGATTTTAAACATAAATCATTCTTATCTTTGCAATTATTAAACAACCTATTCAAATTATAGCTATTTTTAAAGAAAATTTGAATGTTATATTTCCGAAAATTTCTTTTAATTCTTTCAGATAATCCTCTAACATATTGTAAGACAATAATTTTGCCTCTGTTAACATCAACTCCTGCATTATGTCTATTTTCGGTATTATAAATATCAAACAATCTCTCAGCAATTAATCTATTAATAAATTCAATTGATTAACCAGTATTAGTGAAAGTTTCTCATACTTTTTGTAAATTATTTTATCTAAAATCTTTATGTGATAATTGTACTGCTCTGTCAGTGATACTCTTTAATGCTGCAATTTTGTTTCTGAATTGGTGGCGTGAATTAAAATCTAAAAACCTACCTGACCAAGTAGGCTTTCTGTACCAATTAAGTTTCACCTTATTATTACTACATCCAAAAAACTCAACTGATTATTAACCTCAACTTTCCTTGTAAATTTAATTCTGTCATGTACAGAATTAAAAACATCCATCATTTTATCCACAAAAACTTCTGGAATAATTGTAAAGATATCATCAACATATCTCTAAAATACCATTGGTTCAAAAAGCAATTTTGGCAAAACTATACTTTCTAATTTTTCCATAACTAAATTAGATATAACTGGTGACAAAGGTGACCCCATTGGACATCCGTATTTTTGTTCATAAAATTTATTATCAAATGACAAAAATTTTGTTATTAAAAACTAAATTAATTGCTTTAATAAATTCATTCATTGTTAATTTTGTATGTAAATTAATTTCTTGCCACTTCTATAAAATATCATTTAACAATTCTAAAGGTACATTTGTAAACAAAGATACTACATCCAATGAAATCATCTTGTAGTTTTTCGGAATAACAATATCTTTCGTTTCATTGTAAAAACACAAATTATCCTTAATATAAGAACTAGTACTTCCAACTATCTTAACCAATATATTAGATAAAAATATAGCAATATTATAAGTTGGAAAATTTAGAGAAGATATTATTATTCTAAATGTCAGATTTTCTTTATGAATTTTGGGAAGCCTATAACATTTTGCTACAGTATCATTTTCACATTTTAAATATTTATATGTTGTATCATTTATATATTCATTTCTTTTCCAAGTATTTAATAATCCTTTCAAATTATTTTGTAGCTTAATGATGTGTGGATTACCAATTTTCAAATAAGTACTATCATCATTTAATATATTATTTATACTATTTATGTAATCAAGTTTATTGGAAGCTACAGTTACATTACCTTTGTCGGCCTTTTGGAAGATTGTATTAGGGTTATTTCTCAAAAAATTCTTCACGGTAATTAATTCATGTATAAAATTACTATTTAGAAAACTATCAAATTTATTTTCTCTTTTAAAATTACTAATGACATTAACCAAAGATGCCCTACATTCCTTTTTCACTTCATCATTTAAACCAAAAAGATTGCTTTCAACCTCCGCGGTGATTTCTTTGATCGGGAAATTATTTTTAGAATATAATATTCCATGTTTGGCACCTTTAGACATGATGTTTACTACTTCATTTGGTATCTCCTCTGCCAGTTAGATTCCTAAACCAATTTGTATTGTTTGCATTGTTAATCTTACAAAAAATTACAAAATTAATTATATGGATTGTAATAAATACTATATTGGAGAAACAGGTAGATATTTAAAAAAGAGAATTTATGAACATAAATATAGTTTGCGTAGCTCACATATTACTTCCGGTTTAAAGGAGCATTGTTTAAAGTTTTTACATTCTTTTGATTTTGTGAATGTGGATATTTTGGAATATGGTATTAATAATAAGTATAAAAGGGAGAGTCTTGAAAGTATTCACATTTCCAGGAATCGGAATAATGTGAATTTAATGTTAGAGTCTAGTAAATTGGACTATGTTTATCATTTCTTATTAAATTGATTGGCTTTGAACAATTTGTGTAGAAGAATGGAATTTAGATTATATTTACTAAATTTGGTAGTGGGGATAAGGTATATATAGATTAGAATATAAGGTTTAGTTTAGTCTATGATGAGGAGCCGTAGCGAGCTCGAAACGTTCGACTGGATCTTAAATTAGGTAAGGGTGTTGGAGACAGTCAGACTACACTTTACTAAGAATAATTTTTTCAGCTAATATTTTATTTCCAGATTAGTCTACGGAGGTGACGTAAATATGAACAGCCTGACTGTCATCTAATTTTTAATTTAATTTTTATTTTTATTTGCATTGTTTTTGTGTGTTGATATGTTAATGTTGATGTAGATATGTATTGATGTTGTTGCGTGTTGTTTTCGATTGATTCGATTTGACTGTAAAGACCAATGAAAAAATATTTATTAATTTGTATATAAGCAGTCGACAAAAGTAGAATTAAATTATTTCTTATTATTATTCAATAAAATTTTCTTATTCAAAGTGTGTCTATGCCCTCACTTATTTATAACGTGAGAATACAATACTATAAAATATAATTTAAAAATTATTTTGACATGTACTTGCACGCCCGGATTTGAAAAGTTTATGGTAATTTAAATGTTAAACAACATTGACAAATAATATGTTTTACCAGCTTCTACTGAACACTACGCAAAATACACTATAGTTCCCAGTCCAACGAATAAATTCAAATTAATTAATTGTAGATTAAATATTTACGAATGTTTTTATCAGAGTAAATGCTTCATTTTATCAAAGCAACTTAATCTAATACAACGTGTGTGTGTGTGGGGGGTGTTTTTTTTTTTTAATAGGCGTAGGCAGAGCAAGCTCTGCACTAGTGGCCTCTCGAAACCAGTATCCCGTCAGAACTATCCGGAAATATTACTTCGGCGGGGCTATTAGTTAGCCTATACGGCTCCTCTTCTTATAACATTATCCTGTGTCCCCCATCCACACAAGTGATCAGAGGTTCGGTGTTCGTGCTCTGCAACTTAAAATAGAATCAGCTAGCCTAATTCATCCTGGGCCATTCGCCTAATTCTATCGGCATTTCTAAGTTTGGTCATCACCTCTTTTGCGAAACTGGCTACTGCCTTCCAGTTTTCAGAAGATTCCAGCATTATGGATAGGATGCTCTCTGGTTTTATTGGCTTATTGATGGTGTTCATCAAGTGCTCACGTCGTGTTCTAACACGAAGGCAGCTCACTAATATGTGCTCGGCATCCTCAAACAATGACGGACAGATGGAGCATCTTTAATCTTTGTGCTTCTTTAAATAAACTATTAAACGTATCACGATGGGTACGTGCTCTTTGGGCAAATCTACGTGCGCGATGATATTGCTCGCGCAATTCTGCAATTTCATTGGTCCACCAGTAGATAGATTGACGATGTTTGAATCCGCTTTTAGACCTAGTCATCGACGCTTCAGTGATATGCTTCATGAGTGCATTTGTCAGATGACCTGGTGCACCATATTCTAAAAGCTCTTTTGATATGATAGTGGCGAACACTTCACAGTCTAGCGATCTGATGTTCCATTTCCGTGTGGGCATCCACTCATTGCACTGGTTCTTCACTTTCTTCTCTGCAATCTCCTACAAGATCGCCCTGTGATCACTGTGAGTGTAAAGGTTGCTTACTCTCCAATGAAGGATCCGCTGAATCAGGTCATCACTAGCGAATGTTACATCAATGACTGATTGTTTATCTCCCCTAATGAAAGTCGATTCAAATCCCTTATTAACCACGTGGAGTTGAAGAAAATTAAGGCCATCAAGCAGCATACTATCTCTGTTATTTGTTTAAGCGCTTCCCCAGGCTGTGGACCACACGTTAAAATCGCCAGCGATTAATAATGATTTCTTATCCATGGCCTCATCAACTAATTTAGCTACAAGAATTTCAAACTGCTTGTCCGTCCAACTTGGAGGAGCATATACACTAAAGACGTATATTTCTTGTATTTTAACCCAAGAAATCAATTCGCTCCGATGACTAAATTGCTGTAGCACCTGCCTATTTTGACCAATCCAGAAGACCGCTTTATTGCTTTTATCACTGTCCCTGTCACAATATCGTTAGGAGATTACAGCAATGTCTATTTTTAGCTCCTTTATTGTCTGTTTCAGCAGGTTATGGGCCACTACGCAATGGTTAGTATTCAGTTGCAGTATTCTCATGTTTTATGTCTGTTTAAAAACTGCACGGTGATCGGGCACTTATAGCTGTATGCTGGATGGTTCATCTCTTTTTTTCCTTCACATTTACAGAGTAAACAGCAGGACTCGTTTACGCACATTTTGGATAGATGGTCTTGTCCACCGCAGTGCCTGGAAAGTTTAGTTCTGTCAAGGCCCGAGCACACGGCCGCTAAATGGCCAGTCTACCAACAACTGAAGCAACGCCTTACTTCTGTTTTTTTTCGAACTCTGCAGCTGATCCATCCGATGTGAACATACCCTGCACGTAGTAACTCAGCTGCGTGGCTATATTGTAAAGACACCACCGCCGTCTGAGTACCCCCATAAGCTTACTGCAAGGAACGAGCGATTAGCATGTTAGTCTCCTTTAGTTCGAGGTGTGATTTCAGAGCCTCTAAGACTTCATCCTTTGTAGTAACCTAATCTATATCTTTAATCTCCAAAGTAATAAGATTAGTCAGAACCGAAGTGGATGCGCTAGTCAACCTTAGTTTCAACAATGCGAGCCAACTTATGCGCATCTTTCGCTGTCCGTTCTAACTGAAGTACCAGGGCACCGCTTGCATTTCCGCGTATCCTGTTAACTTCATTCTTCACATGAGATAACTCCGGGTCATTCTTTATTTGACGCAGTACCTCCGCGTATGTAACTCTTTCATTGGCCTTAATCCAGATGGAATTAGGTCTATTTCGTCCACTAAGCCTGCGTGCACTAGGTAATTCTTTATCTTTACCTTTGGGCTTCTTGCGCTTGATGGTCTGCCATTGATTTTCCTTGGCCTCAGACTTTCTTGTAGGTACTCCAACTGATTCTGATGGTCTCCTTAAGCTCAGTAATGGTTCTTTCGTCCTTTTGCTACCTACTGTTTTAGGAGTGGAATCTTTCCCTTCGGCTGTGCTTCGTTTGGTATCAGAGCGTAGACACGGCGTAGTCTGAGTCACCACTTCACGAGTACCGGGACGGTGATACTGCAACAGATCATCCTCTGCCATACTGATGCATTTTTATAAGGCATTAATAGAACGAGCAACATCCTTAATGGTTTTGTGCACGTTATGTCTATCTTTCACAAAATCCAACAGTTGGCTGATCTTCTCACCAAGTCGCTCCAGATGATTGTTTCTGCGCGTGATGGAAATTTCTCGATCCGTCATTTCTTGGTCCGTCATGACATCTCTCTTAGTACTCAATGTACTGTCTATGATGATGTTTGATTTGCCCTCCCCAGAATCCGAGGGGCTACCACCGACCATAGAGGCTTGCACTCTATCGGAATCGGTGAGGAGATTGACCGGTCTTGCCGGAGTTACTCCCTGGGGTATATCCTTGTTTATACCAAACATTAATCATACTTGCCCTTAAATTCGGGTGGCCCTCCCTATTAGCTTTTTCTGTCCGCCCTGAGTATTTTATTTCGTCAGTGCCCTCTACAAATTGTAGCGAGCCATCCCCTATCCGCAACCTGGGGAGGCCCCAAATGGGAGAAAGCAACAAATCTTCACACTGGTGTGTGTGTGTGTGTGTGTGTGTTTGTGTGTACATTAATTTATGAAGCTGCATTTCCGATAAACCTATTTATTTATTATTATTTTTTAGATGGTTTAGATATATTTGTGTAAACAATAATGTTGTTTTTTATGGGAATGTATATAAAATGCATTTAGCCATTTGTTTGAAAGATCCATTGTTTTAAGACGTTATTGTGTTGTATAATTTATTTTTTGTTATTTTATTTCGAAAGTTTTTAGAAAAATATTTTGTATTAATATTATTCTCGTATATGAACATTTTTTTGCCTTACTATGAAAAAATTTACAAGATAATTACATATATTTTTATCATACAATTTTTGTCTTAATATATTACTGAATTTAGAAAAATATTTTCATATAATGTTTTTAAAAAATAATGTAACATTTATAAGTTTTAAATTTCTTAACATGCTAAAAATATATATTATTATGTTTCCATTGATTACAATCACTAGGACATCAGACTGTATCAGCAAACTGATTTTGAATTTTTATAGAATATTTTTTGTGTTAATATATTTGGAATTTTCGAAATATATTTTATATAAAATTTTTATAACGTACATGAGAAGATAAAAATCTTACTATGCTAATTATATATTATTTTGTAATTGATTTAACAACAATAATTGATAAATAAATTAAATTGTTACATACATCTAAATGTATTTATCTACTGACAATAAATTATTTTCTAAAAAACAATATATAGAAATATATGTTGAAAACTGAGATATATTTAGAAATATTGATGACATAAATAGATATGATATAAATAGATATAAATAAATATATAAATATATATAGATATAAATAAATATATATATATATACATACACAGCAAGAAATAATTTCTTGATTCAAGTAAATCGATGTACTATTTACTGAGTTATTTGATCCAAAGTATTGAAATATTAAAATAAAAAAAAAAAATTTCTTGTTTTAAGAAAATATTTGTTTCATCTGAAAAATTTGAATTACTTAAATGGAAATTTACTAAATTTCAGTAAATATTATCTTAAATTGAGGAAAAATTTCTAAGCACTAAATCATGATTTTCTGAAACCAAGAGAATTGGTGTTCTTAAAAATTGTACTTTCGGGTTCGAGTGGTAGAAAAAGATGTGCAAGTGTCTTGAGATGACGTTTACAGAGAGTATCATGCTTGGACTATAGGAAATGTCTCGGGACGACTGCCTTAGAGAGTTTTGTGTTGGGGAAGCAGAATACAATGTCCAATTAGCCTGGGACGACTCGTAATCGGAGTGGGCGTGTTCGAATGATAGAATACTAATCGCTTCATAGAAGTCGTATTGACATACCTGGGCATTGGTTCCCACCAACTGTACATGAGATTCCCCGTAGAAGACGTTCCAAATCATGTGGAAATCGCATTCTATCATCCGAACACGAAACTCCTCGTAGAAATTGATCCGACATACCTGAACATCATTTTCTACCAACTAAACACGACAGTCCTAGTAGAAGTCGTCCTGAGAAAGCTAGCATCGCTTTCTAACGACTAAACACAATACTACCCGTAGAAGTTGTTTGAAAAGAGTACCGTCTCCACATAAATCCTCCCATAGAAGTTGATTTCCTCATATCTGGACGTCGTTTTCTATCAACTAAATACAATATTCCCCATAGAAATCGCTCAGAGACACGTGGACATCGCATTCTATCATCCAAACACGCAACTGGCTATATAAATCGTCTTGAGGCAAGGGGATATCATAATTAACCGCCCCTACACGCCAATACAGTATTTCTTAGTAGTAACCGTATTTAAAATATGTATATATAATATGCAGAATATAATATACATACAATATATTACATATTTCGTATATTTTCGTTTTTTTAATTAAATACCGTGAATATTTTCGTAGTGATGCCAATTGAAATTCAAGCCAAATGGTATGGCGAACAACAGATTTTCTAAGCAGACGATGGAGATTACCTTTTTATGCAGAAGTGACGATATTATATATATATATATATGTATATATATACATAGTTTCGAAGTTGTTGGTAAAAGAACCCTATTTTTCAATCATTTCTTTTGTTCAAACTAAAAAAAACAGTCTCTTGTTACAATTCTGAAGTTATGATAATATAATGTATAATAACAAAAATATAATTTGTCGTCACAAACTATATTCAGTATGATTTGGGATACAGAACCATTTTATAAGAGAAGGAGAAAAAAAAACAGAGAGACGGAGAGATACACAGAGATAGAGACCGATATAGAGAGAGATAGAGAGAGAGAAAGAGAGAGAGAGAGAGAGAGAGAGATAGATTTTCTCACGTAAGAAAAAATAAAATTTACAAAAATCAAAAGATACATGAAGTGTAAGAATAGTGTCATATTAACCTGAAGAACAAAAAGGGTAATAGCGATTTACGTCACATCTTCTTTACGATACGAATCCGAAAGTTCGATATGAACATTCGTTTGAGCTGGCCTGGTATTAATACTTTAAGCGGACTACTTTCAGGGGATGTTCGTGATTCAAGACGCCACCTAGTGACCGCTGGTGAAACTGATTGTTAAAACCATTAACTTAATTTATTGATGAAAGTAAAATGATGTTCAAGAACAAACATAGCCTATGCCTTCCCAAGATAATATAGAATCTATATGTCAAATTTCAGAACAATCGGTTCAGTAGTTTTTTCGGTTATCGTGTATAAACAAAAACACGCTTTGTTTTCATAAATTAGTATGAGTATGATATGATATGATATAAAGTATGATATGAAGTATGATATGATATGATATGATATGATATATATCAGGTATGTGAATAAGTCTTTCCCGTTTTTTTTCAAATTTTGAGCCTTTATTGTGAAAAAATGGTTACAAATGAATTATTGAAAGTATTGGCCATCGCTAGCTACAACTTTTTCCCATCTTTCTGGCAACATACGAATCCCGTTGCGAAAAAATTCGACCGGTTTGGCCTCTATCCAGTCATCCACTCATTTTTTGGCTTCCTCGTAGGAATGGAAGTGCTGGTCAGCCAGGCCATGTGTCATCGATCTGAAGAGATGGTAATCAGACGGAGCAACGTCTGGACTATACGGCGGGTGGGGTAGGACTTCCCATTTGAGCGTTTCTAAGTATGTTTTCACCGGCGGTGCAACATGTGGGCGAGCATTGTCATGTTGCAAAATAACTTTGTCGTGCCTGTCGGAGTATTGTGGCCGTTTTTCTCGCAGTGCGCGGCTCAAACGCATCAATTGTCGTCGATAGACCTCGCCTGTGATCCTTTCATTCGGTTTCAGAAGCTCATAGTAAACCACACCTAGCTGGTCCCACCATATACAGAGCATGAGCTTGGCGCCATGAATATTTGGCTTGGCCGTCGATGATAATGCATAGCCGGGTAGTCCCCATGATTTTCTTCGCTTCGGATTATCGTAACGTATCCACTTTTCATCGCCAGTCACGATACGATGCAGAAAACCCTTTCTTTTATGTCGCTGAAGCAGCTGTTCGCAAGTGAAAAAACGCCGTTCAACGTCTCTCAGCTTCAGTTCGTACGGCACCCAATTTCCTTGCTTTTGGATCATTCCCATGGCTTTCAAACGCTTGGAAATGGTTGTTTGGTCAACTCCCAATGCTTCAGCATGTTCTTCTTGCGTTTGACAAGAATCTTCATCAAGCAAAGTCGCCAATTCTCGATCTTCAAAGATTTGCGGCCGCCCGGAACGCTCCTTGTCTTCCACGTCGAAATCACCGCTTTTGAAGCGTCGAAACCATCCGCGAACACTTGAATCATCGACACAACCTTCTCCATAAGCCTCCTGAAGCAATCGATGCGTCTCGGCAGCAGATTTCTTCAAATTGAACCAATAAAGTGAAACTTCCCGCAAATGACGTCGACTCGGCTCATATTTCGACATTTTCACGATATCAAAAATTTATGATGCGAAAAAATTTTAACTAATGTGTTAGTATGGAATTGTTGACATATGAATAAGCTTTGATTATGACATATGTAACCATTGAATACTCGCACAGTATTGGTGGCGCCATCTCTTACAAAAAACGGGAAAGACTTATTCACACTCCTAATATAATATATATCTACGTGTATATTTATACATATATGTGGCGGTTGTGTAGACACATGTGCTAGAAAAAATTATACTTTCTCAGTTGACAGGGTGAACGTGTCTAGGCACTCACAGGACGGCTTTTCTCTCTCTGACGCGGTCATTTTCGAGCCTTCTGGTCGGAAGCAATCAAGGCTGTATTCCAACGGAAAAACTCTTCCACATCTGGACCTTAACGGTCGGTCCCTGCATGAGACCTATCATTAAGGGGCCCGCCCGCATATGCGCGCTCTACGAGTGGTCAACTATAACCTGAGCTACAGCGGAGAGGGGAGAAAAGCCGTCGAATACGGTAAACCGTTCGCGTTGCGGCAGCTTTTTCCGGGACGCGAAAGGAGAAACACCGCACACTCTCGATAGGCATCGCGCACATACCTGTCTACGTCTTCACACTATGTGGCAGTCATTTGTTACATTAAAGTTTATTTTCACTCTTATTAACTCTTGTTCTTAATATATTTACCTTCACAACCACCACCAATCCCTCGTCTCGAAATATATATATATATATATATATGCACACGCGCGCGCATGCACACACGCAACGTAGAGCGAGAGAGAGGGCGTTGCGTCATCAGGCCGATAGCAGCCGGCTATCGGTCTCTCTCCTTCGTGCGGATCTTCGCATCGAGGCCTACCGACCGCCAGTGGCCGAGCTATAAAATCTATCCGAATGACCAAGGTTTGAACGTTTTACACAACACTTCATTTGCGTAGGCTGCTCAGCGTCGAAGCAGGAATTTACCCGTTGATATCAAAATTAATTTCTGATCGATAAGGAAATGCGATACGATGATAAAGACGTAGAAGGAGATCGCGTCATGCTCATATGAAAATATCTTTCTTAAGCTTTGGCCCTCTCGCCGCAACTGCTATTATATTTTCGAAAATAATTTGAAAAGTAAGAATATTTAATATATTACCTTTACAGTTCTTTTGCTTTTGAAATTCTTTTCCTCGAGTACTAGAAATTGGCTAATCGATGATCCCCTGTTTGATGTACGATATCCACATCCCAACGTCTCTGAATCGACTGACAACTCTTTCGTATTCCAAATAGTTTTATATAAAATAAAATCAACTATAGAGGGCCGTGCGCTCGAATGAGAAGTTATGAAGGAGCTTAGGTATTAAGCTAATTAATTACAATATGATCGCTTTTACATAACTGGTTTTAAAATTATATTTGAACAATAAGGTTATATTTTTACAATAGTCATCTGTAGATAGTTTATTGATTATAGTATATTCTTAAAAAAGTATTGATGTAAATGTTTTGTATTCTTTTATTATTTAAAAGCTTTTTACGTAAAGTACTGGCATAATGTTATCTGCGATCTAGTGATATTATAAATTTTATAAGTATATTGCAATATTTTATTTTAAATAATTAATATTAATCAAAAATAAAATAGTATATATGAAGCGGATAAGAAAATGTTTGCGCAGACTATACTTTGTTAATGAAATATAAAGTGCCGCAAATTATTACGAATAAATTAATAAAAGAGAGGAGTTTTTATATCTTTTTGTAGGATAAGCTAGTACACAGAGGCAATATGAAATAAATATATAGTAAAATTGGATTTCAATGAATTTTAAATTTTATTTATTATATACATGACATTAAAAATATTATAATTCTTAAGCGTCACCGAAATTTTTATGAACATTTTCAATGTTCATAAAAACTATCATAGGTAATGAATAAGCAAATAATTCAGATAATAAAATATTTAGAACGTCGAATTTCGGAGCTGATATCTCCATACTTGATTTAACATAATTCCCAATGTTGTGCTTATGAAGAAAACAGTATTGCTTAAAAACAAGAAGATCTTTATGTATGATTTTTAATTCTTCTGGCTTCTCGTTGAGTAGTTCTTTTGTTAGAAATCTCGACAAAAGTTATATTACACTGTTACGACATTAGACTTCTCTATGGTACGTCTAAGACGAGCGTTGACGCATTCGCGAGCTTACAACATACCTTCGAACGTTGTTAGTTGTAAGGTCAAATTGAATGGTATTTCGTATTTCTTTCTCTTACATAAAGGCTGTTCTTCTTCTTCTTCTTCTTCTTGCTGATTCGGTTTATTACTACTCACGTCGGATTTAATATTTCCTGGTTTTCTTTTAATGATCGTTCTTCAATATGCATTGCTCTGGAACCGTACGCCATTACGAAGGACAGATCATGATTCTGTAAAAAAATTTTTGTGGGCTCGCCAAATTCTTCATAAAAGGAATATTCATTTTTCAGATAGGACGATATAACATATATGTGACAGTTAAATGTTTCCCAGCTATCAGCGTCAAAAGTCACACATTTTCAAACAGCACTACAAATTTTTACGACAGGCTTATATAAGCCATTCGAAGATTCTAGGGCAATCGTGATTCTCTTCGAGCCGGATCCATTGATATCGTACATCGTCGATAAAAGCATATTGGATACACCGAACGATGAGTTCTTCGTTACTTTCCTGGTTACCTCCATTATAGATGGAGTGTATGTGGATGTGTGTACGTATTATTGAAAACAAATACGTATATTTTCTATCACGTCTTCCTCGAGAACACTGATAATCACACGCGAATCAACCCGCTTTATATCTTATAACCCCCACCCAAACATTTTTCATCCCACTCCCTATGTCGAATAACGTTACATAGCACAATGCAATAGGTTCTAACAAGTATATCTACTTCAAATTATGACGCAAATTCTAAACTGAAAAGGCATTACATATCCGGTTTTAACACGTTCTGACAAGTTTTAATCTTTCTGTAGGCCCCGAATAAAACGACCCCCCAAAAATACCGGATGTTATTCTCTTAAACATTTAAGTCTTGAAAGTTTAGACCTGTAATCTCTGAGGGTGGATCATCGTAACTTCTAGAATGATTGAACGTATGATTTCAAAAATTTTAAACTGCTCCTCTTTTTTCGTCTATAGTATATTTAAGATTTCCATGTATGATTTTTATGAATAACTAGATATAAATTTTTTTAAAAATAATTAATTAATACACATTTTTATTAATACACGGGATGTTAAGGAAATAGTGGAATAGGTAAAAATCATAAACGCATAGTATTAAAAAGATCTACATTTATTACAATATTCGATTACATTTTTCTGTATAAAAAAAGTTAATTTTTACAATAATTTCATCATCGATGCACATGATTGATTACATAATCCAGCCCCGATAGAGTTGATGCGAGAATACGCATTAATTCGTAAGCGGGATTTCTTACATTTTTTTCTTAGTTTTTTAATAATGTTTTTATAAAACACTGCCACCAACGAATTGTTACGCCGTGTATTTTTCGTGTATATATTACAGTAAGAGCGCAAAGAACGATCGGTACACATTAAAGAAAGAAACAATATTGTTATGTTGTTTAATATTGTTATATCTTTAATATTGTTATATTAAAGCAATGCAATATTCACCGCACACTTGCGAATCGAAATTTTGAATTTGTTTTTTATTCCATTCGTATCTTACACAATTACTCTTGAGCCCTTCAAGATGATATGGCGAATCAGATATAGCTATCAAAGACCATAGCTATCGAAGTAGTATCCATAACCGTTTTTATCTATGTAGAAAGTAATTTAGTGCAAACCAGGTCTGTCGGAGGTGTCTGTGTTTGATATTACTACAGCAGGAAGACTCAAGTATTTAGGTATATGCTCCGCCGCATATACACCAACGGAGTTGCCTCGCATATCTCTTAGAGCATACATAATCTCTTTTGTATTCATGATCCCCATATATATCTGAGAAGAATATTTCGTCACCTTCCTCGAATTCGTCAATTCCAGCTTTACTAATAGAGCGAAAATTAATATGTGATTTAAGTTGCTGCTCTTGATAACCCAAAAGTGCGGTATAGAAAGTTTCGCTCGTTTTTCTATCAGGTATCTGAATAAGTCTTTCCCGTTTTTTTTCAAATTTTGAGCCTTTATTGTGAAAAAATGGTTACAAATGAATTATTGAAAGTATTGGCCATCGCTAGCTACAACTTTTTCCCATCTTTCTGGCAACATACGAATCCCGTTGCGAAAAAATTCGACCGGTTTGGCCTCTATCCAGTCATCCACCCTTTTTTTGGCTTCCTCGTAGGAATGGAAGTGCTGGTCAGCCAGGCCATGCGTCATCGATCTGAAGAGATGGTAATCAGACGGAGCAACGTCTGGACTATACGGCGGGTGGGGTAGGACTTCCCATTTGAGCGTTTCTAAGTATGTTTTCACCGGCGGTGCAACATGTGGGCGAGCATTGTCATGTTGCAAAATAACTTTGTCGTGCCTGTCGGAGTATTGTGGCCGTTTTTCTCGCAGTGCGCGGCTCAAACGCATCAATTGTCGTCGATAGACCTCGCCTGTGATCCTTTCATTCGGTTTCAGAAGCTCATAGTAAACCACACCTAGCTGGTCCCACCATATACAAAGCATGAGCTTGGCGCCATGAATATTTGGCTTGGCCGTCGATGTTGATGCATGGCCGGGTAGTCCCCATGATTTCCTTCGCTTCGGATTATCGTAACGTATCCACTTTTCATCGCCAGTCACGATACGATGCAGAAAACCCTTTCTTTTATGTCGCTGAAGCAGCTGTTCGCAAGTGAAAAAACGCCGTTCGACGTCTCTCAGCTTCAGTTCGTACGGCACCCAATTTCCTTGCTTTTGGATCATTCCCATGGCTTTCAAACGCTTGGAAATGGTTGTTCGGTCAACTCCCAATGCTTCAGCAAGTTCTTCTTGCGTTTGACAAGAATCTTCATCAAGCAAAGTCGCCAATTCTCGATCTTCAAAGATTTGCGGCCGCCCGGGACGCTCCTTGTCTTCCACGTCGAAATCACCGCTTCTGAAGCGTCGAAACCATCCGCGAACACTTGAATCATCGACACAACCTTCTCTATAAGCCTCCTGAAGCAATCGATGCGTCTCGGTAGCAGATTTCTTCAAATTGAACCAATAAAGTGAAACTTCCCGCAAATGACGTCGACTCGGTTCAAATTTCGACATTTTCACGATATCAAAAATTTATGATGCGAAAAAATTTTAACTAATGTGTTAGTATGGAATTGTTGACATATGAATAAGCTTTGATTATGACATATGTAACCATTGAATACTCGCACAGTATTGGTGGCGCCATCTCTTACAAAAAACGGGAAAGACTTATTCACACTCCTAAGAAATTTCTGCGAGCTTTCTCAGTGTTACCCAAGTTTACGTTCGTCGGTTTCATTCGTATTCCACTATGTAGAGTATGATTGTAGTGATACACAATGCTTTAAATCACATCAATATAACGCTTCATGTTTCTGTGAGAAAAGTATCGCCACATGTGCTCGCGTATATTTCTATTAAGTCTTTTAACCTCGGCTGCTTAATATCAGGATTGCGAATGATTCTAAATGTGATACCGTGCCTCTTCAAAAGTGCCTGAAAAGCCAATTTGACGAATTATTTACCGCGATGCGACTGTAAGCAGAGCAGTTTTCAGCCGTGCACACGATCAAGACTCTTGCTAAACACTGCTGCAAATTTAATTGCACTTTTATCTCGGAGTGACTCCACCCACGCATATTTACTGAGTATATCTACGACAACGAGTAAGAAGCGATGATTATAGTTGTATTCTTTGATCGAGGTTAATTGCATTATATCACACTCCCAAAGATCGTCCATGTTTGTCACATTGTAATGCAACCTTGGGAATTTTCGATTAACTGGTTAATGTAACGTGTAAGTGTCTTGATTTTGTAACCACTCTATAAGCTTATTTTTTTCTGTCTTGTTGAGGTACTTACCTTTTTCATTGACACGTAAAAGATTTTGCGCACCCGCGTAGCCTGCCTCGTGTGAAACATCGTAATACTGTTTTTCGTAACCCATTTTCTTGTATTTCTCTAGCTCTTTACTATCTTTTCTCACATGATCATACGGAGACATTTGCTATTTAATTTCTTCGCGGTACTTCGAGTCTTCTTCTTTGGTGAACTACTAACATTCTTTTCCTAGTCACCCGGCTGCTGCCACCAGTCTGTCTTACTCAAACGACGTTTACGACTTTTTAAAGGCTTGCTTAACTTTGTCAATGTTTGGTCTATTTTCAGGATTTGCGTGTTACCTATCAAATTGGTCGGTGTCTCAGAGGTCTGAAGAAATTCTGCAAACTCTAAAACACCGCTGGACATTTCTTGAAGTGTCCTCATTTCCTTTGAGTTATTTTTTGCCTTACCAGTTTTTAAAGTATCCTTTATTCATTCGTTAATATTTGAATTTTCGATTGTCCAACCATCTATAGTAACTGCGCCTGTATTATCCTAACTTAATCGTTCCGGCGACGTTCGTTTGCAGTATCGGAGTAAAAGTCTTGCTTTTCGCTCCAAAGCTTTAGGTAGGCTTTCTATTATATTCTCTTCGGTGAGTGGTGTAAGAAATGCTTCTACATCATCTAATTCGCGATAAATGTTTCGTTCTGTGTCTCTTTCGCTCTTCTTGAGAAATAGATATTGACGTAAGACTTGTAAATACTTTAGATATTTTTTCCGTTCGTTTGCGTAACTTTTCTTCGAATATAATATATCGTGCATTTCAGAATCGAGCCTCGAAAAATTATCCTCCCTAGTTTGAGTTGTATTTTCAGTTGCTTCAGTTTCTCCTGCTGGCACCTCGTTTGGAGTATACTTTCGGATTTATTTTGCAAGCGGTCAATCATATCTTCAGGCACGATAATCATTTTATTTTATTTACCGATTAATCTGGAACTAACAGCACCGATTATAAGTGCTATAATTAACGATAAGAAACCTTTTACTTGTACTTGTAATGAAGGCCCCGTTGAGGCTGTTGACGACGGTGAGTCGGATATTGTCGAAGATGATGTTGATTGACTAACACTGTTGGAATTCTTGTCCACTGTAATTGGAAAGTAATTTTTGTTTAATTGACCTCCACACACATTTCTCCACATTAGTTAATTTTATAATCATTCTTCAGGAATTCCATTAAAACTTTTGTGCACACGATTTAACACATCTTTCATTTCCGGATCAGAGTACAAAGGAGACGTTTCGTCTTCCCCCATCTTATACAGAAATCGCAACTCTTGTGCTCTTGGAACGTTGCTGATTCTCTCCATATAAATACGCAAAATTTTGGATTGGGTATTATGGCAGGAAATTCCTCGTCACCCTTGTTTAAGTATCTCCGAATAACTTTAAAAATACTAAAAATAAGAAATAAAAATAAGCGTTAAGAAAATTTAACAATTTTAAATACTTACACTCATTTACTGATCTGTCCACAGGGCTGCTTGAATTAAATTCATGATATCTCATACGCGTTCTATCTACCACATTGTGAAATTGTTGATGTAGATGCTCTTCTTCAGACGGCATATAAAAATTTTGTATAGCCTCATGTCGGCCAGCTATTTCGGCGTCCGTCATTGATTGTGGAATATGGTCGATTGCGCTTCTAACAGTCGCATGCGGTTCTTTATATTGGCTGATCAAGATACCGTACGTTCTTTTTTTCTTTAATACGATTTCGTCTATATCAGAATCGCTTTCCATTCCAGAATTAGTACTATGGTCGCTATTCAACAAAAAGTCCGAAGTTCTGAGTGGTCTGTAGTTTACCACAGGTGCTCTTCCTCTTCCTCCTCTTCGTTCTCCTCCTCCTCCTCCTGCTCCTCCACTTCTACAGTATCTTCTTCCTCATCTCCGCCCTCTTCCTCGCTCCTAATAGAAGTATCGCTGGGATTTTTGTTTTGCGACGATGTATCAGCATCTCCAGAATGTTCAAAGAACTAATCATCGTCAACCTTTTCCATGAGAGAAGCCTCGGTATTCGATATATTATCGCTATCAATACCCTCTAATAAATTTTATAATGGGATAAATTTTTATTAAGTCTATTAACATGATATATTTTATTAGGTTATTTAATTAATTTTAACAATACTTACAATTTTGTTCTTCGTAAACGACGGAAACTCTGTTTCTAATACTATTATTTCCAGAATTTACACGTTGTAAATATTGCTCAGCAATCGCTAATACCAGAGGAGATCTAATGAAAAGCTGCCTCTGGTATCTCACTATTCTTGCCACACTACACTGTTTAAGTAAAAAGTGCATTTCGTGTTTTAGAGCACTAATACCTATAACACGAATGCGGATACGACAATTAATACCACATCTTCTACGAGCCAGAAAAGAATTATATTGCAGTAATGCAGCGAATTGTAAAATAATCTGCCGTACTTTATCCATTGCGAAGCTCTGTGAATTTTACTACCGCAAAATGTAAGTAGATCTACGAATGTGGATTGATAATTTTTCGGCCTGACCAAGAAAAACAACGTTTTTAAGAATTTTTTTTATTTCTCAACATAATCTCCTCCAAGGCTGGTATATTTCTCATAGCGGTGTTCTAGTTTAGTAATGCCATCTCTATAGACTGATTCGTCAAGCTCCTCAAAATACCCATTTACAGCTTCGATTACTTCTTCACTGTCCGCAAATCTCTTATCGCCAAGCCATTTCTTGAGGTTAGGAAAGAGATAATAGTTACTCGGCGCTAGGTCTGGAGAGTAGGGAGGGTGCGGCAGCAATTCAAACTTCAGATCGTTGATTTTAGCCATCGCAATGATTGACGTGTGCGCCAGTGCGTTATCGTGATAAAACAAGATTTTCTTCTTCGCCAAATGAGGTTATTTAATTTTCACTTCGTGGCTCGAACGTTACAATAAGTCTGCATAGTATTGCCCAGTGATAGTTTTACCCTTTTCAAGGTAACCACAGTATATAATACCTCTTGCATCTCAAAATCAGTAGCCGTAAACTTGTTTTTGTCTTCTTTGGAGTTGATTCCCCTGGCCCAATTCACTGTTTAGACTGTTTTTTATTTTCAGGAGTGTAGTGATGAACCCAAGTTTCGTCAACGGTTACGAATCGACGCAAAAATTCGCTTGGATTACGCTTATACAACGCCTAATTGGCGGTAGAAATGTTCTTTCGAATCAATTTTTGGTCGACTGTTAGCAAAAGCGGAACTCATCTTGCACAGAGCTTTTCGATATACAAATGTTGGTGCAAAATATTTGGTACATGTTCATATGACATCTTATAGGTCTTAGCTATCTCACGCACTTTTAATCTGCCGTCTTTCAGCACTATTTGATGGATTTTTTCGATCATATCTGGAGTTGTGACCTCAATGGGGCGTCCTAAACAAGGCTCATCAGAGGTGCTCACACGAGCGTTTTTAAACTCGGAAACCCACTGCTTAATGGTGCAATATAATGGGGAGAATGTCCCCAGTGTTGAGTCCATCTCTTCTTTAATTTCCTTCGGCGTTAACTCCTTCAAATGAAAGTATTTGATGACAACACGATTTTCCAGTTCTTCCATTTTTACGAAAAACACAGAGGTGTCTTGTTCAGCGTGCTCTTAAACCTAAACTAACATGGTGATCGGACTGAAACTATAGCTACTAGCTAGCTAAGGATGGTACTATAGAACGCCACCTCAAGGTAGGCCTAGTGGCGCCATCTCTTGGCCAGGCGGGAAACTTATCAATCCACCCTCGTGTATATATATATATATATATATCTATATATATATATATATATATATATATATATATATATATTATCAAGATTTCTAAATATATATCAATTTTTAACATATATTTCGATACATTGTTTTTTCTATGATAAAATAATTTATTGTCAGTAGATAACTTATATATATATACAATATTATATAGTTACATATAATATATATTAGATAGATACACATATACATCTATTTTAAAATTTATATTTGTACCTGAAAGTCCACCTGGTGCGCGTTATACGGGATATCGTAATCCACCGCCCGTACACGCCAATACAATATTTCTCAGTAGAAACCGTATTTAAAATCTGTATATATAATATATACAATATAATATGCATACAACATATATAAATCGTATATTTCCATTTTTACAATGAAATACCTTGAATATTTTCGTAGGGATGCCAACTGAAATTTAAGCAAAATGTTGGTATGCGAATAGCATATTTTTGAACCAGACGATGGATATTGCCTTTTTATGCAAAAGTGACGATATAATTTATTTATACATACATTGTTTCGAGGTTGTTGGTAAAGAACCCTATTTTGCATCATTTCTTTTGTTCAAACTAAAAAAACATAGTCTCTTGTCACATTTCTGAAGATAATATAACGTATATAAACAAAAATATAACTTGTCACAAACTATATTCAGATCCATTTTATAAAAGAACGAGAATTAGAATTAGAATTAGAATTGTATTTATTAGAGCCTAAGGACTCGTGGTCCTTCATAGGCCAAAATAGGAGAGAGAAAGTGAGAGAGAGAGAGAGAGAGAGAGAGAGAGAGAGAGAGAGAGAAATTTCCCACGTATGAAAAAATAACATTTACAAAAATCAAAAGATATCCATAAGGTGTGAGAGTAGTGTCAGATTAACCTGAAGAAAAAAGGGGCAATACCGACTAATGTCACACCTCCTTTAGGATACGAATCCCAAAGTTGGATATGAACATTCGTTTGAGCTGGCCTGGTATAAATACTTTAAGCGGACTACTTGGAATTGATGTTCGTGATTCAAGACGCCACCTAGTGGCCACTGGTGAAACTGATTGTTAAAACCATTAATTTAATTTATTAAAGAAAGTTAAATGATTTTCAATAAAAAACATAGCCTATGCCCTTTCCAAGATAATTAGAATCTATATTTCAAACTTCAGAATAATCGGTTCAGTAGTTCTTTCGGTTATCGTGTACAAACAAAAACACGCTTTGTCTTTATAAATTAAGTATGATATGATTGTATAAAGTGGTCGGCAAAATATCAACTTTTTGAATTGGATGCTACATTGAAGCAGGTTTTTATAGAGAAGCGACGATAGATAAATTACGGTTAATTATTTATAGCAATATAGATTTTTATATATAGAGTACTTTTTACTTAGTTATTATTGAATTATTTATGAGATGGATTAAATTATTATCTCGGGCGAAGCCGAGACAGGGGATGCTAATAAATATATAAAATCAAATTTGCCTTTGTGGCGATATCGGTCCATTTATTTTAGTTATTTACTGCCGGAAATTATGAAATCTAGTGTGTATTTACTGGATGGATAAAATTCAATAACTAGAAAGATAATGAAAACGGATAATAAAAAAATTCACTCCTTAATAACTTTAGTATAATAAACATTTTTTACATAAAACTGTTTTAGAATTGAAGTATTATGAAATCATATTTTTTAAGCATAATTAGAAGTAATATAATGGTTTGATATTAACATAATAATTATTTAAAAATCTCCAAACCCAATATCAATGTATATATAGTACGGTAGTCCGAGGACTATAGTACCAATACTTGCATTCGGAGCGTGACCGTGCTCCTTGATCATTTTTTAAAATTAGTTTTAATTTGTTAATTCTATTTTTTATGCTATTAAAATTTTTTAAAATTTTATTTTAAGTTCGAATTACAAATAAGCTCATAAACTTTAATTGATGATTTTTATTTCTGTTGAACGGACGGTAACTGTACCGCCACTTTCGAGCTCTACATCTTCCTTAATATATTTTATCAATTTCAAATTACGAGGTAATCATTTAATTTAATTTTACAAAGTTCAAAAAAATTTCAAAAATAACATTAGGATAAAACCAAAGTTTTTATCTTTGTTTAAGTTCAACGGATTACATATTATGTTTATGTAAATTATGTCTAAAATTATTCAACAAAGCATCAGTGTTGAATTATGTGCGCGAAATGAAATATCGGCCGCCAAACGTTCAGAATGTTGCAGAAGTCCTGTGGTGAAAAGTCAATGTCAAGATCAAGTGTTTTTCATTGGCACAAATTTTTCAAATAAGTTTGAGAACGCGTTGAAGACGAACCACATCAAAGACAACTAAGAACATCTAGTGTGGGCTACATGTCGACCAAATCAAAAAATTGGTTCTGTAAAATCGTTGATTGACTACGAAAGTGCTTGCTGATATTGTTGGAATTTCAAATCGACCAGTCAACATCATTTTGAAAGACATTTTGTGCCTGAAAAAACTTAAATCTCGATTGGTGCTTCTGATTGCTCTCCTGAGCGGGATCGCGTCGGGATGCTTTTATTTCAAAGCGATGAATTTAGTGCGGCTCGATATTTATGCAGATAAAAACAACTCTTTAAAATTTTGTTAAAGTAAGGAATAATCAATATAAATGTTAGATTATCTCAGGAAAATAAGTACAAGGAGGAAATATAGAAAAAAACTCAATATATTTATAAGCAATAGGTGGATAGACTAAAGTTTCCAACTCCGTGACTCGCTATAGACTGACCCGCAAATCCATACGACCACTCTAATAGTCCTTTTGCTACTTAAATTCCATTTCCCCTGCTCCGTAATTACATTCGCAGCAAACTGTGCATCGAGTATTCTCCATTCTTTATTTTATTTTTCGAACGCTTCTTCCCATATATCGTTCTTAAGTACAAGCAGATGTCGCGCATACGTAAGTTTATGGCCTCAACCTTAGGTGCTGCCCGAAGATCACGGAGTCATAAATCGCGCGGACCAGGGACCCTCTTATTCTTTCGTACAAATCCGCAGTCGCTGACAGTCTTCATATTCATTATTTTCGCACAATGCGGCTACAGCGCCTAATGAACGCTGCAATCACAGGATCTCCACATTTCTTTTAATGTGTCGAAACGCCTATCGGCCGAAGTACGCATACGGTCCTCGCCTCTCTCACGCCCGCCGGGAATAGTGCTTAAAACACTCAATTTTTTGAAAAAAAAAACAGCGTCGTTTGGAAATATGTGAAACAATACTTTCGGACTATCAGGACAAGATGGAACGCATAATAATTGGAGATGAGACTTGGGTCTACATTTATGATCCAGAAACAATCGATCAATCGAGCGAATATCTTGCCAAAGGAGAGTGGAGACCGAAAAAATCGTGTTTATCTTGTTCTACAATACATATAGATTTATTTACAATAATTTTTAGGACTGCAACAAACTGGAATTGAAGCTACACGTTTCAAACTGTAGTTGAAGCATGCACTTTAGAATGCACTGTAACCATAGTTTTGGTTATGCAGAACGTACCTTTCATAGTTTCAACAGATATACATTCCAGATTTTTGCAGTCCTAAAAATTATTATAAATTAACTTACATGTATTGTAGAATAAGATGGAAAAAACATTTTGCGAGGAGAAATGGCAACAATTGCACTGGAAGCACACGCTTCCGAGCGCACTTTACTCATGTTTCTGTTAGACGGAACGTACTTTTCATTGCTTCCATAGACATACATTCCAAATTTTTGCAGTTATAAGAATTTTTTCAAATGAGCTTGCATGTATTGTAGAACAAGATGAAAAAAGAATTTTACGAGGATAAATTACAACTAATGAGTAAAACTGTAGTTATAGCTTACGTTTTCGAGGGACCTGGAACACAATAGATATCTCATGTGATGTACCGTTATCAAATCACTTAATACGTTTACCAGAATCTTATTGTCATTTGAATAATTTTTGTAACATTTATGTGTTATATTATTCTCTGATAGAGTGTGATGCGAGTGTAAAAATTATTTGTAATTTGAAACCACTTTTAAATACTGCACCTTCCAAGTCGCTCTAACATAAAAGGAAAATGTATTTCTAATAAATAAAGAGACTACATATATTATTTTTCTAATTTAAATATATTTGTGATAATCATATTAGAAAAACGAATATTATAAAGTTCTCCAAATTTTCTGGTGAAAAGCGCTAAAAACTTTGTATATAATAACATACATAAATGATAAAACAATAGAGAGTTTGTTAAGACTTGTTTTAAATAAAATTTGGAGATCTACCTAAAATAAATGTTTACATTCGATATGCTTTTGCTTTAAAACTATAATTTTATTAAATACATTTAAAATTGAAAAGTGCTTGTACCATATATCATTTGAGTGGCGAGGTAGATCCCTGACGTATTGAATGCCACCTTGGCTGATTATAGTAGCTCAAAACGCTCATTATTCATTGCGTTTTTCTTGATAATTATTAGCTTGACAGCAAAGACGAATAGAATATAAAAAATTCATTTGAGTAGGATCTACAAATTTTGTTTAAACAAATTTTTCCTAAACTCAAAAATATTATACAAAACTTCGCTTTTATCATTTTTTTTGTATCATTTTCACAAAGACTGAGTTCCTAGCATTGTCACCACCAGATTAGGTATCGCAGCGGATAATTTCTCGACTCTTCAGCGCATTCAGAAGAAAAATTTAAACTAATTTTCGGCCGAGGATAAATTGATCAGTAAAACATATATCACTGGCTCCCGGACTATAAGTCCAAACGTTATAAATGCCAGATGTTGTGTAGACATGGAAAACTGATGTTCCAACCAGACTCCAGTATGGAGGGTAGAGAGAAGGAGTGTGAAATTCGCTAAAATCGTGTCAAATTACACGTTAGGACTTCGGGACACAATGGACCGCAAGGCGGCGACACCCTTTGTGGTTGCTCGATCAACAGCATGTAATTGAAGAAAAGCAAATGATGGTATGCAGTGAGCGTGGAAAGAGGAATAAATTAAATTTCTGATTCCCTTCTCTTGCTTCTTTTCGTCTCCTCACTTGCTTTGGCTTCCTCTCGTTGTTGCATGCAGAACTATCGAGAGGTTTCTCAGAAAGCGACGCCTAACTGACTGATATGAATTACCATCTCCGTTCCATTTTGAATAAGCTTTTCCTATGTAAAGTGAGTGGAGTTTCCACTCCTACTCTCTACCCTTCATACTATACGGTTTTGTTCGTTCAATTTTACTTCCTGGGAGAAAAAGTAAATTTCTGTTTTTGATTGATTGAGAACGGATTATAAACACTTAGTCTCTAGGCAGAAAAAGTAGTATTTTTCTTTCTGCAGAAAGTTAAAGAAAATCGTATTTCGGGCCATGAAGGCGGGAAAAATATTTCTTAGGATAACAAAATATTTTAAACTGTATTATAAGGATGTATTGGATCAAATTAATTATTAGTCTTATAGTATTTATAGTATAATATATTAACTAAAATAATGACAGTCGGACTATCCTTGTTTATTTCCATCCCCGAAGAACCTGAGATAGAACTTATTATTACAATAAATTATATTACAAATTAAAAATAAAAATAAGAAATATAATAAAAATAATAAAAATAATATTCTGCGTTAATAAAAGACTACCTGACTGCCCCCGCCACCTTAAATTTAAATTTACCTTTGGTGTACGACTTTTCGAAATGCTACGATTCATCCTCTGGAATGAGACTGTAAACTCAAAAAAGGATATATTAGGGATTATACAGGGAAATCCTACGAGATTATTTTATTCGATTAAGTGCAGGTAATTATAGATGCGCGTCCGATCTTGTTGCATTTACCGTTAACTGTTTCGCACATTCCATTATAATCCTAATAGAGATTAAAAGTGCTTGATACCGCGATCTCAGAGCGACGATGAACTGTGAAAACGGAAATGAAAATGTGCATATTACAGATTTCGTTTTGCGCCCTTATTTTGCGTTTGACAATGTTAAAACAAATTTTATCTGAATCTTTGAAAAATTCTACAACCGGAATCACTCTTTCTATTTACATAATTATTTTCAAAGTTAATTGAAAAAATAAGAAAATTTGTATCTATATGTCATCTGCACCATAGAAAGCGTCGCTTTGCATTCACACCAAATAACAATAAATATTATAAATTTTATACTTTAAATATAGATTCAATTTAGGTCAGTCCGGATGTAAAATTAAATAATGAAACGCATGAACTTTATTTCATCTTTCTATTCATGGAATTGAGGGAACAAACTGAAATCTACAATTTTATTATGATTATAATGCAGATTGTCAATTCTGTAGATAAAAAAGTGAGAATTTTAATTTTTTGAATAGGTAATAATTTGATACAAAATGAAGCCTGGTTGTAGTCAATGCATATAATACATATATAGGATATACATATACATATATATATATATATATATATATATATATATATATATATATATATATTGTAACCACCCGAACGGCGGTTGTAGGTTAGAGCGCTCGCGTAAAACCGCGAGTGTTCACGTAAGTTCGCGAATTAGTACGCGCGAGCCACGAGGGCGCAGGAAGCGCCACGAAAGGTATGAAGTTCGAAATGAACTTCACTTCCGTCTCTGATCTGCAGATAGTCCGACGTAGTTTCACCCGTCCCGTTTCAATATCGTTTTTCTCGTTTCGTTTTTATATCGTTTCGAATCGTCCAGTTTTAAGGTCGCCATAGTAGCGTCCCTCGCGGTTGACGTGTTGTAAGTTTACATCTGTGTAAACTACGTGCGAGCCATCGGAGGAGTAGAGAAGTCGCGGCGATATCCTCGCAACAGCCCCGGACCGTGAGCGTTGTAAATCTCGAGGAAATTCATACGCGCTGCCGTCGTGTAACGTCGCGAATAGCGACGCCATCAGCAGCTAAGAGCCGCAGCCACGCGCAATCGCGCGAGCGAGAAGCGAGAGCCAGTAGCGTGGCTGCCACGTCCTTGCGCGTCCGCGTAAGTGAGTCAGAGAGAGAGAGAGCGCCTCCAGCTGCTCTGATATCAGGCGGCGGCCGCGAGCACCCGCGAGCACCCGCGAGCCCCAGTGAGCACCCGCGAGCTTCAGGCCAGCGACAGCATCGTCGTCGGCGGCAAGTAGCCTTGTATTCCTTTTATTATATTAGTTCATAAGTGTGTAGAGCTAGGCACCTGGCCCACCGTCGCGTCGACGCGCCGCGATTCTCGCGTGTATAGCTTCGCGGCTAAGTTTGATAGTTGTAACTATATCGCGCATAGTTAATAGAATATCGTAGTTTATATCGTCTCAATATTTTATAATTTCGTAAGTGTTTTTGTGCGTAGGTAGTGTATAGTTCCGTACCATACCGTCGTTCCCACGTGTTCTATTAAGCCAGCGTCCCGTTCCGTGTCCCCCGTCCCCGCGTATTTTATGTAATTGCGTATTAATGTAAATAATTGTTAGATCGTCGCGAAACCCGCAATTAGCCTATTACGTAGGCTCTAGTATACACTTGTATAATAGTTTCATGCGAGAATAAATGTTAATATTGTAATAACCTCATAAAGTATACCGCGTAAGTCATTTCCCGTTCCCTGTCTCCTTTCCAGCGGAGTGCACAAGCAGCAGCGTGGAAGAGTCCACGCACACACATGCAGATAACCGTAAGTAATAGCCCGAATTTGGGGTTATAATATATATATATATATATATATATATATATATATATATATATATATATTATACATAGAAATGTAATACAGAGATTTGCGATTACAGAGAGGTACGAGATGAGTAAGAGCTTGATCCAATAGATAAATGAAAATATAAGAAGAAAGTAATTATTCTAAACGAATGTTTTCTGAACCTAAAGTATATCTATATATATATATATATATATATATATATATATATATATAATCTTGATGTAGGCAACAATGTTATTGCCTATGCAGATTTCATATTTCTGTGCACGCTAAAAAAATTTTTAATAAATAAATTGTTTCCTATGAGAAACCTCCAACATTTCAAATATATCTATTTATCAATTTCCAGAATAGTATTTTAGCTAGAATTTTTAATACTCATACTTTATGAGGAAATGAGAATTTTGAGTGTTTACAGGATGCAATTGAGGCGTTTAAGTAGTTACTTCTATACACACCAGTATTAGACAGAATAGATCTGAAAAAGCAGCGTGGAAAGAATATATAATTTTTACTTCGAATGTGAAATTTCATAAAACCATAATTATTTTATAAAACAAAAAGAATATGATAGTGATTTTATAATACTGAATTTTGTATAAGGATTAAGTACAGTTCCTATATTAATATATTAGGAGTGTGAATAAGTCTTTCCCGTTTTTTGTAAGAGATGGCGCCACCAATACTGTGCGAGTATTCAATGGTTACATATGTCATAATCAAAGCTTATTCATATGTCAACAATTCCATACTAACACATTAGTTAAAATTTTTTCGCATCATAAATTTTTGATATCGTGAAAATGTCGAAATTTGAGCCGAGTCGACGTCATTTGCGGGAAGTTTCACTTTATTGGTTCAATTTGAAGAAATCTGCTGCAGAGACGCATCTATTGCTTCAGAAGGCTTATGGAGAAGGTTGTGTCGATGATTCAAGTGTTCGCGGATGGTTTCGACGCTTCAAAAGCGGTGATTTCGACGTGGAAGACAAGGAGCGTTCCGGGCGGCCGCAAATCTTTGAAGATCGAGAATTGGCGACTTTGCTTGATGAAGATTCTTGTCAAACGCAAGAAGAACTTGTTGAAGCATTGGGAGTTGACCGAACAACCATTTCCAAGCGTTTGAAAGCCATGGGAATGATCCAAAAGCAAGGAAATTGGGTGCCGTACGAACTGAAGCTGAGAGACGTCGAACGGCGTTTTTTCACTTGCGAACAGCTGCTTCAGCGACATAAAAGAAAGGGTTTTCTGCATCGTATCGTAACTGGCGATGAAAAGTGGATACGTTACGATAATCCGAAGCGAAGAAAATCATGGGGACTACCCGGCCATGCATCATCATCGACGGCCAAGCCAAATATTCATGGCGCCAAGCTCATGCTCTGTATATGGTGGGACCAGCTAGGTGTGGTTTACTATGAGCTTCTGAAATCGAATGAAAGGATCACAGGCGAGGTCTATCGACGACAATTGATGCGTTTGAGCTGCGCACTGTGAGAAAAACGGCCACAATACTCCGACAGGCACGACAAAGTTATTTTGCAACATGACAATGCTCGCCCACATGTTGCACCGCCGGTGAAAACATACTTAGAAACGCTCAAATGGGAAGTCCTACCCCACCCGCCGTATAGTCCAGACGTTGCTCCGTCTGATTACCATCTCTTCAGATCGATGACGCATGGCCTGGCTGACCAGCACTTCCATTCCTACGAGGAAGCCAAAAAATGGGTGGATGACTGGATAGAGGCCAAACCGGTCGAATTTTTTTGCAACGGGATTCGTATGTTGCCAGAAAGATGGGAAAAAGTTGTAGCTAGCGATGGCCAATACTTTCAATAATTCATTTGTAACCATTTTTTCACAATAAAGGCTCAAAATTTGAAAAAAACGGGAAAGACTTATTCACATACCTGATAGTATGTGTTAACCTAGAGTAAAATTAGCATTTATTTTCGATTCGTGGAAACATTAATTAAATATAATTTAATTTTTTTTTCTGTTGTGGAGCACATACAAAGTATTATCTATATAAATTAAATTTACAAATCATTATTTAGCCATAACATAAATATTTAAGAATAGTGTATTATATATATAGTTTACTATTAAATTAAATTAATTATAATAATATATAGTTTATTATTAAATTCAAATAATGTGATAATATATAAAAATTAATTGAATTAAGCTTCCTTTGCAGCGATCACATAATTCTTGTTAAGAAATTTTTTTTAAAAAAAAATTTCCTATTAAAGTGAGATATGATTTTTTTTCCATTTTTGCTTGGAATCTTTGGATTTTTTTTTTGTTGTTGTCGCAATTTAAATTAATTTCTCTTTTTTTTTTGCACAGGATTATATTGTATGTAATTTGCTCTCTTGTTTAAAAATTTATACAATTCAGTTTATAAACAAAAAAAAAAATCTTTAGGCGTTAATACCTTTTTAAAATTTGCCTTAAATTTAGAATTTCTCTTTGAATGCAGGGAATAGTCAACGACTATTTAAATGGGGTATTTTTAAATTAAAGTCATCATTGGTATTAGTATGATGCTCGGGAACAAAAAAAAATGACGTATGTTACTTTATGAATGCCCTAAAAATTAACTTAGTATAAGTGACTTGGAATTTATTGTTAATTATTCTTAACTTAGTAAGGTACCGATTTTGTGGTAATCAATTTCAATTTGATAGTTAAATTTAATTATTATTAGATTTCTGACATTCGTAGTGTCCGAGTACACTAAAATAGGAAAAAAAAGAGAAAGGGAGGATTTTATTCTTTTTAAAAAAAAAGGAATCAGGCATAGTGGCAAGCACTATTTCAGTGTTATAATGCATAAGTTTGTTCTGTCCAGACTACATATGTTTGAACTTTATTATACATTTGTAACGAAATTAATGATGTTTTTTTTGGTTATCTTTCTTGAATTAAATTTGCGCGAATGATAAAAAAAAATTTACTAGGACTATGAATGATTAGAAATTAAAATAGGGGATTAAGCCACGACGAATTTCATTGCGGGTTAGAAATTTTTCTAAGCACTCCCGAAGCTGCTTAGTTTAATTTACTATTTAAATCTTTTTTTCTTATCAGCAAGTCTACATTACAGTAATGTAAAATATAAATTTTTTTTTTATTTAAAATTTATCTACCCTCCAATGATTTTGTTGCCCTATGGTGGTATTATTATTATAGGTTATTATTATAAACCATTTAACAACAATTTAAGCAAGAATCCAGTTACCTGCAGAAGAATATTTCTACAATACAGTAGGGATGTCTATGTCAGTTTAATAACCAATTGAAGCTATAAAAAGAGATTTATAAATTTATAAGAGATTCCCGGCAGGGCTCTGACGGTCACCGTGACGACGTGCACCACCACCACGCTAAAGTACACCACTGCGGGGAACACCCTACCGAAGTCAGACTCCCAACCGGTTACGATCAACCCGGAAGTGGTGTCAACGGTCAGCTGGGCAGACCAGTCGGGTTCATTGTGCCGTCTAGAAGATCAAAAACGGGTGGCATGAGGAGCAATGAGGAAGAGCGGCTGCGGTTACAGGACGAGATTGATCGTCGATCAATCCTATCACAGTTCGACCAGCAGTGTCGGCGCCGTAGCGTTCCGCCCGAGACGCAGCTGAACCGACGAGTGACCGGCGATGGTAGGAGCATCGCCCGCAGCGTATCCGGCCCTCGCGTCAGGAGAAAAGTTGATGACGACGCAAACCTGGCGTCTGACGAGGACAGTGAGCACGGCGGATGCGATCGTCCCGAAGCCGCGTGTGCACCGACTCCCAGACCTGGCGCCGGTAAAGTAGGTAAAACCGGAGGGAGAGCCACAGAATACGGACCGACTATTACAAGAGAGCACGCTCCGACCAAACGGACTGTAAATACTGGCAGAGACTGTTGTCCGCCGCCACCTCCCGTCCGCAACATGAACCTGGAGAGAGATTCGGTGAGGACGACCTCGCCCCCGTGCGCGTGTCCACACGGGAGCAGCCGCGGTTACGGACAGCACACGCCAGCCAGAATATTAAAGGACTGGGACATCAAGTTCTCGGGAACCGACCAGGAGTATCCGGAAGAATACTTCGCGGACCTCGAAGAGTGCCGATACTCAGCCCGCCTGATGGAGAGCGAATTAATCAGGGCGATCCCCAGTACCTTGAAAGGAGATGCTAAACAGTGGTATCGACCCATACGGGCGGAGACTAGTATCTGGGCGGCCTTTGAAGAGGCGTTCAGGCTTAGGTTCATAAACCAGCTGGACGAGGACGACTTTCGAAGGAAACATTATTCGAGGACGCAGGACCGCAGCGAGACCGTCGCCACCTTCGTCGCCAAGTTCAGACACATTGTCTCGTACTTCCGGAGACCGCCGCCGTTGAACGAGCAGGTGATGGTCGCTGCCAACAACCTACGACCAGAGTATCAGGTCTACATGGTGGGCAAGACGTTCACCAACTTTACAGAATTAACACGCTATGGCCTCGAGATGGAGCGAACCATGGAGCTCCAAAACCGGTGGAGCGCACCAACAGTGAAGGACAAGATGAGATTCCGTAGCGCTGCTCCCGCCGTAGCTAAGGTCAAGGCGACGAAGGTCGCGGCCATCCCGCAGAGTGATAGAGGCCGAAGGACTGAGTCGACCGATAGTGAAGGATACAAGGAGACTCGGAGGGGGACCAAAGGAGCGAAAGCCAAGAGCAGCGAGGTAGCGGCCGTACAGGGACCTGTAGAGACCCGGACGCCGAGACCGAGGACGACGACCAAACCGGAGAGACCGCAGAGCTATGCTGCAGCCGTGAGACGGCCATCTCCCAATGTACCGCGACAGCGGTCAAGAAGTTGGGAAGCGCGGCAACCAAGAATCCGATCGCCACAACGTCCGAGTCGCCAGTTCGACGACAACGGTCGGTGGCAGAATCGTGGCCGCGAGGGGACTCGGAGAAGCTCACTGCCAGAGCGTGATAGGGAAGACGGACGCTTCTACGGTTCGTGCTTCCACTATAGAGCGGTAGGACACCGGGCGGCGAACTGCCCGAGCATCTCATGCTACCGGTGCCATCAACGCGGCCATTATGCCACCGACTGCCCGAGGAGTCGGAGAAGCACGCTGTCGTGCCAATGGTGCGGCCGAGAGGGAGTTGCAATCTGTGACTGCCCTGATTGCACCCCCATCTGTACGAGGTTGGGAAACGAGAGGACGGAGGGACGCAACAGTCCCGCAACCACCCGTTCACCCTCGGGACACCGTTAGGACCGAACCCCATGCCGAAGTCCAAGGGAGCCATCACGAAGAAAAAGGAGTCTCTAAGCGGTGACGCCCAGCCGCAAGTCAAGCGTGAACCGGAGGAGCCTGCGTGTAAGGCAGCCGATCAAGTGGAGCATACGATGCTAGAGCGAAATGTACCGAAGGAGAACACCGGAGTCCGGTGTGAGAGGCGAGAGAATCGTGAGATCGAGGACTGTTGGATAGGTCAAGTGCAGATCGGGGAGTCACCGAGGGAGCGTCAGACCGAGGGAGCGAAGTGGCATGCGGAGGAGAGACCGTGTAGTCTAAGACCACCCCAACCAACGATAGACGCGAGAGCAGCGTCCGAAGCGGAGAGTGCCTCTCGAGACGCTAGCCACCGATTAAACCAAGTATTGAAGAAATTAGAGTTTCCGCCGCCTAGATGGCCGAGACAGCCTGGCTAATGCCGGATCCTCCCCACAGCAACGTTCAGGGGGGGGGAGTAGAGTTGGAGCGGGGTTAGATCGAACACCAGGACCTGTGGAGTCCCAGGACCTAGATGAAACGAAACGAACGGAGGAAACCGGCCTGGACCAAGAGGGACCTGAGGTAGCCGGTGCGACGTTAGAGAATCGGTTGTTTCTTCCCGTGGGGATGAACGGGATGAATTATCGCGCACTGTTCGATCCTGGAGCCGTAGTTTCGGTCGTCGGACCTCGAGTAACCGAGCGATTCAAGGATCGACTACGGCCGACCTCGACGAGGCTTCAGAGTGCCCTCGGCGGAGGGACGACCATGCTAGGCGAGCTACCGCTAATAATAGAAGTGGATGGAGTTGTCGGAGAGTTGTCAGTCAAAGCTGCGAGATTCCTGGACCATGACATTATTTTGGGTATGGACTTTTGCCAGATCTGGGAGATCGAAGCCCGTCTTGGACCTGAGCAGTGGCGTGTACGAGGCGATAGGTGGAGAGTGTTTAGCCGCACGGGGCAAGAAGCAGAAGAGGAACAGTTAGCTATAACGGCCGAATGCGCGGGTATCGTCGAAGCCAGCGAGGACCAAAGGACCTTAGTCGAGGACCTCGTGAGTAAGTTGTTGCCCGAGGCCGCTGAACGATTGGGAGCGACTACCCTGACCGAACATAGAATAGAGGTACAGGACGCGGCTCCAGTCAAACACCGGCCGAGACGCATGTCGCCGATGATGATGCAAGTAGCACAGGATGAAGTGAAGAAGATGTTCGAGAAAGGAGTGATCGAGCGCTCGGCCAGTGAGTGGAGCAGCGCGCCTGTTATCGTGAAAAAGTCCGACGGTTCGTTCCGTTTCTGTGTGGACTACAGAGACCTGAACGCTGTCACCGTCAAGGACGCCTATCCGTTACCTAGTATGGATTCTATCTTAGATAAACTGCGTAAGGCCAGATTCTTATCGAAGGTAGGCCTGAAGGAAGCATACTTCCAGGTACCAATCGACGCAAAGAGCAGGAAGTTCACGGCCTTCGCAGTACCCGGATCAGGTCTCTGGCAGTTCACCAGAATGCCGTTCGGCCTGACGAACGCCCCCATGACCTTCCAGCGGCTCATCGACGTACTGTTCGGACCAGAGTACGAACCTAATGTATTTGGATACCTGGACGACATTATTGTGGCGACGGAATCGTTTGAGGACCACATGGCCTAGCTAGAGCGCGTGTTGAAACGACTGAGAGGTGCAGGACTATCCGTAAATAGGAAGATGTGCGAGTTTTGCTGTTCTCAAGTGGCGTACCTCGGGTTTCTGTTGGATCGGGGAGGTCTGAGACCGGACCCGGAGAAAGTACGACCATTGTTGAGTACCTAGCCCCGAGGACCGTGAAGCAACTGCGGCGGTTCCTATGCATGGTTGGCTGGTATTCGAGATTCATCGATAAAGATTCGGAACTGAAAATCCCGTTAGTTAAGTTATTACGGAAGGGCCAACCATGGACCTGGGACACAGATCAGGAAGAGGCATTCAACAAACTCAAGGAGGCGTTGACGACCGCGCCAGTGCTCGCACGACCGGATTTTTCGAAGCCATTCTCGGTACAGTGTGATGCGAGCCATTACGCGATCGGGGCAGTACTGACGCAAGAGGGAGAGGATGGTGAGCATCCAATAGTCTACATGAATCGTGTATTGACCGCGGCGGAGCGCAACTATACGACCTCAGAGAAAGAGTGCTTAGCGTTGCTATGGTCAATCAAGAAGTTGAGACCATACCTGGAAGGCTATAAGTTCACAGCAATTACGGACCACAGCGCACTTCGCTGGCTCCGGACCCTGAAAGAACCTACTGGCCGCCTGTCCCGCTGGGCCTTAGAAATGCAGCAATGGGATTTTGAGATAGTACACAGGCGTGGAGCAATTCACCACGTCCCGGATGCGTTGTCCCGGATGTTCGAGAATGAGTTCGAAAAAATTGCTGCATTCAAACCGTGTGAGGATGAATGGTACACCCAGAGGGTTCAGGAAGTCATAGAATTCCCATACAAGTTTCCGGGGTGGAGTGTACACGATGGTATGCTATATAGGCGCAGGGTGAACTCTATTTTGGAGAACGTGACAGAGGGCCAAGAGGATTGGAAACTCGTTGAACCAACGGACCACCGAGAGAGAGTGTTGCGTGAGGCACATGAGGAACCGTCAGCTGGCCATCTGGGTGTCAAGAAGACGTACAGAAATCCGATAGATTACGACTGGCCGGGAATCTCTCACGATACGAACACCTATGTTCGGCAGTGTCCCGAGTGCCAGCGACATAAGCCCACGCAAACCGGGCCACAAGGACTGATGGGTCATCGCATCGTGGAAAAACCTTGGGTCGTTGTGGCTGCCGATGTCGTCGAGCTTCCCCCGAGTAAGGGGCAATACAAGTATATACTGGTATTCCAGGACCGAGTCGGCGAAACGCGAGGGTGCACGTGTCGAAACTAAAGGGATATGTCCCCTCCCCTCGCGACGTTGCCAGTCCCAGGCTCAGTGTGTGCGTGCGCGAACGAGAACACCCCGGTAGAGCGTAAAGTTCGTTTTGGGTGATCGTGATTTCGCGGCATCACAATATATATATATGTATATATATATATATATATATATATATATATATGTATGTATGTATATTGCTGTCAATAATATCATAATATATAATATAAAAATATTTTTTGTAAAATTTTATATATAAAGAAATATTGTATCATATTTAAATAATTATAATATAGGGCATAATATGTCATTATATTTAGAAGCTGTACTTACTCCTTATGTAAAATTTAATCCTATTAAATACACAAGTATACTGTTCAACTTACTTTTCTAGATAATGGTGATTTTTTACTTTTTATTTAAAGTAAAAATTATATATGCTTTCCATGGTAATTTTTTACTATTTTGCACATTCTAAACATCCGAACTAAAGAAATTAGCTATCTTAATTGCACTAACGTCAGATTATATATATATATATATATATATATATATATATATATATATATATATATATATATATAATAGAATATCATCATCTCAGAACAATCTCTCTGGCATCTCCAAAACTCCAATTAATCATTATTTTTATTATTTATTTTATTTATTATTATTTATTATTTATTATTTATTTTATGATTTATTAAAAATAGAGAAAGTCATATTTATTATACGATCTGTTTAATTATAAATGTTTAATAAAGTAATTTTTGTTGCATTTGCTTAATTTTTATTTACTTACAATAATTCTTATTATATATTATTATATAGACTATTATTATATAGATATAATTATTTTGTAATTTCTTATGTTGATTGTGTCCTATCCTTTGGACCCTCGTGTGCCATGCCGAGGAAGGGGAGATGGGGGTACTGGTCTTTTGTGAGATTTGAGAATTTATTTAATAAATTTGTTTCATTCATTTTTTTGTAAAAAATGGCAGTTTAGATTATAGACTTTTGTTTTCCATTTTCACTTTTTAATTTTTACTTAAATTCAAAATTGAAATAACTGGACTTATTTTCATTTGAAATGTCCGTCATGCCTTGTTTTCTCCTATTACTCAGGTTTTAGTAAGGTCCAGAACTTTATACCGTCAGGACCTCGACAGAAAGACTTTCGTACCTTTTCTTTTTTGATAATGTACAGTCAGTTAAGTAAGAGCGTGATCGACTTAACTGACAGGTATATGGGGAAGATAGAGGGAAGACAGGATAGAGGAAAGATTTGTCATTGATGCATTGTAAACAAAGATTCAGTTGTCGTTGATCTTTTGAAAGAGAATGACGTTAAACGTAACGAGTGCTAAGTACGCATCGCGCTACAAGGCTATTTTTTTTTGCATCCATCCGAATGGTCCCAAAATGTCGCAGCCAGCTGCTGTTAAATATATGAGAAAATCGAGGGCATTTGTACGGAACGTGGCTCGATAGGAAAAGTGGACAAAATAGATGAAGAAAGAATAAAGAATCTGTTTTTCCAGAATCCTGCTTTAACACTGCGGCAAGGATATCCAAAATTAATGGCAAAAGGTTTAGATATATCCTACGCAGCTATCCGAACCCGTCTTCGTACTCATAGCCTGAAATGACGGAACACAATGAAGAAGTCTCTGTTGACTGAAAAGCATGTGACAAAGCGACTCGCTTGGGCACATGAGAATATTGATAGAGATTTTGAAAATGTTATTTTTACTGATAAACGTTCTATATGGTCACTTTGTATCCTCACGTGAGCCTGATCAACTTCTACCTATAGGGTTGTTCAGCAGACCGTAAAACGCGGAATAAAAGTGGATCTTTAGGGCTGCTTTCAAAGCTGAGATTCTAATTGTGGGGAATTGTGAAGAATCCCCTGATCTAGCCAGAGGCAAGATTATGGGCAAGATTGTAACGAGAGGTCTGGCAGTCCGGTATCACCCTCAAACAGTTGTTCTGTTTAAATTCTGTTTTCTTGATTTCTGCATACACTTGATCATTATTCCTACAAGTGGAGGCTCAACCGACATTGCAGTTATCCTCGATAAAACGGACAATACAAGATTGAAGGAACGTGTTCGAGGAGTGAGACTTAGATCAAAGCTGCACCTTTGAGGAAGCGAAGGCGATAGCTGAGGAACACGTGGGATTGCACAGGACTGAACGGTGGGCATTGCTATTCTCGTAGAAGCGGAGCTTTGAGGTACGTCGGAAAGATGTACAGAGATAAGCGACTGAGCAGAAGAGAGCCATCGACGATCGCATTAAGAGTGGTACCTCGTGAGTTAACGCAAAAGTGTGTAACCGAATAGATAACCTTCGGGAAAGTCCTGGCGCACGCAGGGAATACGACGAAGTTGGCGCAGGCAATAGGTGCAAATCAAAGCACCTTGGAAGGAACGGAATTACCATGGCCATCAAAACCGAAAAAGGAGCAGCAGCCCATTCGTCAACAGCCATCGAGAGCGGTAAAGAAATCTGTAACGCACTTACAGGAGCAAAGGACGAAGCGTTGGAAATCGAAGATGGTAAACATGGATCAATCCACGATAGAGATGCTCCTCGAGGAGAAGCAACAGGAGTAGGTAAAGATACTTGAGATGCAGGTCACACTGGAGCGCTTGCAGAAGGAGGTCCAGTTACTGAGCGCGAGTGGAAGAGCGTTCGTCCTAAAAGAGCGTTAACTAAAGTAGCTGAAGATTGGATAAAACAACGAGTGATATTACTTCATGGACGACACTAGATCCAGCGTTGGAACGCACCTTCGGGAGCCACGTTGAGGAGTTTGACATTTTAGAGAAAATGAGAAAAGCGTCCCGGAACGCGACGCCTAGGGAATCAAGGAGGTCTGTCCGAGTGTGCGATTCTGAAATTCATTGTCAGTGGTATACAGGGCGATGCATAGAATAAAACGATGCTTTATCTTTGCAAAAATTATGAGAAATTAGCCGAGGCTCTCGATGTCTATGATTCTGTGAAGCGTGAATCCAAAATTCGTCGAGAAGGTCAACGCAAAGGTGAAACGTCAAGTTCGCGAGAAGCAATTTTTTCGAAATGGAAAGGACAGGATACGAAGTTAAAATTCAGTAAATATTTTAACAGTGGCGGGAAAGGCCATAAAGTTTATAAATGTCCAGAGAAGGGACATGGCTTTAAGTGCTTTAGTTGCGGACGCACGCAGCACCTTTCAAGAAACTGCACGGAAGCCAAAACAAGAACATCTCGCGTGGAGCCAATCAACTCGATCAGCTTGGCTCAAGGGAAAGAAGAAAATGACCGTAGTCATAAGACAGTGAAAATCGAAGGCTTGACAGTGATGGCCAAGCTGGAGTCAGTCGCAAAGATCAGCGTCATACGATCCGATGTGTGGTGCGAGATCACTGATAATTTAAGCCAGCGGATACAGGTAAAAGAACATATGGGAATTCTGAGAGGTTTCGGTGGAAAAATAGTAAGACCGGAAGGAAAGGTTTTTCTCACTACCTGTTTGGACAGAACTGTGTACGAACTGGACTACGTCATCATACCAGTATGTGTCGCAGATGAGAAAGTTATAATCGGTGAGCCGATTAGAAACTTCGTACGTGACAAACTGGATGCTGTTGGAGCCAAGATGGAACCTCTTGTCAGTACTGAATACACCGCTTTAGTGGAAGAAGAACTTGACGGGAAGGAGAGGACTATACAAGCATTGCGGTATCACCGCCATAAGAACATTGTTGAAGTAAGGGGAGTATAAAGACCACATGCTTAAACGTGTCCTCGTATCTAAGGGACAGGAAGGCTAAGAGCGACTAGTTGTATAAAGGAAAATAATTTTATAACACAGTATATTTTTATTAATAAAATATAAAAATTAATTTATTCAGGAAACCCCCTTCTATTTACAAGGTGTTCTGAAACAAAAAATATATACGAAATAATAAATTTAACTGAAACAAACTTATAGCTGCATGTATATATAAATTATAGCTACTGGCTTCGCGCTAGTATCCGCGACGCGTAGTTTCATCCGCCGCTATTTTCCGCACGGATTCCTGGTGCTATTTTCCACGCGGGGAAATATAAAAATACGATAGGTAGAATTTAAAATAGGTTTGTTTAAGGTGAACTTAACTCCGCTGGTCTTTTGAGGATCACCTCGCAACCAGGATCAAGAGTTAAGGGGGAAAATGTCTAGTCGGGATCAGAGAACGGCTGGTCTATTGAGGAGCGCCTCGCAGCCAGGTTCACGTTCTCTTAGGGATGGGTAAAATTATTAGCCGTCTGTCTTCTGAGGAGCGCCTCGCAACAGAGATTAAGCTAATAATTTTGGAAAGTAAAATAATGATAAAGGATAAGAGAACGGCTGGTCTTTTGAGGAGCGCCTCGCAACCAGGATCACGTTCACTTGGGGATAGGTAAAGCTATTAGTCGTCTGTCTTTTGAGGAGCGCCTACTCAGTATTCACTGCTGGCGCGCGCCGTTCGACGAGAGTGTACGGTAGTGTGTGTGCGGCGTATATTAGAGGGCGATAGCGGCCGCCGGCTTAATACACTTCACGCGGCTCTCTCTTGCCGCGCTCAGTGTATCCCCTCTATCGTATGCTTCGGGCTTAAGCTTAGCAGTAGAGAGAGAGACTATGTATTGCGTTCTCTCTCTACGGTTAGGTTTTCGGCGGTCGCGTCGACTACCTTCTACAGTAGTCGTCGCGATCTTTGTTTATCTTCGGTATATTTACCGCGTTAAATCTATTAATTGAATTTGCGTGTAGTTATATTTTGACACTGAATTTGGAAAGAGCGGGAAATTTCACGTCAGAAACAGTAAATAAAAATTTTTATGACCTTTAAAAGGTCATTTCAAGTTCAAATGTGAAAAAATCCTGTGGTAGCTATTTGATTGCGTTTTCTGATTGAATAATTGTCGTTAATCTACTTTTATGAGCAATGTTCAACCCCAATGTGAAAAATACCTTGAAAAAATTGATCTTGAACAGGTTGTCCTTACTCTTAGCGTTATCCAGAAACAACGACGTGGATGTAGTAATACCATACCATAAGGCTCCAACGATGCTAATGATTTACAGTTCTGTGCCAGTGACAATTCTCATTTGACCAATAATGACAGTTGTGCCTATTTAAATGTCCATCGCTATAAAATTTACGGGCATTGCCACAATCGAATTTGTAGGGATAATGCAAAATCTAGAATTTTTTCACTATTCCAAAAATTTGAGATACGCTAATTTTTTACCATTCATAAGAAGTTTTTTTTTGCAAAAAATTATTTTGAAATAAATTTTCTTGTTTTCTGGATGAAGCGTTTAAGATGTTCTTACGATATGTACAAATAATTGTATATTTCGTTAATTTCGTTTACTGCTTTCCCCAATAAAGTTTTTTTCGAATAGCATAAAAAAATAACACAATATCTATATACTAGTTCTCCTACAAAAAAACATTACTATAGTTTGTATTTTGCTTTAAAAATGGCTGATTACGCGCCCAATGAGATTGTTGATATGATAATGAGTTTAGGAGTGTGTAATAATAATTATCGTGCTACAGCAACACTGTACGCTGAACGTTTTTCAAATAGAAGACATCCTACCAATGTGACAATACAAAATGTAACTGCTAGAGATCGTCAAGGACGCCTTGTTTGCCAACGCAGGCGATGCGAGTACAATGAAGATGATGCACGTGTCATAACTATTCTTGCAGTTATTCATCTTAATTCTCATATCAGCAGTCATCAAATTTAAAGAGAAGTTGGTATTCCAAGGAGAACATGTCTGAAAATTCTAAATCGGCTTAATTACCATACTTACCATATCACGCTCGTACAGGAATTGAGAATAAATTACATGTAAATGAGGATTGAATTTTGCCAATGGGCTTTACGGACTATAGAAAATGATCCCAACTTTTTCAACTATGTCCTTTTCTCTGATGAAGCAAACTTTTATAGCGATGGACATTTAAATAGGATTTTTTAACATTTGACATTGAAACGACCTTTTAAGTGCCATAAAAATTTTTATTTACTGTTACTGACGTGAAATTTCCCGCTCTTTCCAAATCCAGTGCCAAAAAAAGGGTTCCCATTGGAAAGAACACTCTCACCTCTAGATAGTCTTGAAAACACGGGTTTTGCTGAAATTTGACATTGAAATGACCTTTTAAGGGTAATAAAAAAAATTTTGATATACCGTTTCGGACGTAGAATTTCCTCCTCTTTCCGAATCCAGTATCAAAAATAGAGGTTCCCATTAAAAAAAACACTTTGACTTTCAAATAACCTTGAAAATGGATTTCAGGATCAAATTCAAGGTCACCATTATTTGACCCCCTTTGTCATTAAAAACTTTTGTCTAAACCATTCTTTCGTTTCACCTCTTAGGAACGAAGAGATTCGGGTGTACAGATTAAAATGATCCACCCTGTATATATATATATATATATATTTGCGTATTTACGCGTTCGTTTAAAACATCGTTCAAGAACATCCGATCGCCTACGCGAGCACAACGTTAACATCGACAGAAACAAAATACACTGTGACCGAAAAGGAGTGCCTAACCGTCCTCTGGTATGTGGAAAAATTCCACGAGTATTTATTCAGCGAGAAATTTTCAGTGGTAACGGACTTCAGCAGCCTCAAGTTGTTGCACAATTTGAAGGAACCCACAGGCTGCCTAGCGAGATGGGCAACATCACTCCAGGTGTACAATATAGATATTGTCTATCGTAACGGAGCTCTATATCATGTACCTGACGCTCTTTCTAGACCCCCCTAGCCAGCTGAAGTACCTACCGCCACCCTCAGCGATATAGAAGGAGACAGATGGTGTAATGAAAACATTAGAGAAATACGAGAACGCGGTAAATACCCCAACTGGTAATATCATAGACAAAAAAATATACAAACATCGCCCTAACGCATTTACGGAGACATTAGGCTCCAGTCAAGATGATTGGAAGCTGGTAGTACCACTAGGAGATCGTGAGCGAGTATTTCAAGAGCAGATAATATTCAAGTGGGGTTGCCCAAAGTACCAAATCACGGATAATGGTACAGAATCCGATGAGTCAACTGCATCATCAAAACGATGATAGCGATCTTCGTAAAAAACGACCACAAAGCCTGAGATCTACATCTCCCAGAGCTTGCATTTGCAATCAATACCGCGGTGCACACAAACACACAAGCGTCGCCGGCATTTTTGAGCTTCGGGCGTAACCCGCGCGAAACACCGACGTTCCGACAAACACAGGAAGCGGCAATGCAAATGCAATGTTTAACGCAGACAGATTGGCAAATTTGCATGAAACAATTGCCAGCAATAGATACAACGGTGAGGAAACATCTAAGCACCGCTAGCCAAAAACAGGCTAGATATGACAATAAAAGGCGAGGGCAGGAGAACTTCAAAGTGAACTACTGGGTGTATAGACGATTAGAGTCATGTTAGCGGTACATGTAGGACCACCTCGACAGACACCCTAGTAGTGATAGGAAAACTCCCCATCGTGCTAGAATGCAGGCGTACGGCGCAACTATACGCAAACTGTAAAAATGCAGTATCACCTAAGGACCAATGTCGTGCCGCGTGAATGATATCAGAAAGATATCATATTCGGGTCATATTTCTCTCGCTTTCATCTGAGAGAGAGAGAGCGATACATGCTCATGCGGAGAGGCGGATACACCATAGCACGTCCTGATCGTCTGTTCTAAATATGAGGAAATTAGGATCAGGTTCTAAAGAGACAATAATACCTCTATTGAGGTGTAAGCTCTATTGAGCCAAGAGAAGTATAAATCTCTCAAGAAACTAGTAAAAGAACTCCTCCAGACCAAGGAGTCGATAGAAGCTATTAAGAATCTGTTTGAATCAGAGATCACAGAGGAACCTGTATAGGTAGGTAGGGAACGACTGGCAGTTTTGAATTTGACGGTAAACATATACTAACTCTAATCGTATACTGACATAATTTATATTATCAAACAAGCATCTTTTAAAATGTCCTTGATGGACGGACGTGTCCGCGTTAGAAGACCTCAGACACGAAATTCCCAGCCCCTTTCCCAACCTTAAAACAACCCGCACAACGGCAGTGCAATGATTTCTCTCCACTAATCCCTATCGTTAATACCGAAGAAAGCCATGCAGTAGAAGTAATAGAAGAGGAGCATCCGGAACGGCGTAAAACTACCACAATAACATTGGAAACAATAGAAGAGGACGGTCTGGAAAGATGTAAAACTACCACACCATCAGCAGAAGAATTAGAAGAGGATCGTCCGGATGGAAGGGAAAATACCGCAACAGCATCAGAAACAACAAGAGAAATAAAAAGAAGATCAGAAGATAAAGAAGAACGTACAGCATCGGAAGAAGATATTAAAGCAGAAGAAGAAAAAAGAGATAAAAGAAAAGAAGAAAGTAGAAAACAGAACGATACGGACTGGAGGACCTCGGGGATAAGATAGCTGTCGACAACGAGTCGAACGGCGACTACTCTCACAAAAGAGTTTTGAGACCATTAGAGGTATCTCGCAGGAAAATAGTGCTGCAAGAAATCCACGAGATGCAATCCCCTACACGTCTGATAGGCAAATAAGTTCAATTTCTCCCCTATCGTTTCATCCAGGCCCTAATTTCCGCCGAAAACCCCGCTCCAACAGGCAGCCCGCAAAGGAGCCAGCTGCCGCAATTGTGTACATGAGTACGCCAGAGCACGGCGAGATCCGTCTGTACGGGGCAACCACTGCGCCTTCATACACTCGGTTGCAATGCACAACAAGACGGGCCGATGAAAGACTCGCCCTAAATCCCAAGGCACTCGAGACGCACAAGGTGAAGAATGGATTATTGTATCGTCCAAATACAAAATCCCCGGCGGCGAACAGGCAGGCAGAAACAAAGAGCTTCCTCATACCTACCGCACCCAGAAGAGTCCCCATCTAGCCATCCCGACTGCCGCAAACAGGAAATAGGGTTCAACCCGTTCAAAATTCCAACCCCCAAAGGCCAGCATCAGACTACCCCCATTGCGAGCGTTGACGAGTCATCCAACGAGCCACATGCGACGACCCATACCGCCAGCTCAGAAAGAGCAATCCCGACCCTGATGAATTTAAAAGTAACGCCACTCGCCAATTTCGTGCGCCCACTACGCCTACACCCATCCCAACTAACAAGACCACTACCAGGGTTAGGTAATATACCGAAAAGTTAAAGACGGCGACTGAAACCGTATCACCACCCATCGAATTGTGGGATAGAGGGGCACCGATACAGCGCATGCCCACACTCTCGAAACAGAAAATTCTGTTACAGGTGCGTTCGAGAAACTCAGGACGTACGCACGTGCACGACCTGTAAGGAACGGTCAACAATGGTCGTATTGTCTTGGAAGAATGAGGCTCGGTCGGCGAAGGAGGCAAAGACGCCACGACAGGTGTCGAAACAAGAATCGGCAGAAAAGGGAGAGGTGCGTCCGACAGACGAAGACCCCACTGTAGTCCCTATGCTACAGGAAGTAGCTGGTACAGTAGCAGGCTAGCAGACGGTTATGATTGTCATGCCAGGCGTAAACATCTACGTAAACGGCCCCAAGACGAAAAAAGTGACAGATGGCTCCAAAAAAAAAGTCAGTTACGAATGGCCTCAAGAAAAAAGGTTACAAATGGACAAAAGAAATTAATTATAAATGGTCCAAGGAAATTGTAAAACTGCAAATAGACCCAGAACAAAAAACTTATTTACAAATGGCCCTAGGAACAAATTAGAAATGGCCCAAGAAGAAGTTATAAATGAAACTACAAATGGCACAAGTAAACAAAACAGGTCCCCAGAATTTCTCCCAACGTCGCCCCGTGATTTATCCCTACTTCGAAGAGAGCGATGCCACTTAAGGTCGCGGAATGACGGGGAAACATAGAAATAGAAAAAAAATACCGCGATGTCACAGCGTCAGCGGGCGAGGACACAAGCAATAGAAGAGCGACAAATGGCTCGAAAGTACAGTATGCTACTTACCCGTTCCATCAACACTATACCCGATTCAACCAGCTGTCACAGTACATAAAGCACCACAAATGTTTCAGCATTGAATACGGCGGCGAAGAAAGAAGAAGACGCAAAGCGAACAAAATACTCGACCAGTACGAAGCCAAAAAGCCAAAAAGGACAGAACGTGCGAACAACCAAGTTTGCGACGATGAAAGAAGACACCAGTACCATACATATATTAGAATTAAGTTAGCTATTCCTGAGCATTGGATTTACAAATAGAATAATAGTAAGTAAGAACTAGAATAGGTACAATAGAATTAGGATAGTTTAGTAAGCATTAGTAATAGTCGCAGTTAATTAATAATAGCAGTAGTTCATAGAATTAATTCATAATAATTAGGTTAGACAATAACAATGGACAATTTAATGTGCTTCCGATCCAGGTTGTAATTAAGTATTGTTAATAAAACCTGCATTTGTTAAGTTTGTAAATCCGTTGTATTTTAGTTCAGCTTGCCCGTATCCGTTTTCCCGTTTGCCTTTCCAGCAGTCGTCGAATCCAGCCGGTGCGTTGCAGTGGCAACGCACACACGCACGCACCAACACTCCCTCATCTATACGGTAAATGTAATGTCATAACTAGCGTTACAATATATATATATATATATATATATATATATATATATATATATATAATACTTTTACCCGAGGGACTTTACGACACAAATATAATGCATATATTAAGCTGATTTTGTTGGAGCAGAGTATAACAGCAATAAAACCAGATGTAGTAAACATCTTCACTTTTTGTCTCACTCGGACATATTACAGCTAATAGATGATACTTTGATAAGAAAGCGTACGCCGAGACGTTCGGCTCACTCATGGAACGTTGTATATTGATGCGATTTGGTCAATAATGTGTACAGTCACCACCAGCGCGGCGTCGAGAATTGCCTGGCATCTCCGAGGCATGTTTTCTACTAATTTTAGGGCGTATTAATGGCAATGATCTCTAGATTCGACGAATTTGATAAGAGAACTGCCTCAAAGTGTGTGTGCGTCTTCCGCAAAGCTACTTTTTCATATATGCCCACACATTTTCAATAGGTTTTGCATCAGGTGACTGCGACGGCCAACCCAATGTAACGATGCCAGATTGAGTCTTCCACTCAGTACAAAGCTTGCTGCAATGTTTAGGATCGTTGTCCTTCTGCAGAATTCAATCTGCATTTTTTCTGATGAACTATCGTTTGACAGATCACAGTACCTTTTTTATAGATTTTTATCTTTATTTCGTTTGTCAATAAAGAGGTGCAAAGTGCCGAATCCCTGCTTTGAGAAGCAGCCTCAAAGATGCACCTTTATTACGTGTTTTACTTGCCTCTGAACTGATTCTTTTCTTAACTGTCTATAATCAAAATTGAGGGAATGAGACGTCGAAGTAAATTTACTTCCGTTCTGGTATTTCAGCGCGGCGCTGTGATTGAGGTATGCAGCACTCTTAAATGCGTACTTCGTCTTCATAACTATTTATGTACAATCCATCGAAAAATGTTTATTGGTGTTTGAGCGTCCGCGTCATTCTGATCTGACTTCATTTCAGTGTCCCTTCCATACTTGGTTTTTTTTTGCTTTAGAGATAATTGATTTTTAAAATAAACATTTATATTAAACAAATAGTTCATTATTTTAATTTAAAGAAATGTGTTTCTATTTGTATTTAGTAAACCATGTTCTTTATGGAGTTTTCATGGATTCAGGAATAAATATTCAATTTCTATATAAAGTTGTTATGATATTCGTAATTAGCTCCTCAAAATCATAAATATTCAAAAAAATAGGGCAAGAAAAATAGAGTCTCGGGACTAACTAAATACAGCAACACCACTGACAATGTTTCTGGGGGATCTGAGACAGAATTCTTCTTTTTTTTTGCAGCAATATTATCATCGGTAAAATGATCTATAGACAATATATTTTAATTCATAGAGTATTTCTTGCATAGACAGTATTTAACCTGATTTAAGAGTGCTCCATACCACGATCCCAGCGCCACAATGAACTATTAAAACGGAAATGAAAATGTCTAAATCATAGATTTCGTTTTGCGTCCTCATTTTACGTTTTACAATGTGGAAACAAATTTTATACGAATCTTTGAAAAATTCTACAATTGGGGGTATCCCTTACTGCTTTCATAATATGTTTCAATGTTAGTTTAAAAAAATAAGAAAATGTTTATCTAACTGTCGTCTGCACTATAGACATCGCCGCTTTGCAGTAACATCAAATAACAAGAAATATTATAAATTTTATACGTATAGTACAGATCTAACTTGGATAGCGCCGGATGTAGAATTGAATAATGAATCAAATGAACTTTGTTTTATCTTTCTATTCATAGAATTGAGGGAGTAAAACAAAATATAAGATTTTATTACGGTTATAATGCAAGTTGTCAATTGTGTAGATAAAAAAGTGAGAACTTTAATTTCTGATTTTTTGAATAGGTGGCGCTGAAGAAAATATTCAATGCCGTACAAATCAAATAAGATTTATGAAGCCTGGTGCAGAAAAAAAATATATATATATATGCACATAAATACACACATGCATACATACATGCATGCAAACACATTGCAAACATAGTAATGTAATACGGAAATTTGAAATTACAGGAAGGTGCGAGATGTACGAGCTTGAGCCAATAAATATATATAAAATATAATAGGAGAGTAATTGTTCTTTTCCTATCCTAAAGTATATATAATATTTATGTAGGCAAAAATGTTATTATTACCTACGCAGATTTAATATTTATATACATCCTAAAAATTTTTTATTAATTAAAACGTTTCTTTAATTCCGAAAATTTCAAACATGTTTATTTTTTTTGCAGGATAGTCTTTTAGCTACAATTAAAACTCATAATTTTAGGAGGAAATGAGAGTTTTGAGTGTTCACAACGTGTAATTGATGCATTTGAGTTATTACTTTGATATGCACTCCTATTAGATAAAACGGATAAGAAAAAGTAACGTGAAAAGAATATATAATTTTTAATTCAAATGTAAAATATCATAAAACCATCATTATTTTGGAATGTAGAAGAGTATGATTGTGTACTTTTAGTACTGAATTTTGTGTAAGGAGTAAGTACAACTCCTAAATTTTGTATAATTTTGTATAATTTATACAATTTATATAATAAACAGCTTTTATAGAAATTTTTTGTAAGAAAACTGTTATAGATTCAAATATTAAAATAATTTTTAATGAAGTAACACTATTTGACAATAGCACTTATATATTAGAAATTACTATCTTTTTCAATAAGTATCTTTTCAATAGTTTCATTACTATCTATTCAATAGGTAATTATAAAAATTTTATTTTAAAATATATTCTTTTACTGTTAAAGTTTTCTTTAGTTTTTCATACATTGTAATTTTTTGGACTAAATATGTCAGATTAAATAAAGTCAATATGTCAAAATACAGAAATTATACATATATTGCCGCCAAGAATATCACGATATATAATATAGAAATATTTTTTGTAAATCTATATATATATATATATATATATATATTGTTTTTAAATAATTATAATGTAGAATATAATATGCCATTATATTTAGAAGCTGTACTTGCTTCCTATGTAAAAACCAATCTTATTAAATATAGAATCATACTGTTCTGCTTACTTTCCCAGAAGATGGTGATTTTATATTCTTCCCACTTTAATTTTTCACTATTTTGCATATTGGACACCTTGCAACTAAAATAATAGTTATCTTTATTGCATTAACATCAGATTATATCTATAATTTTAATATTATCACTTACGAACAATCAAACCGCCCCCTTCAAAACTTTTATTTATCATTATTTTTATAATTATTTATACTTTAAATGGCCCTTTAAAATTAAAAATAAAGAAGGCCATACGTATTATACGATTTGTTTAATTATTAATACGTAATAAATTAATATGTTTGTACTATTACCTTATTTTTATTTTCTTTACATATATATGAATCTTATTATATAAATAGAAATACTTCATACCCTAGTGTCCACTCTGGGGAAGGGGAGATGAAGCTAATTGTCTTTTGGGAGGCTTTACATTTTTGATGAATTTATTTAATAATTTTTTTCTTCAAAAATAGCACCCTAAATTATAGGTTTTTGTCTATCACTTACACATTGAAATTTAAAATAACTGAACTTATTTGAATTTTGGGTGCCCGTCATATCACGTCTATATCTAACCGTTTGTCTCTACTTTTTTAATGAAATATATACTGATATAAATTATATATATTAATTTGCCATTAATAATTAATAATTTCTATTGAATTATTGTTTACATATTTATTTAATTAATCATTAAATTACAATTACTATTGAAATAAAATTTTAATTAGCTATTATTTTTAATTCATAAAAAGTTAAATCTGGAGATAATTAACATTGTAGGAGAGAAAAGAATAATCCATCAGAATACATGACCAAGAATTGTATCAAGACCCATCTCCATTCATTAGGTAATCATTATGTTGATACCTGCATTATATATATATTATCGGATCAGCTGTACGACATTTGTCAAGAGGTTGGGTCGACTCTGTTCGGATTTGTGGTTCATTCGTTTAGAAAATCGTAAACACTCGCATGCTGTCTATCAAATCGTATACAATGCGATGTTGCCACTACTTTTTACACGATTTTGGAAACATTGTTGAACGAATTGATAGAATATACGAGCTGCCAGCGCAATGATACGATTTGCGCGAACGTGGACCGTGATGTCCGTAATACAGTTATTGACCATATACTCAAATACATGATTCTTTTATCTGATCATTACAGTTTTAGTATGATAAAGTAATTAAAAAACACAAGCTATTTTTTTTTTTTTTTTGGTTGGATAGTGGGATGTTCATCCTCCATTGTTTGACTTCTAGTGGCTCTCGCCAACTGAGACTACCGCTAGAGCCGGTTCCAGGGTATGCAGGATTCTAACCTACTAAACCCACTAACCATATCAGGGTGCAAATATTTGCTCAGGAACACTTAGCTATCGCCATTGTATTCCTTTCCCCTGATTAATCTTTCATGATTTCCGTTACATTCAGTTCTCTGCAGTATTCCAGAAGACTGAGTACATTCACCTTCGAAAAACTCTCGTGGTCAAGGTTATCTTCTCCCAGCCACTTTACGCGACATTCCGTTAACTTAGGGCACGTGCAGAAGAAACGCCTCGGAGTTTCCTCCTCCTTCCCACACCATCTGCAGAGGATACTGTGTCCTCTGATCTTGTGTGTATAACACCGTAAATTGCTGTGTCCTGTTGTAAGTTCCAGGATTAGCTTTGTTTCACGTTTATTTAGTTTGATGATCCTTTGAGCCCATCCACAGATCTTACTGCCGAGAAGATCTTTGGACCATCTGTATCTGTGTGAGTTTTTCCACGTTGACTTCAGTGGACTTTCCTGTCGTGTAGGCATGTTGCCTACTTGAAATTGGGCTATTGATCCACACTGTTTGCCTTATATGTAAATCTACTACCCTCTCCATCGTTTTTAGCATGAATGACGTCAGACAAATCGGTTTGAAGTCTTTTACCGACGAGTAACTACCTCTCCCAGGTTGGGGAATGAAAGAAACACGAGATGTCTTCCATACTTCTGGTATATACCCAGTTGCGATACTACCTCTTAAGATTCCCGTAATAAGTTTTAAAATACTTTCACACCCCACCTGTAACATCTTATGGAAGATGCCATCAGGTCCTGGTGTCTTATACGGTTCAAAGGAGTAAATCGTCCATTTTATCTTCTCCGGAGTCACAATTTGAACAGCCGTTTTCAAATCCGCACCTAACAACCGTTCCGTGATGATGTGGTATATTTCATTTTTGCAGTTCCTGATGAAGTCAGGAAAGTTAGCCTTCAGAAGTAGTTCAAGTGTGCCCTCTTCTGTATTTACATAACTACCTGCTACGTCTCGTAGATTTTGCAGTGGATAGTTATTATCCTTTGTTAGGATTTTGACCAACTTGGCTACATCAGACAGGTTCTCGGTCCCTGAACAGAAATTCCTTCATGCTTCACTTTTAGCAATGTTTAGTTCTCTTTTGAAATCGCCCATTGTTTTCATATACATGGACCATCCCTCAGAGTTTTTCCTCTTCTTCGCCCTATTGAAGGCCTTGCGTGCCGTTTTTCTCAGCGCCTCTATTTTCCCATTCCACCAGTATGCGCTGTTAGGTTTCCTAGCAGGCTTCAATGGACAGTTGTTTTCGTAGGCTCTGGTAATTGTTGTCTGGACTTTACATAATGTCCAGTCTAGTGGAAACTCAGTGCCATATTCTCCTTTAAGATGAGTAGTGCTTTCGCGAAGTTCATCTTTAAATAATTCCCAATCTATATCTGCTGGTTTTTTCCTCGGTTCCATTCTTGTGTTAAGACATTCCAATTGGAATGTTATGGTCCTATGGTCTGACATGGATGGTTCTTTTTCCACCTTCCATCCATGTATAATACTCCTTGCTTTAGCAGATGCTACAGTGAGGTCAAGGACCTCATTTCTGTTAGCTGTTATAAAAGGAGGTTCATTTCCTCGGTTGACTATATCCAAATGACTTCCGATTAAGTACTCCAGTAAAGCCTCTCCTCTTGCGTTGATGTCGGTGCTACCCCATCTCACATGATGTGCATTAGCGTCATAGCCAATGATAAAGTCCAGATTCGAGCGTCTGCTGAACTCAACCGCCTTTCTCATACTGAAGATAAGTATATCATCATCGTGTGCAAGGTAGACTGAGCAAACTATGACACTTCGCACATGTCGGTCTTTGCTCTCGATTTCTATTTTGATGGTGGTGCAGTCCCTGCAGCTCAGCTCCTGCAACAGAAAACCATTAATTCCCTTGATGAAAATGCAAGCTCTCGCGTTTCCATCTCTGGGCCCCACAAAAAGTTCCTCTTTCGCGTTAATGCCCCTATTACATTCCCTCCAAATCCAGGGTTCCTGTACTAGGTCTATGTGTGTATGCACCTTTCCCAGGCTTTTCGTTAAGATCGCCGAGGCGCTTTTGGAATGGTGCAAATTTATTTGGGTAAAGCGTATACTCGAAAGAGCCATTGAGGATGCTATTTCTTAGATACGCCTTCCGTAGAAGTTTCTCCATTAAAGGTGGCCGTCTCAACCCCCTCCAAGAGTTTAAGCTTCTGCTTCGGAGGGCCTTCACTGATGATTCATCTAGACCAAGAACAAGACTACCGTTGGCAGACCTATTAATGATCGCCCATCTTGATGGATCCACTCCTTTGTTCTGTCTTCGGACCAACTTTAGGAAGTCCGGAACAGATTCTATCTCCGCCAGAATCTTTGTAATTACTTTTGTAATTTTCAGTTCCTCCGGAGATACTACTCTGACTTTGAGGTCCGAGTCCCCCAGCTTCAGATTCTCAGCCTCCTTTCTCAGCCAGGTCTCAGAGTCCTTGTCCTCGCAGACAAAGACCACTGTTCCCCTTCTGGAAAAAGATTCTTTGAATCTCGGTGCGAAATCGTCATCGTCAATTTCGCAGATTTTCTTCACCACTGCTTTTTTCACTGACGTGCAGGTTCCTGCAGGCATTTCCCTACCGAGGTATTCACCACACGTGAGTGTCACTCTAGGCAGGTGAGATGCTGCCCCTGCGTACGTACCTTCCTTGCGTTTTTGGAGCGGTTTCTTAAGCCCCTGTTCAGTAGACCCAAGGCTGGTTAAGGGCCCCCTTTTACCCGAATCAGTGGCTGGAGCAGCCGAGGCCGACGTAGTCAGTACGGTTAGTGCCTGTCTCTTTTCTGCCTGCCTCCGCTTCCTCCCCGCCCCCAATCTAGGAACAGGTAGACCCTCTTCCATCGCTTTTTGTTTTAGGAGTTTCCTCCTTTGTGCTCCACTCAGGTTTCGGTTCATGCCCGCACCTTCACGTGCACTCGTCTCCCCCTATTCAGTGGCCTGAACAGGTCTCAGTACCTACGAGATGGTTTCTGTCGGTAACAAAGCCCGACTTTCTTCCACCTCGTGCCCCCCCCCCCTATTTTCATCTCAATGTTTTCAGATTTTTGCATTTCTGTTCCCACGAGTATTGCGGATATATATATTCCACCCGGCATGGGCCGCAACTAACGGGTAAGGCCTGCAATACGTCGGGATTTGGCCTGGTTTCCCGAAGAAACCGTTTGCGACACAATCACCTTTGTGTCATTCATCCTTCAGCACGGTATCTAACTAACATTTTGGATTAGGGGCGAATTAGCAGACCGAGATTCGCCGTTTCTCAGCCGGAAGCTGCTTCTTAGTTACCCAAGGAGCCTTACCCTCTTCCCTGACTCTCACATCCATAACATACCATCTATACTTTCGCAACCATTCTCAGGATACCCGTTTATAGGGATCCTCCCATCAGGTAGTTCGGAGAGCCCGTTTATAGGAATCCGAATTCCCGATCCAAATACTCGTGAGCCAGGAAAGGATGCGGAACTCATCGTGTTGTACAGATCTAAAAGGATCTAGTACATCCACCAAGCGCTCCTTCTTGCTCCCTCGGCTTAAGCACAAGGTATTGTATTAATTAAAAATAATGATGAATTAAATTTTCATTTAATTGAAAATTGAAAATAATACCTTATTAAATATATATATATATATATATATATATATATATATATATATCGATAAAAATTAAAAAGTAATTATAAATTATTACAAGTTTATTAAAAACTATCTCAACCCTGAGATATGTATACCTAAGGGTATATATATATATATATATATATATATATATATATCTTAATGTAGATTCATAAATATTTTTATCGGCCTTACAGCCTTTATACAATAAAATATTATACTAATAGCATGACAGTCAGACTCTCCTAGTTTATAATAACCCCCATAAAATTTAAAATACAAATTACTAATAACACATAAAATAAAAAATCAATTAAATTAAAATTTAAAAATTAAAAATAATACAAATAAAGTAATCTATATTCTATGTTAATAAAGGAGAATCTGATTTCACCAGCTTAAATTTAAATTTACTTTTCATTTCCGACGTTTCGAACAGTTCCGGTTCATCTTCAAGGACTAAACTCTAATATAATTTACTTAGTTCTAACTTTTTTATTTATTTTTAATTAATTTAATTTTTATTTTACAATTTAGTTCTAATTTCTATTTCAGATTGTACGGTGATGATTATAAATAAGGACTGCCCGATACTCATTATATTAGTATATTATATTATTGTAGAAAAACTGTAAGACCGATAAAATTTTTTATCAATTTACAGTCGAATTCTCTACCTTTTCAGCTGAAGCATTTGCTTCAGATATATGCTAAATACTTCTTGGTATCAGATATGTTCAATCCACTCGACACAGCTCCATTTTATATATGTGTGGATTCAAAATGTGTTCTAAATTCACTGCACAATCTCAGCGCCAATAATTAAGAAGTTAATGAAATGAATTATAAACTCATAAAATTCAATAAATCAAAAGAAGAAATCAAAATAGAAGTCTTAAGGACATGTGCTCATGCAAACAGCACTGAAAATCGTATTGCCAGCAAAGCAGCCAAAGAAGCAGTTCTAATACAGCGTAAAAAATAAAATATAACAACGCCGCAAATATGTTAATACGAAAAAGAATGGCACATGCGATAAAAATTGTAATAACATATGGATAAAGAAACAAAAAAAAAAAAAAACAATAAAGACAAATTTTTTCGAACCAAGTTAAAATTTACAATAATAGTTATTTATTTTTGAAAGTTCTTAATATTCTAAAAACATGTCAAACTCGCTTAGTTATTTTGCTTTTCTTAAAAATTTTATTATAAATGTATATTAAGTCATTAGTTTTATTTTTTAAGTAATTAAAAATTCAATAAATTTTTATTATTTATTAGACCAAATTTCTGAATCTAAAATTTATGTTCCTCGAAAAAAGTCCTATTTTCGTAACATATGGGGGCTACGCTGTGATTTTATCACCAAGCCACGTAGAACCTCAACTTGCTAGTGAATGTATCTTTTTATAAAATGTTCTGTATCATATTTAATTTTAAATAAATGAAATATACAAATAGGTTTTTAAACGTAGTATTTTTATTCTTTATAGTTATTGTATCATTTTCGTATTGTAATTAAATTTTTGGTCATTCTTACTGTTGCAGGTTGAAATTTTAATTGCAATATTTATTGTAAAAACTAAGTAAGAAAAAATAATAATGAAAAATCAACTACGACTCTTAAAATATTAATTCAAAGATCTTATTGAACCTATAATTAAAAAAAATAAAAATAATTAAGCATAAATAAATTTTAAAAAATGTTAAAAACCTATTTTTAAAAGAATGGTTAACAAATTTAATTAAACGGTAAAAAAGAAACAACAGTGAAAAATTTAACTAAAAGTTAAAACATAAAACTATGCCCAGAAAATATTAAATATGAAAAATATTAAAATATAAAATATAAAGAAATTATGCTCCAATGAGCAAAAACATCCGACTAAGTTTATGTAATCTGCAAGTATCCCCTGTAAAAGGATCGATTCAATTTCAGATAACATTATATCATATTATGTTGCAAAATTCAGAAGGGATTTTATATAAGACTTTTATATATATATATATATATATATATATATATATATATATATATATATATATATTTGGAACACTGCATCAGACAAATGACACAATCTTTATTCGGAATTGTTATTTAAATTTTGTAATATAGATCGATAAAAACAATTGAAATTTGTTTTCAAATATTATATAATTTTTATTAATTTATTATTTTCCAAAATACGCTTATTTAGAATAAGTAATTTAAAAATAATTTAATACAATAAATAAAATAATCTATTTTAGATAAATATCAAATAATAATTTAAATCTTTTTTTAACTTACATAATTTTATACTAAGAATAGTCTAGAGTGCCATTATGTTCCATATAATTAGTAATTTTATATTCTTTACCCGATAGAATCAAGTACGGTTCGGTCAAATTATAGATTACCATTCCAATTTTAGATTATAAATACAGATTTATAAGATAAAATTGTAAAAAAAAAAATAATACAATAAAAATGTAATTGTAAATAAAAAAGTGCACGGCAATCCTGACAAATTCAAATTTATTTAGATAATACGCAAAACTATAATAATTTAATATTTTTATTTACTACTTTCATATTATAGCATTGCAATAACAAAACTAATATTTACATAAAGCTTTATTATTTACTAATACATAAAGCCAATAAAATGAAAATATTGAATTTCTTTATATCTAAAAATTATACGTGTAAAGAATGTCAACTTTTCTATAAAATGACGAAGAAAAATTTCTTAGACTACATTCCTGGTGCTAAAAAATAATTCCAAATTTAAGTGTAGAAAAAAGGAGTTATAATGGCTAATTTATTGCGCAAGAATAGATTAAAAGTAGATTTTTACAGGAATACTAAAAAATTAGAAACAAATCAAAGAATGACCAACAAAAGCTGAAAAAATACTTTCAAAACTTTCAGAATAGAATCGAAAATTAGCGTTACACATATGAAGTTACTATATATATATATATATATATATATATATTAATCGTTTGCGACCACCACGGCCCTTGACATTTTTGAGTAAGTAATTTGATTAGAAATTAGGAGTATAGAGCTTCTATATGTTAATGTGTGTGTAGATACGCATACATATATGCGTATTTCAATCAAACGCTGGATGTCGAGCTGATGTTTCTTTATTACTGGTTGTCTCCTAGTATCCTTATCTTCTGCACTTAAATATACTATATATATATATATATATATATATATATATATATATATATATATATGCATGCGTAAATTAATAAATATTTCCATCAGTGTTACAGTCCAATATAAATTAAAATTAATACATAATAATATCAATACATCTCCATATCAAAATTAATACACATATATATGCATATCTCTCTCTCTCTCTCTCTCTCTCTCTCTCTCTCTCTCTCTCTCTCTCTGTTCGTTTGTAAGTGTGTAAATTTATATATATATATATATATATATATATATATATATATATATATATATATAATAAACTTCTTGTGACAAATGATCAACTACTCCGCTACTTATTTCATAAGAATATTATAAAATATAAATTTTGTATGGATCATTTATAATTTACATATTTAACTTAGGCTACTACGGCCCTGATTAATACTGGAACAATCGATAAAACAGAACAGGATTTTTCGTATACTTCAAGTTCCGTAAACTTCCACAGTATATTAAAAATCAGGGGCTTCAATCGATTTTAACTTCCGTCAGAGGTATGGAGCACTCTTAACTATCTAATAAAAGTCGGTAATGTTATTATCTCGGGCAAAGCCGGGACGGAGAATTATATTATAATATATGCATAAATCATAGACTGAAGATCGAAGTGGTTTTAACAATAGGCTGTTCAACTCTTGAATAATCTGTCTAAATAAATATAGATTCAACTGAAATAATGGAAATATATAAATGTAGTGTAAAAATAAAAATCCAACATAGTTTTTAAATAAATTATGAATTTAATGTTTTTTAGTCCAATACATTTAAATGAGAAAATGTTACAATGTAGATCAAATGAATTATGTACAATGCATCGAGCTTACAATATCGTATTCAAAAGCTCAATATGAGGCATTCTTTTACAGTAATTGCACAGATTTCATGAAAAAACTCGAAATGTTAAAATCGCTTGAATTTTTTACAGTTTCTGTTCATAAAATTCATGATCGTCTATTTCAGAATTTTGATGCTTGCAGTATGCGCTTGGCAGTATGATTTGTCGTTCATTTGCGTTGTAATTACGCAAGCGAATTACTGAAAGTATTGAAAAATCAATTACATGAAGAGAACTTGCATCTATGTGGGGGATTTTTTATATTTTGAATTTTTTCTAATATACAATCATTGATATATATGCTGCTATTTGTAGTATAGGCAGCAACCATTTTTTTGGTACAGCTTAGAGTCCCTAGCTAATATGATTTATGCCACTAATATTATAACTAAAATGAGGTTATCAAATACTCAAGTAGTAATAAACTATAAATCTGTATTTAAAAATGCAAATGCGCAGTTTTTTATTTCTATTATAATCATACAAACACTGCACTTATCTAATACAAAAAATTCTTGAAAATTAATCTGGGTATTTCAATTATTAAATATTAAAAAAATTTTATTTCTAAAAAATGAGCAGCTATTTTATGAATTGAGAAAATCGTATCAATTTACAATAAAAAGAAAAAAATAATAAATTATATTTTTAATACATATAAAATAATCTTTAATATAGATAATGAAAAGTAAATAATTCTCTTTATTGCTGTAAATCATGTTGAGAAATAAAAAAACTTAAAAGTTAGTCTTGATTACTTATGGATTGAGTAAAAAAACAATTGATTTATGTGATATATAACATGAATATAATTACAAGTAACGTTCAATATCGGGCAACTTCAGTATTTCTAACGAAAATGTAACCTAATGATAGGTTTACTTAGAGTTGGCTAAAAAGTTACTGATATCTATAGTTAACGTAAAGTAAATAATTGAATATTATTTGTTAGTTCATTAGTTCAATAGATACGTTTCACTATGTACAAAAAAATTTCTAAACTATTATATAAATACGTATTTCAAAAACCATCAAATTTTGCATTAGCTGCTGTAATAACGTCAATTTTTTTTGAAAGAGCCTACGATCACCTTTGTGAATCAATTTTTGAAACTGTTAAATATGGAAAGTAAGTATGATATAGATAATGTATCTTCAATTCTCTCTCTAGGTAGAAGAGGATCGCGTCAAGGCGAGAATATATAGGAGGAGAGAGAGAGCTAGAGTCTCTACGAGGTCGATCTCCTCTCGAGGAAGCTCGCCTCGCTCTCATCGGCGCGAGTAGCCTGAGCGCGAGAGAGCGCTAGATATATCGACTCTCGCTCTTCTCTCTCTCTCTCTCTCCTCTCTCTCTCTCTCTCTCTCCTCTCTCTCTCTACTCTTCTCTCTCTCTTCTCTCTCTCTCTCTCTCTCCTCTCTTCTCTCTCTCTTCCCCCCTCTCCTCCTCTCTCTCTCTCTTTCTTTGAATTTGAATATAGGTTTACATCATTAACATAACATTATTTTTAATTTAGGCGTATTATAATTTCACAAGTTTAAGATTTAATAATATTGATTTTTAAAACAAGTTCATATTAATTCATTATAGAGACAAGGTGTATTTTCATAGTCCACATATGTTTAAAATAGAAATCAAAACGGAACCTCGACTATTCAATAGTTTTGTTATAAGCAATCATCATTTAATTCAAAAAGTTATATAGTATTCGTATTAAACTGTTTACATATCAGTACTTAGCACTACAGTCCCGTGGTATCCCCCAATCTCATAATTTCTTCATGAAGATTTACTCTGAATTTCTCCTTTTTCTTTCTGACTAGTATTTTGTAATAATGTTATATATTTTTTACTTATACTTCAGAACCTGGTGAATAATTTCTCATAAAAATTTGATTTTTAATATTGCAACGTTTTCAACATTTTTTAAAGTTTTTTGTTTATAAACAAATATAATTTCTTCCAAAAAAGTTCTTAAACCTAAATTAATTAACCTAAATTAATTATTCTCTATTGTAATATTATAGTTATTTTTAAAATGCAAATGCTTTGAGTTTTCGATGCATTATAAATATTCTTATTAAAATATCGGATGTAATGATATTGGCAAAGTAAATTTATGTACTAATTGCTGATAAGCTATTACAAATATTAACATAAAAAACAAAAACAAATAGGATTTTTTTATTTTCTTAATGTTTTTATTAAATAGTAACTAATTTTTATTGTCATAATGATTGAATATTAAAAAAGGAAATTGTGTTTCAAAATATGCCATATTAGCTTTGACATCCATACAACAGAGAGAAAGACGTTACTAACAGCCATTACAGAACTTTTCAAATAGGGAAAGGCAGAAAAAATTAAATCATATTAACTCTTTAACACGCAGATTACACGAAATTTTAAGTTTTAAACACTAATTGAAACGGGTAAAATTTTGATACGAAACGACTTGTTCTACTATTTTTAAGGTCGATCTTTCGATTTTCATGGTCAAAAATTCAAAAAAATAAAATAGATAAGAAATTTTGGGCATTTATTTGAAAAAAAAAAATCATGAAATTTGATTTTTGTTTCTGACGTACACCCTATTTAAAAAATGTCATAACCTTGAGGTAACTCAGATAACATTGCGCTGGCGTATTGCCGGCAACGCTTAGCATACTTTGCAACTTGCAATCTTAAAGTATTGATGGCCAGGAAGAAGACAATTGTCCGGCAAATTACAAGCATTTGTATACCTCGGCTGTGACTGTTTCATTCGGTTATAGCAACTCGTAGTACAGCACACCCTGTTGGTCCCACCAAATGCACATCAATCTCTTTTGGCGTGGATGTTTCGTTTTGGTATCGGTATGGACGGTTGGCCTGGGTTCACCCATTATTTTTTGTGCTTAGGGTTGTCATAGTAGATTCACTTATCACCAGTCACAATACGCCACAGAAAACTCGTCTTTTTTAATTGGTAAATGCTAAAACTAAAAAATAAGAACTAGATCAAACACATCTGACTTTTCGTACTACTTATATCACCATTGAAACGTGAAGGTCGGGAACTAAGTTCGTTATATATATATATATATATATATATATATATATATATATATATATATATAAATCATTATATATTAAAAATAAAAATACAGAATTGCATAGCTGCATATTGCCGATATATATTGAAGTTTCTTTGCTTATTCTTTAAAACAGTTTGTACTTGTGTGTTTCCTGTAATAATTCAAATTTTGTTGCTTGTCAATGATTTTGCGCAATTGCAACGAAAATGGGCAGGAAATCATGCAGGCGCATGCAAGCTTGGCACACACTGTTATCTGGGAAGTTACTACCTATTTCGAACCATGGTGCAAATAGTTTTTTGGACACTAGTAGTCATATATTACATCCTGAAGTGCAGTCAGTAAAATACTGTAATTCCTGTCAGTATGTGAAGGGTGAAACAGGGACTGGTAATGTACAAAAAACTGTTACTATCGTGATTCGAAATGGTTGTCCCAGCTATATGTCTGAGTAGTAACTTAAACTTACCTCGGATTAGTAACACTTTTTATATGGGCTTTATCTTCTATCTTCTATCCATGCCTATTACTTTCTATTTCAGATTCTACCGGGTAATTATAAACATGGACAATCGAACTTTCATTATATTAGTGTACTAGATTTGTATTAAAACTGTAAGACTGATAAAAATATTTATTAATTTAGTTTACAACGGTCGACATAAGTACAATTTATAATTAATACTTCATTCCTTTTAAAAAATCTATTGATAAAGCTATTTTTGTAAACATGGATTTTTTTATAATACATGTCATTTGATTTATTACAAAATATATATTTTATAGAGGTTGTGGATGCATATAAAGCATAAATACGAAAATCCAATGCCAGAAGAAGAATGGAATTTTAAGGCGGATACAGAATTGTCGGATGATGACGAGATCAATGAAACTGCACCTGTATCACTGAACACTGCTAATGAAAAATCTATATCAACTCAATCACTAAATAAAGAAAAGAAAAACTTAATCAAAGTAAAAAGAAGAATACGCGAATAAAATAAATGACATATATGCACATATATCTATAATAATAGACTCTGTATACATTATTTTAAAAATTATAAAATTGAAAATAAAATAGTATATGATTAGAGTTTATAGAACATCAATCCCCATCAATGAGTAATGAGAGGTTGAAGAGTCCTAACTGAAGAGTCTTAAAAATTGAAGTAATATTTTTTCATCATTTGCGCATATAATTATTCTGCAGTTATTAAATATTATGCTTAATAGGTGACAATTTTTAGTAATCCAGTTGATATTCAACAAAAACTTTTTCATTATTACTTTTCTAAGTTGTCTATTTTCTATACTCTTTGATACTATGTCAGAATGTTAAGGAATCGTTAAGGAATCTCGGCAGTCAAACCAATCAACAAAAAAGTTCATTATTCTTAACAAAACAATAAAAAATATATACTTTTTAGTTTCTTGCTTTATAGCAAATTAGCTATAATATTAAAGCAATTAGCTTTAATACACGAGAAGTTTTATTTCATTTATTTCAATAGCGAATTAGCGAAAATTTTCTTTTCTTTTGTACTCTCAATAACTTAACTATTATTTTTAAAGCTTGCACAGCTAATTATAACAACTGTTGGTATATAGACTTTGTGTTCAAAAGTACATTCTTATCATACTGTTAGTTTTTACATAATTTTAATAAAATTATTTTACTATCTATATTGTTTACGACTAATTTTTAATTTAAGAAGAGGCATACTAAAAATATTTTTTACACAATTATGGAAATTGACAGTTTAGCTCAAAAAAATCTCACTTGCTAACAATTAGTCTATATCACTTTAAAAGGGAGTAAAAAAAATGTTACAATTTAATGAAATATCAGACACAGCCTAAAAATGACAACATGTAGGGGGTGTCGAACAACGCAGCCAAGTGCATTGCGGCATCGCGGCAGGGAAGGTGAACCATTATATAGATGATATAAATATACCTGATTATTTCGCACAAGTAATTTATCTATGACCGTTTATAGGTTATGGGCAGACACGAAGATAGTCAAAGATAGAAGCGTAAAGCCCAAATAAAAAGTGTCACAACCCCGAGGTAAGTTACTACCCCGATATACAAATGGCCCAACCATTTCGAACCACGATAGTAATAGTTTTTTGCACACTACCAGTCCCTGTTTTTCCACTTCACATACTGACAGGAATTACAGTTTTTTATTAACTGCACTTCAGCATGTAATATATGTACTTACTGAAGTGCAATAAGTAAAAAACTGTAATTTTTTAGTAAAAATACTTCAGCATTGTTTTTTGAAGTACAGTTAGTTAAAGACTGTAATTCCCATCGGTAGGAAGTGGTAAAACAGGACTGCTAGTGTACAAAAAATGATTACCATCGTGGTTCGAAATAGGCTTTACGCTTCTATCCATGTCAATTATTTAAAAAAAGAATTGTAGATTTCATAAAAGTGCATCTTTTGTGTTCTATCTATTTTTTTGGTTCAACCGATATTCTGAAGAAAAATTTAACATTTCATCTATGATTATTTCGAAAGTTTACGAATTCTACCTATGCTTGCGAAAAGCATTCATATTTGATTTCTTTAAAAATTAGCGTATTTATTTTTTTAGTATGTTCATTACGAATATGTTTTTTGTTACAATAAATATAGATTTCGATTCTTTTTTCGAAAATAATCATGCCGAATAATCGTGACGAAAGAAAATAGGGTTTGACAACTGAACTTTTTTACGATATCAAAAAAATTGAACATGTTGACGCCGCAATAGGATGAGAAGGACAGGGGATTTCAAAATAAATTACATTTACTCAATCTTCAAATATATATATATATATATATATATATATATATATATATATATATTGTAGATGGATTGTCAGGATGGTGGTAATAAATAAAGAAAACACAATTTAAACAATATTGAAACTATTGCAGTTAAATAAATACAATATAAGGCAGGAATAATCAGATTTGAACTTACACGTAAGACTCTCGTCGTTTCGATGTCTACGTTTAAATTTATTTTCAGTTGCTCTTCTATAGAATTTGTACATGTATAATCAATATTCATTAATTTCAAAATCGCATTGTTCATATCGTAATTAAAATTTTTGTCTCCTTTCTTTCTAATCATAAGTTTACCCTCTTCTCCTATAAACGTAATTAACAGTCGTTTCGCAAAATCACGTCCCAGAATTGCTATACTAGCGATCAATTTTCCGGTACAACATAAAATTCTACATCTAGTGCAATCCCTTCTATTTCAAATTCATTTCTAAAAATCGTTATTGCTTCCATTGGCGATCCATTTATTCCGCTGAATCCTGGATTGCTTTTAGATAATGAAGATCTAGCTTCAAACGATACAAATCTTTCTTTAATGAAGCTAATCGGAGATCCCGAGTCTAACGCCGCACTTAATGTGTACTTACAGTTTTCATTGTTTTTATTGATGACCGCATAACTCAAAGAAAGAAGGTATGGCGGCTGAAATACTGGCTGCATCACGTTCATAGATGTTGTAGGATTCGGTTCTCTCCGAATATCTTGACTGCTTCGCTGGTTGCGCCGCAACTGAGGGTACTCGTCTCTTTTGTGAAAAGTAGAATCGCACTCAAAACAAGATCCCTACTGCCTCTTCGGTTTCGGACATTCCGAAAAATAATGTCCAGTTTCTTGACAGTTAAAGCAATGGATCGGTTTTCTTTTAAATTCTATTTTTTCCGTTGTATGTGTACTTCCACGGACGCTCCTTTTTTCTCTATCTACCAATCTCTTTGGTTGCAAAGTTATCTTTTCAAAAGCTCTTAAAACATGAGTTTTTTCGATGAAATGCATCATACGAGCCTGATCACGTAAGTACGTATCTGTTACGCCGTCGATCAGCTCGTCGTTTGGTATAGGCACCTGGTTCGCCACTACTATCTTATTATGAAAATACTCGCTGAATTTTTCATCATGGCCAACTTACTTGGTCGGTTATCATATATTTCTTTCATTTCCTCTAATAAATATGTATAAGGCATTGTAATATGTTCCGTCTTCGAATGGAACCAATCGGCCGCTGCCCCTTTTAATTTTGAACTGATCAGAATTTTAGCTTTTCTCTGATCGATCTCATACGTGGCCGTAAGTAATTGCACTTATTGATGCCATCTCCAGAAATTATTATTTCAGCCATCAAAATCACTTAATACATCGCTGATTCCGCGTATACTATACTGATTTGATATCTCGCTTCCATTACTTCTTACCATGGCTGGTGATTACGTGCTAAGGCTTCTCTCTCGTTGAAGTATCTCCACTTCTCTTTTGAGCAAATCCCTTTCATTTCCCACAATTTTAAGCTCCCTAGCTATTAAATTATTTTCTTGCTTTCGTTGTCGTTCTTCTATATCTTGATGTCGTTGCTGCTCTCTTACTTCATCTTGCTGCTGACGTTATACTTTCTCGGTTTCAATTTCACTCCAAATATCGAGATTGAATGCTTCTAAATGCAAAATCAACTCATTCTTTTTTCCCGTCATGTATAAATCTCTTTCCTTAAAAAATCTCTTAACTCCGCTATGGTATTGTCGGTCGACATTTCTGCTTATCCTTTTATATATTAAAACACAATTCAAATAGTAGACTTCCTCTTGTCACAATATTATCACAAAATTACAATAGATGTTCTTACAATAATATTACAAAATTATCTCGCTGACCAAAACAATTCACAAACAAACAAGATAAGAAGAGAAGGAAAAGAATGTCCAAAATTTTACAGTTTCCATTCTTAACAGATTTTAGCGATTTTTTTTAAATGCTCATAAAAGATTTTTTTTAATGCTCATAAGAGATATATTTATACGCCTTTTTTGATATATGTATTTGTTAACCTGCAATCTAATTTCAAATTAAAAAGACCTATAAAATTAAATAATTCTATGAAAGTAAACGAAAATTTCATACATGGAATAGTAAATTTAGTCGCTGGTTGCGATTATCGTGGAAAAAAATTATTAAAATAACATTTTCGAGGTTAAAATATTGAAGCATGTAGTTTTTCGGTGACATTTTAAAAAATATGAAAAATTTGACAAAATGTCTAGAACAAGACTTATAGATCGGATAAAAATACGTCTTTTTTGTTCTATACATTTTTCTTCTAAAGTTGGTATTTATTGAGAAAAATGGATTCTTTTATAAATTCGCCAATTGTACCCTATCTACTAATTCATAGAATTCTCTGTCTCTGTCTCGCAATCAAATTAATTCTCCTAATTCTATGAGGCTTGAAATACTAGCTAAAACTCTACAATTTTTATTAATTTATTAACCCGGATTCTATCAAACGTTGCATTTCTTTGATCTGCTTCTGAGATAGTTTTTAAAGTTATATGATTATAACAATAATAGAACTTATATATTTAATATACAAAGTATATTATGGATTTTAAAATAAAATATTTAGAATTATGTAAATTCTTCGAAGTTACAGTTGTAGAAAGAAAAAACAAAAATTGAGTTTCTTATACATGAATTGAAATGATTACATGATTTATTTAAATAAAATTTTCCGATAAAGTATCAGGTATGTGAATAAGTCTTTCCCGTTTTTTTTCAAATTTTGAGCCTTTATTGTGAAAAAATGGTTACAAATGAATTATTGAAAGTATTGGCCATCGCTAGCTACAACTTTTTCCCATCTTTCTGGCAACATACGAATCCCGTTGCGAAAAAATTCGACCGGTTTGGCCTCTATCCAGTCATCCACCCATTTTTTGGCTTCCTCGTAGGAATGGAAGTGCTGGTCAGCCAGGCCATGCGTCATCGATCTGAAGAGATGGTAATCAGACGGAGCAACGTCTGGACTATACGGCGGGTGGGGTAGGACTTCCCATTTGAGCGTTTCTAAGTATGTTTTCACCGGCGGTGCAACATGTGGGCGAGCATTGTCATGTTGCAAAATAACTTTGTCGTGCCTGTCGGAGTATTGTGGCCGTTTTTCTCGCAGTGCGCGGCTCAAACGCATCAATTGTCGTCGATAGACCTCGCCTGTGATCCTTTCATTCGGTTTCAGAAGCTCATAGTAAACCACACCTAGCTGGTCCCACCATATACAGAGCATGAGCTTGGCGCCATGAATATTTGGCTTGGCCGTCGATGATGATGCATGGCCGGGTAGTCCCCATGATTTTCTTCGCTTCGGATTATCGTAACGTATCTACTTTTCATCGCCAGTCACGATGCGATGCAGAAAATCCTTTCTTTTATGTCGCTGAAGCAGCTGTTCGCAAGTGAAAAAACGCCGTTCGACGTCTCTCAGCTTCAGTTCGTACGGCACCCAATTTCCTTGCTTTTGGATCATTCCCATGGCTTTCAAACGCTTGGAAATGGTTGTTCGGTCAACTCCCAATGCTTCAGCAAGTTCTTCTTGCGTTTGACAAGAATCTTGATCAAGCAAAGTCGCCAATTCTCGATCTTCAAAGATTTGCGGCCGCCCGGAACGCTCCTTGTCTTCCACGTCGAAATCACCGCTTTTGAAGCGTCGAAACCATCCGCGAACACTTGAATGATCGACACAACCTTCTCCATAAGCCTCCTGAAGCAATCGATGCGTCTCGACAGCAGATTTCTTCAAATTGAACCAATAAAGTGAAACTTCCCGCAAATGACGTCGACTCGGCTCAAATTTCGACATTTTCACAATATCAAAAATTTATGATGCGAAAAAATTTTAACTAATGTGTTAGTATGGAATTGTTGACATATGAATAAGCTTTGATTATGACATATGTAACCATTGAATACTCGCACAGTATTGGTGGCGCCATCTCTTACAAAAAACGGGAAAGACTTATTCACACTCCTAATAGTTAAACAGATTTGGATGCGATAGTTTTTGACAAAATTTAAAAATAAATGGAAAGCTATTAGTCGCAAAAAAATAGATTTATTCATAAATATAAAGACTTTCTAAAGAACGATTTAGTTGTCAACTGCAGGTCATGTCTACCAAATATAGGCACTATTGATAATTATAATATGAAATCTGAATCCGATACTTTGAATATAAAAAAAGGTCGATTGCATTCGTCCTTCAAAGATGGTTCGTGTACTACGAAATATAGGCGTCTTTATGATGTCTCTTTAAATAGTACTGTTCAAGAACTTTTGGGAGCTCAAACAAAAAGAAACTAAATTTTTGAAAAGGAAACAGAGCCAAAATGAGAGCGGAAAAGTTAGCTTGTTGATGACGTACAATTTTCTGACGGAGATTCATATGAAGATGAGCAGTATATTAATAAAAATCTGGTGATGTATGTAGGTTTAAAACTAAGCAAAAATAGTTTAAGACCTTATAATTTAAATCTTCATGGAAAAAAGTTGCATCCATCGTACAAAAAATTGTAAGTGCTAAAAAAACTTGATATTATGAAAATATACAATTTACGCAGTTCGGAGCAACTGTTTAACTTTTTTCCTTATTAAGACACACGACAAAAAGACTATTATTAACATTAAATGATAAATAATTTAGTAAAATAATAAATAAATATTTGACATTAATTGGAACATGGGGAATGGATGGTGCGCCTGGTTAGTAAACTACGAGTCAAAAGTGGGATGCAAATGTTTCATTTTCTACTAATGAAAGTATACTTGACGAAGAATCTCAAAGAACATTTATAAGTAATCTTTATTATCTTTCTGATAGTACAATATTTTTAAGTACTTTTAGCCAACTTCAATTACAAGCCAATGATGATATTGTATGGACTAATCCGAAACTTTGCTTGACTTTTTATTCTCGTCCTATCAAATTCGATTTAACAAAAGGAAACGATTCGATGATAACTGATAATTACAATGAATATTTATATCAACTGCAAAAGGAAAATTAATCAATCAAAAATAACTATTGCTTTAAAATGAAAAGGTATTCTTTTGAAATAAAATTTGATATAAAGTCTACTATGATCGAGTAGAATCTCGCCCCCCTTTCGAATATATAATATCATAATGCCGCGATACTTCGCGCTGAATCCGCTCGGGATATTGAGTCTCGACACCGAACGTGCTAGCCGTAGTATTGTCCTGCGCGCGAGGAAGACCTATGTAAATATAATTCGTAATCAATTAAAAATCGTTTATTATTTTATGTGTCTCAATTTCTTCCATTCCTCGTCTTCTCCCTTTCCCCCTATCAGCCAGCTTTCTCTCTCCGGTGTGCAGTGAAGCAGCGATGCACCTACATAAGTAGCTGTCTCCCCAAACACGGTTACAATATAGTTTTAAATATACTTTTCCCGCTATTCCGATTTCGGGATTTTGGTCGTTTTTCATCTCTAAATTCATCGTCGTCGGTTCGCTGTTGCCACGGGGATTACTCACGTGTGACGGTTGGAGATCCTCGGCAGCCACGTGGCCCCCTTTCTCGATTCTTTTTCTTTCTTTCGTTTCTTCCAACTCTGCTCGTCTCCCGATTCTCGACTCTTCACTCTGCTGTCCTCTTGGGCCCTCCTGCTGTCGTCCACTCTCTCTCTCTCCCCCTCCAGCTCACTCCACCGCACTCTCGACACCCGTACCGCTTCCGACCTCGCTCTCCGTCTCGCTGCCTCTCCTTACTTCAAACAACCGCTCCCACGACTCACTTCTCCGTTCCTTTCTCAATTTCCTCCGCTGCCTTTCCTTCGTATCACTACTCTCTCCGGCCTCCACAACTCTTACCACCTCTCGTCCTCTGGCTCTCTCCCTCTTTTTCGATGACCGACTGGTTCGGTAGCCGACAGCGGACTCCCGCGCATCTCCCGTTCGCCGGGGGAGAAGGATGGGATAAGGGGGGCGAAGTTCGGCGGCGGCCGGCGACGGCCGACCGCGATCGTGACGTGCCGAATACGCGCTTACAAAAGAATCGGGTTTGATGAATTTACGGATATTAAATATAAATTACAGTTTAATATTTTTTTCTCTAGTAATTTACAGGTCTAACACAAAAATTTTCTCTTTAGATTACCAATCAAAAAAATTATAATTATAGTTAGTGCCCTTTATAACAGTTTCTAAATTTAATAAAGAAAAAAAAAATATAACAACCTCTAGATTTCATAATTATATATACTATTCTTATTTTACTTCTATTATCCCTATACCTTCTATTCTTTCTTATCAGCTATCTTATTTTCTATTATCTTTATTTATTTCTATTATTTATCATTATCTCTTATCATCTATTTTATATTCTCTACTTTATTCTTATTATCTCTACTTTATTCTTATTATTTCTAATTTATGCTTATTATTTATTTATTCTTATTAACTAATTTATGTCTATTATTTATTACTATATCAATTTTGTAAAATGCCTACAAAAACAATCCTTTTTTTACGATACTATGAAAGAAGCAGTAAAATAATAATAAAAAATAATAACATCGCTAATAATAATAATAATAGTAATACAATTTTTTTTTCTTTTTCACTAACAAACAAGATATGATTAAAATTCATTATCGTTCTTTGTCATCTCGTTGTTATTCCTTTTCTTCTCATTTATTTTCAACTTGAATCCATTGAAATTCCGAAAAAATTTGCCTCTTGGTTCGTGTGCGGGACGAACAGGGGGGAGGAAGTGACCGTGCCGAGCACAAGGCGCGACGGCGCGCGCGAGCGCCTTAAGGTTTTCTTGTCCGCGGAATGGCGCGCGCGTCGTCGTTTTCCGGACAAATCGGCGCGGTGCCTTGTGACGCTCGTCACAAATCTCCCCTCCCTAAGCCGGACTTCGTCCGACAACTATGGGACGTCGTGTTCTTGACCTGTCTTCTTCCTCTTCACCACTCCGCCCTTGGATGTGTGCGTCTAGTGGTTGGCCTTGCCTGGTGATGATCGTCCCTCTTGGTTTAACTACCGTCGATGGGTTTCACCTTACCCCTAGGTCATCTCCTGCTCGGCCCGATTCCTCTCTCTCGGTCCTCTGGTCTTCCGGTCCTGGTGCCCCGCGTCCCAGGGGGTCCCCTTTAATGACCGGCGATGGCCTCCAACAACAGTTGCACCAACACCCTTACCGATACCCTTCGTGACCCTCGGCTGACAGGACGCGGGGTGACGACGGCTATCAGTCGCTGTGGTGATGCCCCTGCTACCGGTGTGTCATCTCGGGTCCCACGCGGCGGTGTTGATGCCGCGGGTAGATGGTCTGGTCTAACTACCAGGAAACAGGGAAAGGAAGGTGCAAGGAAAAGAAATGTCTCGTCACGAACCTAAAAGCTGAGCCTGGAACTGATAACATCGCGAGGTGAGGGGCTGTATCCCTTTAGTTCCGAAACGTGCACTTTCGCGTTTCGCCGATTCGAGCCCGTCTCGAGCACGTAAACCGTCGCGGAAAGCTGATCGGAAATTTGAAAGGGGCCCTCGTACCTAGGAGCCAATTTAGAGGAGAACCTCTGGGTCCCACTTGATGACACGCGTACCCTCCGCAACACTTGGTCTCCCACCCTGAAACTCACATCTCGCCTACCCCGATTATAGTATCTCTCTTGAGTGGCCCGTGCCCCGTCGATGGCGCGGATGACAAGGTCCCTCAACGCGTCTAATCGCCGCATACGGTCCTTCCATACCTCGGGGTCGATCCACGAAACCAATTCGCGTCCCTCAACCTTTCTTCTTAAGCTTTTGACCGGTTGCGGTTGCCGACCGAAATTCAAAAACGCAGGTGACACTAGTTGATGTTTGCGTCGCCGTATTCATGGCGTGACGTAGTTCGCACAGATGCAGGTCCCAATCGCGGTGGTCCGGTCCCACGAATATGGAAATCATGGTTTTTAAGGTCCGCTTGCTCCGCACCATATCCTTCTAACATCTTCTTAAGCACATGATTATCAAATTCGGTCCCATTGTCGCTCAAGAAATAATCCGGCGTGTTCCATCGAAATAGGACTAGATCCTCGGAAGTCTTGGCGACTGCCTTGCCGTCGGATTTCTTCAATGCCTTTAATTCGACCCATCGGGTGAAGAGGTCCTGGAATACCAGTATATACTTGTATTGCCCCTTGCTCGGGGGAAGCTCGACGACATCGGCTGCCACAACCACCCAAGGTTTCTCCACGATGCGATGACCCATTAGTCCTTGTGGTCCTGTTTGCGTGGGCTTATGCCGCTGGCACTCGGGGCATTGGCGAACGTAGGTGTTCGTATCGTGGTAGATCCCCGGCCAGTTGTAATCTCTCGTGATTCTCTCGTACGTCTTTTTGACGTCCAGATGACCAGCTGACGGTTCCTCATGTGCCCACGCAACACTCTCTCACGGTGGTCCGTTGGTGAGTTTCCAATTCTCTTGGTCCTCTGTCACGTTCTCCAAAATAGGATCCACCTGGCGCCTATATAGCATACCGTCGTGTACATTCCACCCCGGGAACTTGTATGGGAATTCTATGACGTCCTGAACCCTCTGGGTGTACCATTCATCCTCACACGACTCGAATGCAGCAATCTCTTCGAACTCATTCTCGAATATCCGGGACAACGCGTCCGGGACGTGGTGAATCGCTCCGCGCCTATGTACTATCTCAAAATCCCATTGCTGCATCTCGAAGGCCCAGCGGGACAGACGGCCAGTAGGTGCTTTCAGCTTCCGGAGCCAGCGAACTGCACTGTGGTCCGTAATTGCTGTGAACTTATAGCCTTCCAGGTATCGTCTCAATTTCGTCGAAAAATCCGGTGGCGCGAGCACTGGCGTGGTCGTCAACGCTTCCTTTAGTTTGTTGAACGCCTCTTCTTGATCTGTGTCCCAGGTCTATGGTTGGCCCTTCCGTAACAACTTAACTAACGGGATTTTCAGTTCCGAATCTTTATCGATGAACCTTCAGTACCAGCCAACCATGCCCAGGAACCGACGCAGTTGCTTCACGGTCCTCGGGGCTCTAGCGAGTACTCTAGCAATGTTCGTACTTTCTCTGGGTCCGGTCTGAGACCTTCACGGTCCAACAGGAAACCGAGGTACGCCACTTGAGAACAGCAAAACTCACACTTCTTCCTATTTACGTCTAGTCCTACATCTCTCAGTCGTTCCAACACGCGCTTTAGCCAGGCCATGTGGTCCTCAAATGATTCTGTCGCTACGATAATGTCGTCCAGGTACCCAAATACATTGGGTTCATACTCTGGTACGAACAATGCATCGATGAGCCGCTGGAAGGTCATGGGGGCGTTCGTCAGGCCGAACGGCATTCTGGTGAACTGCCAGAGACCTGATCCGGGTACTGCGAAGGCCGTGGACTTCCTGCTCTTTGCGTCCATTGGTATCTGGAAGTACGCTTCCTTTAGATCTACCTTCGATAAATATCTGGCCTTACGCAGCTTATCCAAGATAGAATCCATACTAGGTAACGGATAGGTGTCCTTCAGGTCTCTGTAGTCCAGACAAAAACGGAACGAACCGTCGGACTTTTTCACGATGACAGGCGCGCTGCTCCACTCACTGGCCGAGCCCTCGATCACTCCTTTCTCGAACATCTTATTCACTTCATCCTGTGCTACTTGCATCATCATCGGCGACATGCGTCTCGGCCGGTGTTTGACTGGAGCCGCGTCCTGTACCTCTATTCTATGTTCGGTCAGGGTAGTCGCTCCCAATCGTTCAGCGGCCTCGGGCAACAACTTACTCACGAGGTCCTCGACTAAGGTCCTTTGGTCCTCGCTGGCTTCGACGATACCCGCGCATTCGGCCGTTATAGCTAACTGTTCCTCTTCTGCTTCTTGCCCCGTGCGGCTAAACACTCTCCACCTACCGCCTTGTACACGCCACTGCCCAGGTCCAAGACCGGCTTCGATCTCCCAGATCTGGCAAAAGTCCGTACCCAAAATAATGTCATGGTCCAGAAAACTCACGGCTTTGACTGACAACTCTCCGACAACTCCATCCACTTCTATTATTAGCGGTAGCTCGCCTAGCATGGTCGTCCCTCCGCCGAGGGCACTCTTCGGCCTCGTCGAGGTCGCCAGTAGTCGATCCTTGAATCGCTCGGCTGCTCGAGGTCCGACGAGTGAAACTACGGCTCCAGGATCAAACAATGCGCGATAATTCCACCCGTTCATCGCCACGGGAAGAAACAATCGATTCTCTAACATCGCACCGGCTACCTCGGGTCCATCTTGGTCCGGGACGGTTTCTTGCGTCTGTTCCGTTTTCTCCAGGTCTTGGGACTCCACAGGTCCTGATGTTCGATCTAACTCCGTTGCAACTCCACTCCCCTCCTGAACGTTGCTGTGGGGAGGTCCCGGCGTTAGCCAGGCTGGAGGCATACGTCCCGGCCATCTCGGTGTCGGGAGCTCTAATTTCTTCAATACTTCGTTTAATCCGTACTTAGCATCCTGCGAGGCGTTCTTAGCTTCGGACGCTTCTCTCGCATCTATCGTTGGTCGGGGCGGTCTTACGATACATGGTCTCGCCTCCGTATACCACTTCGCCCCCTCGGTCTGACGCTTCCTCGGGGACTCCCCAATCTGTACTTGACCTATCCAACAGTCCTCGGTCTCACTACTCTCTCGCCCCTGATACCGGACCCCGGTGTTCTCCTTCCGTACATTTCGCTCCAACCTCGTATGCTCCATCTGATCTGCTGCCTTGCACGCAGGCTTCTTTGGTTCTCGCTCGACTTGCGGCTGGGCGTCACCGCTTAGTGGATCCTTTTTCTTCGGGATGGCTCCCTTGGACTCCGGCATGGGGTTCGGTCCTAACGGCGTCCCGAGGGTGAACGGGGGATTGCGGGACTTCGTAGAGATGGGGACGCAATCAGGGATCACGGATTACAACTCCCTCTCGGCCGCACCATTGGCACGACAGCGTGCTTCTCCGACTGCTCGGGCAGACCATGGCATAATGGCCGCGTTGATGGCATCGGTAGCATGAGATGCTCAGGCAGTTCGCCGCTCGGTGTCCTACTGCTCTACAGTGGAAGCATGACCCGTAGAACCGCCCGTCTTCCCTGTCACGCGCTGACGGCGAGCTTCTCCGAGTCTCCTCGCGACCACGATTCTGCCATCGACCGTTATCGTCGAACTGGCGACTCGGACGTTGTGGCGATCGGATTCTTAGCTGCCGTGCTTCCCAACTTCTTGGCCGCTGTCGCGGTACGTTGGGAGATGTCCGTCTCACGGTTGCAGCATAGCTCTGCGGTCCCTCCGGTTTGGTCGTCGTCCTCGGTCTCGGCGTCCGGGTCTCTACAGGTCCCTGTACGGCCGCTACCTCTCTGCTTTTGGCTTTCGCTCCTTTGATCCTTCTCCGAGTCTCCTTACTATATCCCTCGCTATCGGTCAACTCAGTCCTTCGGCCTCTATTACTCTGCGTGATGGCCGCGTCCTTCGTCGCCTTGGCCTTAGCTACGGTGGGAGCAGCACTGCGAAGTCCTGGAATCTCCAGCTTGTCCAGGGTGGTCATTAGGCGTCCACGCCCACGTCCTGTCCATCTACGGCGCTTATCGACGAGAGAATCATCCATGACTCGGATCCATTCAACCCCGCGCGTAGGCGACGAGTTCCGATCTTCCTCGTCCTCCGTTGTACAAGATATCTCCAGGGATGGGTCTTGATTACGGAGCTCGGCCCTTAGAAGGCGCCTCCGTAGTGTACGACAATCGCCGTGCGTACTTGCACCTTGCGAACTTAAGATAGTCTCCAACTGGTCCTGGTCCAGACGGCGAATCCGACCGTACATCGCCCAGGCCCCATCGTACTGGTCCATAATCAACTCCAAAGACGCGTTGCTGGTGTCGCTCTTCACGGACGCCATGGTCTCTTCTAGAGATTCTGCCTCGTCTATTCGCTCCTGTGTACGATTGCCCTGTTCGAAACGCGATGTGCTTTGCCGTTCGGAATCGTCAAACGGAGGTGGGATAGCGGACGAAAAACGGGGGTGCACGTATGTGGGAGCAAAAGGGGGTAGGGGGCCGAATCGCGTGCCAGCGGGATCGTGAACAGTAATTTATTGAATTATATATATTATAAATTTCAAATTAATCTGGAGATTACCTTACTCTTTAGTATCTAGAAGGTATCAAATGAGAGAGAAAAAAAAATTCGACGAGCAAAGTTTCAACTATCAGCTTTGCAATACCGTCGATGCTATCTCGTCTAGATATTCCGATCTCTTCCATATTCTAATTCAATCTGCTTGTAAAAATTCCACCCGATTGTAAATTTTCAGATTTAATTCTGGTTTATCTTCCTGAAAAGGGAACAACGTGAGGTGGCTAGCAAGCGATCGGGATTATCCGACGGGCATAAGCAAAGATATAAATATGTTTAGATTTATAAAAATGCGTGACAACATCAATGAGTCAAATTAATCAATAGTAAAAACAAACATTTTTCTTCTTTTTATAACCTATAATGGAAATCTATAAATGTACCTCAATCGACAAGTAAGTATAGACTACCAGGCCCCAGGCTCGTCTCCCGATTCGGGCGCCCCTCTGAGGGCCGGTCGACCAATGCCCTAATCCATTCGAATCAGTTGGATCTCTCCATCAAAAGATACATACGGTTTACTATCAATCGAGTTTCGATATACATTTTCTCATCAAATTATCGCGTAATGCCCGTAAATCTCCCTTGAATTCGAAAAGAAACAAAATTTTTAATTCCCACTATCTAACTCAAAAATCGATATACAGAAACTATACGAATCTGCTATTTTCCAAATGTCTCAACTTATATAAATAAGTTAATTTATAAACTTTGGTGCTGACTTTCAAACCTCAATTTTACGAAAAAAAAATTGCTTCTTAAATTCAATACTCTCGTAAAATTTTTCAGTATTCAAGCATATAATTGATTTTACGAAGGTATTTAAAACGATAATTTGATTACTTTGATATTATTATATAAATTTTTATTATCTATGTAATTTATTTTTCTATAATTAAGCAATAACTGTGAACCAAACCACTGAGACAACCTTTTCCTAATCTAAGTTAGGAAGTCAACATAAACCACCTATTAGAATATTCTGTTTGGTTTTCTGTAGCAATTATATAAATTAAATTATTATGGGCTAACAAATCCAAACAATAATAATAATTGTACAAATTATGCTACAATTATGGTCTGCGGAACATATTTTGATTTTATCTGGTTTTAGATTTCTATCATTTATCCATTACCATAACTTAATGATAATTGTACATTTTAGTATCTCACGAATACTAGCAATAATTACAAAGTTACCGACGCAAAATTTAATCTTATAATAAATTTTATAAACTATTTACTTATAGTATTTAATTTGCTTTCACTATGTAAATCAAAAAAAATCGATTCTCCAATTTATTTTGGCCCAATTCTGAAAATGTGAATTTTACCTTTGTTAGGAAATAATTAAAAATAACAATACCCCTTCATCGTAGATTATATGAATCAATTATTATGTGTAACTATAATGCAAAATAATCTCTCCTAAGAAATGGCAACTGCATAGACAACAAAAAAATTAACTATAGTACCAAAAAAAAATTTTTCGGGTTCCTGCAGAATAAACTTAATGTTTATTTGAGAAAATGTTAATACTATTATATAATTCCCTTAAATCTTATGTTTAGTTGATGATCAATGATTTGCATTATTTATTAGCCTTAATAAAATTTGTAGAATATAATATTCAAAAAAAAGTACGACAATAGCTCTGATTATTAAGATAATTCTTAAATCATTATTTAAATTGTACTGGTTAACTAAGATTTTTTTCCTTGAGTTTGATTTTACTTCTTGATTTTCAATTGATTAGCCAGAAGTAATGCTAAAAATCAGTACATTATAAAGCTGCTAACAAAAATCTAATTTCAATATTTGATTAGAATTTATGAAATAATTTATATTTAAATGAGAAAAGTGCCAGTATCGACAAGTATTTGTGAATTATTATGTATAATAAATATCACAAATTCGTAAGTTTATATGCAATTCATTAGAGAAATAGCTAATTTATTTAATTTAAAATTTATTCTATAATTTTTCTCATTTGTATATGAAATTTTATAAAATTTTTAATAAATCACGTTAAAGTTTGTATTTTACTTAACTCCTAATCTGTTACTTTCCATTTCTATCTAAATCTTAATTTTAGTAGACTACTCCGACTGTCGATTATAAAAAAAAACGAAATAATCGGTACCATCATATAGTTCATTTAGAAAATAAAAGGAAAATCTCTATAATACATCGCCGAATAAGAGAATATTATTTTTTTAACAAAATGGACATCCGTGTCTAACAACAGTAATTTCACTTACTGAAACGACTGTCACCATATATACATAATTTTTTCACCAAAGCGAATAGCTTCGAAATTTCAATAATAAAAATTTTTCTAAGATTTAACCCAAAAATAGAGTGTAAAATAAATATTGGTTTAAACTATAACATTTTGTCAGAAATTCTCAAGAAAATTTCATTCAAATTTAAGTAAATGCATGAATACATACATAATAGTGCTAAATTATTGACCCAATAAATCACCGTTTAATTATATTGTTTTGTTAACGTAAATAACTGATGTCGAAGAACCTTTAATATTTTCCCTTGTATTTCATTAATATTTATTAATTCATTGTCAGAATACTCATTGCATTCACAGCAATTTTAATGCTATTTATTTATCCATCATGAGAGCTTTTTTGTGCATACATTGAAATGTATACGATTTTAAGCAACATGTAAATTACGTACAATATTATTTCATGTCAAATGAAGTTAGTTTAATTTACAAAAAAATTTCAAGTAAAAATAAAAGAAAATCATATCTCACTTTAATGGAAAATTTTCAAAAATTTTTAATAAACAAAAATTATGTGATTGCTGCCAAAAGAATTTTAATTCAATCAACATTTAGTGATCATTTAAAATTAACATAAAATTGCTCTCGCAATCTTAGGTGAAAATTCAAGTAGAAAAAATTTTCCTAATTCCTTTCAAATAAGAAAAAAAATCTCTCCGAGTCCACATTGATCTGTATTATAAACAAAATCTGAAATCCAAAATCAAATATTAGTACATCAAGGTTCTTGCCGCGCACGTCCGCCCGCACGGAATCTCGCGGCAACGGTCGTTTCCGCTGCACGCGGTCGTATAGCGACACGTGGCCAAGATGGCCGCACCATGTGGCGACAAATTTAATCTCGCGATCCAGACCGGCCGGGCTCCAAGTTGGGCGCCATTTTTGTGATGCGACGATCCGATATCAGAATTTTTTAATTTAAATTAAAGTTCCGGTAATTCGCGCACACACAAAAAAAAAAATTTTATACTTCACATTCTTACCTCAATCCTCAGAGGGGGTTCCGCTGGTCTGGAAAAAAAAGGAGATTTCCGGGAACGAACTACGCACGATATGTCAACTACAAATCTCCGTACAAAATTCTTTATTCATCACTATTTAGCAAAATTTACAAAAAAAAAGAAAAAAACGAGTGGCGCACCCGTTCGGCACATCCCGACCGCGACCCGCGCCCCAACGCACTCGCCGAATTTGGAGAGGATTACGGGGGAGGGACAAGAACAAAGGGAAAGAGAAAAGGGGCTCCGCTCGCCGCGTACGCGCGGCACCCCGCTGATGGTCGGCTCGCTGTTGCCGCGGGGATTACTCACGTGCGACGGTTGGAGATCATCGGCAGCCACGTGGCCCCCTTTCTCGATTCTTCTTCTTTCTTTCGTTTCTTCCAACTCTGCTCGTCTCCCGATTCGCGACTCTTCACTCTGCTGTCCTCTTGGGCCCTCCTGCTGTCGTCCTCTCTCTCTCTCTCTCTCTCTCTCTCTCTCCCTCCAGCTCACTCCACCGCACTCTCGACACCCGTACCGCTTCCGACCTCGCTCTCCGTCTCGCTGCCTCTCCTTACTTCAAACAACCGCTCCCACGACTCACTTCTCCGTTCCTTTCTCAATTTCCTCCGCTGCCTTTCCTTCGTATCACTACTCTCTCCGGCCTCCACAACTCTTACCACCTCTCGTCCTCTGGCTCTCTCCCTCTCTTTCGATAACCGACTGGTTCGGTGGCCGACAGCGGACTCCCGCGCATCTCCCGTTCGCCGGGGGAGAAGGATGGGATAAGGGGGGCGAAGTTCGGCGGCGGCCGGCGACGGCCGACCGCGGTCGTGACGTGCCGAATACGCGCTTACAAAAGAATCGGGTTTGATGAATTTACGGATATTAAATATAAATTACAGTTTAATATTTTTTTCTCTAGTAATTTACAGGTCTAACACAAAATTTTTCTCTTTAGATTACCAATCAAAAAAATTATAATTATAGTTAGTGCCCTTTATAACAGTTTCTAAATTTAATAAAGAAAAAAAATATAACAACCTCTAGATTTCATAATTATATATACTATTCTTATTTTACTTCTATTATCCCTATACCTTCTATTCTTTCTTATCAGCTATCTTATTTTCTATTATCTTTATTTATTTCTATTATTTATCATTATCTCTTATCATCTATTTTATATTCTCTACTTTATTCTTATTATCTCTACTTTATTCTTATTATTTCTAATTTATGCTTATTATTTATTTATTCTTATTAACTAATTTATATCTATTATTTATTACTATATCAATTTTGTAAAATGCCTACAAAAAAAATCCTTTTTTTTTCGATACTATGAAAGAAGCAGTAAAATAATAATAAAAATAATAACATCGCTAATAATAATAATAATAGTAATACAATTTTTTCAGTTATCAGTAGTTTTTTCGGTTATCGTGTACAAACAAAAACACGCTTTGTCTTTATAAATTAGTATTATATTATATGATATGATATGATATGATATAATACACGAGGGCGAAAAAAAAATTATCTATTTATTACTCATCAAAGTTCTTGGATGAAAGAGATACCTGTATGAAGCTCAGTCATGCTCTTCTTCATAGTAGCATTAGATGAACGACAGACATGATTTTATCTTTTGTAACTATTCCTGTGCCACTGTAGCCACGTTTCTAGCCTCTATCATCCTAAGCCTGGCAGATTAAAACTAACTCGACCCAGATTAAAGTTGGGCATGCAATATAGAGCTTTCACCTTTAAAGAGCCGGGTTTGAGGTTTCGAAACCTCCTTTGAAAGTGCCCAAATTCCTATCTTGTATCACCCATCAACTATGTACAATGGTCCGATCATGGACCGAACTGATATATCAGCTCTCCGGCTCTGGAGAGTCGTGGAAAATTTTTAGTTCGGTAAAATAGGAATAAAAACAGATTCTCAAGTTTTGAGATGTGCTACATCTAAATCTGGAGTCTGATCGGTCATAACTGCTCATAAGCACGGTCACTCGAGGCCAAACAAGGTCACTTCAAGGTCAAATGCAGAAAGTTTAAATTATGATGACATATACGTTTCTACCAAAAAGTATTTCTGTAATTTTACTACCAAACTACTTTAACAAGAATAGATTCAGAAATTTATCTGAATAATGATATTGACAGAAATGCAATTGGCTGAATAAAGAAATTCGGTGTCAAGCGTTCTCAAAATCTAAAAATCAATTTTAAATATTTTCCTGGATATAAACTAATCTAATCTTGGAAAAATTTTCATCTCCCTTTTTATTTGAGGTCAAAATGACATAAAACCCCAACTCAGTGACTCCAAAAACATAAAGATATATTTTTTGCAATGATTCAAACTATATTGCTAGGTTTGACCTTCAAATGATCTTCATTGACCTTGACTCTGAAGTGATAAGGTCAAACCAACTTCAGATATGTTCTTAGTGCATCAATTTACTTAGGAATAAAGGTATCCTAGTATTATGTTTTTGAACCGATATATCGACTTTCCGGCTCTTTAAAGGTTAATAAATCTGTTTTCAATCTTTGGCATTTATGCGATTAGCTGAACTGCTTCATTAGTCATAGTAGCATTGTCTTCTTTGTCTTACCAAACTAATTATCAGCACGTTTTGAGCTGGGTGTTGAAAAGCTTTATATATCAAAGTATTTCTATCTGGTTCTCAGTTTCCTCTGGGAACCACATTCTTCACCATGTTTTGTAGACGATTAAAGCCGCTCAGTTTCGAGGCTGATTCCTTCTACGACTTAAGGTCATTAGCCAATTCTTCGCCTGCGAGTTTATGGCGATGATAACGAAGATTTCTTCCCTGCACAAGAATGTGTTAAACTTGAGCCACTGTCCGACTGGAATTTTTTAATTACCGATAAGAATAGCCGGAACTGCTGCGCAAACTAAGTCATCCTACGATGCCCCTCATCCCCCGCCATCATTGTTAAGGGATTAATCATTTAACTATAAGTATTAGCGCCACTTCATTAGGCGTAGAAGGCCGCTCAACGTTGCCAGCACTCTCTCAACACTTAGGTTAATTTGCAACTCCAACTGGAATCTCTTGCGACCCTTTACGCCTTAGAGCATATATACGTGGAGGTTGAATCCCATGTTAAAACGCTGAGGGAAGGTCCGAGAGAGAGGTCCGAGTTATGGGATTTTTCTGTCTTTCTCGCACAATTACTGTGATAGGTTGAAAGTTTCTGGTTAAATATGTGCACAAGGCGCAAGAAAGTAAAATAGAATCAAGAAGCAAGCTAAGCGGCCAAGCACATCTGCAAACTTTCAACCAATCACAGTGATTGTGCAAGAGGCAGAAAAATCCGATAACTCGGGCCTCATTCTCACTCTCTCTCTCTCTCTCTCTCTCGCAACTTTCCTCAGCCTCTCCATTTACATGCAACCTCCTTGTATACCGGCTGACTTAGAATTAATTAGATAGATTACCAGAACTGTATAGATTGTGAAAATGTAAATATAATAATAAAATTAACTTTAAGTAGCTTTTTGTTATTAATTAATATTCGAGTTATTAATCAATGTTTAATGGGCAATCAAGAACGCAGGATTTGGATTTTCACTCGAGAGGCTGGAACTAGAAAATGCAGACCAAGACTCTCGCGGACTCTGAAAAAAATAGACGGGAATGAGCACCGATTGTTTTTCTTCGTTAGCGAGAAAATTGATAATGGTGCAAAAGTAAGAGAGGAGTCGGGAGAGGCGTACGTTGGGTCCTTCGTCGTGTTCGTTTCCGGTCATAAGCTTAGGCCCGCTCCGTCCAACAATAGCTCTGGGCACTCCGGACATCGAATTATACATACAGCTCTGCCTAAGAAAACACTCTTATGCACACACAACGGTGAGCATGAAAAGAAAGTTTGAGAAAAAGATGTTTCATATTGCTCTCACTCTCTCACTCACTCTCTCTCTCTCTCTCTCTCTCTCTCTCTCTCTCTCTCTCTCCCCTCTCTCTCTCTCTCTCTCTCTCCTCTCTCTCTCTCTCTCTCTCTCTCTCTCTCTCTTCTACTCCAATGCCATATTCACAGTTTTAAGTATACGAGAGGGTAAACCGATTTCCTTCAGAATCCGTGAGAGTATCCGCCTGCATTGTCTAGTTTCAGCCTCTCGAGTGAAAATCCAAATCTTGCGTTCTTGATTGGCTATTAAACATTGGTTAATAACTTGACAACTAAAACAAATTACTTAAAGTTGATTTTATTATTGTATTTACATTTCCATAATCTATAGAGTCATGGTAATCTGTCTAATTAATTCTAAGACACCCGGTACATGCTCTAAGTGTTAGGTGCGTTTATTTATAAAACATGCTTTTCCATTTCGCCGCAAAACTTTTGCTATGTGTAAAGTTATCATAAGATATAAAGGAAATGAGATCTATGAAAAGTAACGACTGGCAGCGATAAAAAAAAGTCTGGTTTCCGCGTTTATCAAAAGTTAAGTAGCAGCAGGTAGGAGTGTGGCTCAGCTCAGTGCAGTGACGGAATCACTCCATCTGAAGGCAGCTTAGACATTACGTTTGCCGCACTAACAGTGACACTCTTTTATTCCATTTCCACCTGATCACGGCGTTTTATTATTAGTTATATTTTTAGCACTTAATTTTTCTTAAATGTTTCTCAATTCAACCCATGATCATCAAAATTATTCTAAAACAAATGCTTCAACATCAGCATTATTGAATAAACCTTCTGAAGATGATAATAAAGTTAGTATTGATAAGTATCGTGACACCACTTTCGATCAAGCTCTTTGCTTAGCAATACGAAAACGACCTAATTTATATAACAGTAAATGTAAGAGAAAAAAAAAGTATTACAATGACGATTTGGACTGGTTGAATATTTCAGATGAGATGAAATTATCAGGTATATAAGCAAAAAAAAATCACTGGTAATTTTCATCCATTTCAATTCATTACAAATGAAATACATAAATTCATGTTTTGCTTTTTTGTTAAATATTTTTAGTTGATGAATGCAAAATAAGATACCAAAAATTGAGAAGATTATATGTAAAACAAAAAAAATGTAATGATAGTGGAGAGTATAAAAAAGCCAAACGTCACGAGTTAGAAGTTCTTAATTTCTTGGATCCTTATATTGTTCATAGAAAAAGGTAAGTAAGTGTATTACCATTTATCAGTTTTTTCTAGATTTTTTCATATGTAAAAATGTTTTTTTTTTATTTTTATTTTTTCAGCAGAAAAAGTCAATCAAGGGTCAGCCAAAATTTGCAATTCTTGTTTACAACTGCCTCATCATGCCAAGATAATCATAATGACAATGAATATAGTGACAGGGAAATTGAAATATCAAATTCCTTTGATGACCAATTATCAAAAGATAATGATGCATCAGATATTTCTGGTGAACATTGCAAAGATGAGAATGATGCTCATGAAGACATTTCATATGAAATGCCATTTACTGATCTTACTAATACATTAACAGTGCCGTCAACTCGAACAAACTCAGATATTCGGAACCAGGTATTTAACTATGTATATATATTTATTAAATAACTTTCATTTTTTTCATTGATTCTTTTAAAAATATAATTTTTCAGACGCAAGATTTACTATCAGGAATAGTGTTGGATAAACCTTCTAAATATAAGTGCTATACTGAGAACATTGCATTAACAAATCAAGTTATGACCAGACTATGGAATATGGAAGACATAAACCAAAGAAATAAATTAATAGTAGATATTATAATTATCATTTTTTCACCTCAGTTGCACTGAAAATCAACTATAACATTATTTTTCACTAAAAATATATGTTACAATTTTCCTTGATGACAGCATTGGCAGTCATTTATTTGGTTTACATGTATTGAAAGTATTTTGAGCATAATTAACAATTTACTAATTACTATTTTTTTGTAAAAGGTATTGCATTTTTTGATATTTTTAATGCATGTGCAATTGTATAATATATTTCAGGTGTATACATATATGGTTCAAATTATTGATTATATTACTTAGATACTAATATTGAACAATCTATTTTTTACAGCATATTAAAAGAATAAAAACAAATTATAGACTACTACATCTTTGCATACTTTCCGAGATAGTAATAAAATCTATAATTATAGAATGAATAGACTGCATAATTTATATGATTGAAAAATACTTGTGAAAATTCTAAACCAGTTCGTGAATGGGTATAACTTATTTGTAATGATTTAGAGACTTGGTATGAAATATAATTGGAATTATTGCTTTAACTGAATGAAAAATATCTAATGAAAAGTTCTTGTTTATTTCAAAGCTGTTGATAGCTACTAAGCAGCTACTGAGAATATTTATAATGTAATTACTTTATACATTTTTTCTCATCTGAGGAACAGTCATAGACTTCTTTCTCTGGGAAACGTGGTCAAGGCTCCCTGCAGCATGACCTTATCCTTAGTAATAGATAGTATAAGTAGGCTAGTCACCTGTGCCTTAAAAATACTATAATAATATATGTATAATATATGTATAATTTACAACCTTGAATCGATATACTATGCAGTAGTATAAAATTTAATACTTATAATCATAATAGCAAGATCTTAGAATAGAAGAAAAATAAAATTGACAGTTTTTTAATAAAATCTTTAATGCTATTGTAACAAATATTATTTTACAATTTTTACAATAAAGAAAATATTTATGTTCTATATTAATATAAATCTATATTTAGTGTTCTTGTAACTAGCTTCATCATACATATTTAGTTTATCCTACTTAAAATACCTTTTTTACTATAAAATTGACAAAATATTTACAATTCTATGTTATCAAATTGCTACAAAATTCGAGTTGAAACATTTTTACTTAACTTAGTTTTATAAAAAAAAATTTAAAACGCCTATTCTGTCTTGTTAAATTGTTTTGATATATTATCAATTGACAATTATTAGAAAGTTTTTAATTAATTTTATAATATATTTCCTATATAATATATAAAACAACTTAATTTGATTTCAAGAGGTATCACTAAAATTTTTCATTTTTAAGTTTGTCACCTGAAGAACTTTTCGTGATAATCTCATAGCTCCAGTAGCTGGATCTCTACCAAAATATTTAACTTGGATTTCTTGTCCTACCTCAAAACCAAGCGCACTTGGATGATTAATATGCCTTTGGTCTAATTGAGAATTATGAAGAAGAGCTGGTGGCATTGATGGATAAATTGTAACCATTAAACCTATATCTTTTATTTCCACAATCTTAGCTGTGTAAATTCCACCAAATTCTAATGTTGGCTCACGGTTCATTACAAGAAACTGATCAATCATTTCTTTCGCTTCATTCATAGCTGATTGATTTGGGGCAAATAAAATAAATTTTGTATCATCTTCTTGATTTATCTGGAACAATAAATATTAATAATTAAATTCTTTTTATTTTCAATTTAAGAAACTACATTATCATATACATAAGCTACAGGATTTATTTAACTAATTATGAATTTTATGACTAGTTTTTTAAAAATATGTAGAATTTTTATTCTGTAATTTCTCTTTACTTTATTATTTTTTTTATTATTATTATTGTTTTTTTTTGTTATATAAAATTCTTATAATAAATTTTCATGGTAATTATTACAAAAAAGATTATAAAATATTTATAAATTAACTTATTCTTACATGAACTCCTGTTTGAACAAATATTTTTTTTATATTACTTCCACCAATACCCATGAATTTTCCTTTAAAGTGAATAGGGATATCAATGTTTTCAGTAACTGGCATATTCTCTTTTTTATTTATTCTTGGCTGAGCTATTGTTCTTTTCATAATTCCTAATATTTGTGTTTTTGCTTCACTAGCACGTGCAATAGTTTCCATAACAATTTTTAAGGGAAGCCCAGGAATTTTTATATCAGCTTGTAAAGCTGTAAACCCTTTTCTTGAACCAGCTATCTTAAAATCCATATCTCCTAAATAATCTTCTATACCCTGAGTAATATTAATATATTATATTAAATATTGTAATTAGCAACAGCTATTTGCCTTTCAAATAAACTCACTAATAAATCTGTAAGTATTCTATAATCTTCAATATTTTTTGGATTATTTTCTTCATATTTCGTAATCAATCCCATAGCAACCCCAGCAACAGGTGTTTGTATCGGAACACCAGCATCCATTAAAGCTAAACTACCACCACATATAGAAGCCATTGATGACGATCCTTTAATATATAATATCATACAAAATACATTTACAGTACAAGAATAAATTATAGGTATGAACTTTCGTTAAAAATACAGAGTTTATGTAAAGAGATAAGTATAAAAATAATCTAAAATTGTAAGTTTATTCATATATTATAAAATAATTATAATCACATTGTTTGTATATTATATATAAATGAGATTTTCAAGATTTAAAGAAAATATTTAAATATGAAAATATTAAAATATGAAAATAGGAATTTTCATTTTCAAGCTATAGGAAACTTACCATTAGATTCTAAAACTTCACTTGTTAATCTAACTGTGAATGGATAATCTGTTGGAAGTACAGCTCTTAAACCTTTTTCGGCTAAGGCTCCATGACCTATTTCCCTTCTTCCTGTAGGTCCTGTTCTTCCAGTTTCATTAGTGGCATACGGTGGAAATTCATAATGTAAAAAAAAATTTTTCTCTTTAACACCACTTGCTATCATTGTCACATTATCCATTTTAAGTGCACTGTCTGGTGAATCAAGAGTAACTGTACACAGAACTTGAGTTTGACCTCTTTGGAATAATGCTGAACCATGCAGAGGTTTAAATAAATCTGTCTGACATTTGATGTTTCTAAGCTCTGTCAATTCACGCCCATCACACCTATCAAGATTATTAATCAAAACTAATCTTATATTGATAAAATATCAACTTTATATACAAACCTATTATTATTTTCAAATATAAGAGATCTAAATATTGACTTGCTAAATGATGAAAACTCTTCTAAGACTTTTGTAACATCTAAATCTGAGTAATTAGATTTCATCGATATTAATATGTCATCTCGAAGTTTAGCAATAGCATTATCTCTGGATATCTTATCATATTTAAAGTTTGTAAATATTTCACGAAGCTTCATCTCAGAAAGAGATTTTATAGATTCTATAATTTCTTCTGAAAGTGAAATAGCAGGTTCTATTAATCTCTTTTGTTTTCCAAATTTTTTTTGTAACATCTGTATTCCCTGAACTATATATTGACATTCTTTTACACCAACTTTTAAAGCCTTTCTTAACTCTTGTTCTAAGATATTATTTGCACATCCTTCAAGCATTACAACTAAATTATGATTTGTTGCAGTTATTATAAGATTTAAGGAACTTTCTTGAATTTCATATCTTGTTGGATTGATTAGTACTTCATTATTCATAAAACCAACTCTTACAGCTCCAACTGGTCCATTCCAAGGAATATCTGATACAGCTAATGCAGCAGAAGCTCCATTAATTGAAAGTACATCTGGATCATTAACTCCATCTATTGCTAATGTATTACATACTACTTGAGTATCATAATTATATTTTTGAGAAAATAATGGACGTAGTGATCTATCAATAAATCTGCTTGTTAAAATTTCATATTCATTTTGACCACGCTCTCTTCTAAAAAAATTAGTTGGAATACGACCAGCAGCAGCAGCTTTTTGCTTATAATCTACAATTAAGGGAACAAAGGAGCTTGAACCACTTGGCTGTGTTTTACTGACAGCTGTCACCATAACAGATGTATCCCCTAATGTTACTACAGCACAACCATCAGCCAACCGAGCATATTTGCCCGTCGAAAATGTCATTTGTTTCCTAAATGGGTAAATATCTTTTAGTACAAGTGATTTATTAATATAATAAATTTAAGGATATCTAATAATAGATGTAATATTTATTCAAACTAGAAATAATTTAAAAAAAAATATATCTAAGACATTTATCTATTTATCCCTTGGATCGAACATTAAGTAATAAATTAAAACTACAAGATGTTATAAACAACTCTAAATTTTAACATAGTGATCGTGATTCAAATTCAAGACTGTTAAATAAGGAATCTTACAATCTATGATCTATAAAAATTGTAGATTTTTAATGAAATATTATTTTTACAACTAAAATATAGTAGATTTTTACTATTATAATTTAAGTAATGTGTAATTTATTATTTTAACTCATAAGAATAAGAAAAGCCAAAATTTTACTATTTTTTATTGAATGAATTAGAATTGAATTTTGATTTGTTCCTAAGATCAATAATACACAAACACTGAAATATAATTCAAATTTAAATGAAAATATTTACTTTAAGTATTAGTAAAAATAAAATGTAAATAGTAACAATATTCAAATTCATAAAGGTTATATAAAATAGTATAAGTTTAACTCACCCATTAGAAAAAGTTATGAGAACTTCATCATTATCTAAGACATCTTGTGAATATAACCTTTGTAAAACATAATTATTTGCTTGTCTTCTTTTATAATAACCAAATATAAATTTATTTCGTCTTAATAATTTAACAGCAGCCATTTCTTACCGGCAGCGGTCTGCTTACAGTGCTGCCAATTGCCATCAACTGCAAACTGTAATAGCCTGCATAGCAGCAGGGAGGACAAAAAGAGCAGTAGATACGGCAAAGGGGAGATCCGTATTGTTTGTGTACTCCGTACCGACATCTATTGAACGCCTTTTAAAATATGAAGTATGGTGGGAAAGACAGGAGTAGAAATATGGAGTGTCGCATAAATGTTACGTAATGAATACAAATATGAATAATACTAATAATAACACTAATAATAATAATAATAATAATAATAATATTTTTTTTATATAGAGGAGGAGAAAAATCCTTTATGGATCTCGGGAACAGGTCTCCGGGTATGTGGGAATCACCAACAGAAAGGCATACCCACTAAAAAACTACCTTCTCGATGCATTCCCTCGACTGCTTCCCGCAGTTCTGAAAAGAGCTGTAAGCCGGAGTCGGCAGGCGTCCACCGAGGAGACCTCCTCTCCCTGGCTCAACTCCCCACCCCGGAAATCGCCGTTAGGCATTACTTCGGAAAGTGGACCAGAATGTTCGCCTTTGGGCACCACCATATCCCAGCAAAATAGAAGAAACTAGGGAAGGTCCGCCTTCTTCCGCCTGAGGATATCCTCGACGAAATAGGCAACCCTTCCCCATGTTTCCTCGCTGGAGAGCATCAGGGGGGCGATGCCTTTCGGGGCAACCCTTCCAGCGTCCTCTTCCAGTAGCGCCCTCTGCTGCTCCCACTGCCCGCACACAAAAAATATATGATGGGCATCTTCTTTTACGGATCCACAGTATATACAACCTGGATCCGCGACTTTGCCCATCTTGTGCAAGTATGCACGGAAGCACCCATATAAGTCTGGCGGTCCACCTTCCGCGCGTATCTTGCTCCCACCTATTCTGCCAGCAAGCCAGCGAACACTCTCTGGCTTGCTGCTTCCCTTCGGCTTGGCGAAGTGTCCTGTTCATTTGGTGGACGAACTTTCGCTCCTGGGCCAGGAGGTCTACCAGGATCACCCCGGCAACCACTAGGGAGGCGGCCTCCGAGACCGTGCGATACGAATAGTGTAAAAAGTGTATAAACGCTACACGAAGAGCGCATCTCCTCTGTACAGCCGCCATGCGCCTACGATACTTTTCGTATTGCAGCGCATCGGCCCAGACTTCGGCACCGTAAAGCATGACGAACTCAGCAGCTCGCAGTAGCAGCTGCCTGATGCAGGGGCGTGGTCCTCCTACGTTGACCATGACCCTCCAAAGGGAGGCCGCCACTACCGCCGCCTTGTCCGCCGACCTTCAATATGTTCCTAGAAGGTGAGCTTCGTATCTAGCATCAGCCCCAGGTACTTGACAGATGCCTTGGTCAGGACCAACATCTCTCCAATAATTAGCGGCTGCACTCTGGGGACGCGCTTCTTCGTAAGGAGCACAATCTCAGTTTTCGCCTCTGCTACTTCCAGCCCGTGATTACTCATTCAATGGCGAATTCTGTGCATGGTCTGATCAAGGCGCGTCTGTGCCAGCGTCATATTGCGTGCAATAATAACAGCTGCCACATCATCTGCATACCCGATCAGCGAGCAGTCTTCCGGCATGTTCAACCGAAGGATCCCGTCATAGGAAATATTCCATAGATCGGGACCCAGGGTGGAGCCTTGGGCCGCGCTACACGTTAACTCTTTTCGCTTAGAGTCCTCTGCCGTTTCGTACAGAATGGATCTGTCCTTCAAATAATCTGCGATGATCTGGAGTAGGTACTTAGGTACATTGAAGTCCTTCTCCAGTGCCCCCAGCACGTCTGTCCACCTAACCAAGTTGAAGACGTTTTTGACATCGAGTGTCACCAGAAGACATACAGGTCGGTAGAAGTGATTCCCCCACTCCGTAGTCCTGGCCGCCTCTACTACCTCCTGAATAGCATCTATGATTGACCGCCCTCTCCGATAGCCATACTGTCTCTCGGAAAGGTCACCAGATGTAAAAAGCGCCGTTTGTAGACGGGGTCTCACCAGCTTTTCCAGGAGTTTCCCGGCGGTGTCTAGCATGCATAAGGGTTTGTACGCAGACGAAGCACTAGATGATCCTTTGCCCTTGCTTATCAGTACAAGTCTCGCCTCCTTCCAGCAGGGATAAAATATTCCCGCGCGAAGGCACGAGTTATACATGCCAAGCAAGAGTTCAGGATGGTGCAGTACCACCGCTTTCAATAATTCTGCCGGAATCCCGTCCGGTCCTGGTGCCTTTTTGTTCTTCAGAGAGCACACTGCTCTCTCTAGCTCCACCCTTGTGAAAGGCGGTGCCTCAGGTCCCTAGGAAACCAGGAGCTCATACCTTCGTTTGGGATGAGTAGGGAATAGGGCATGGACGATACCGTCCATCACTTCCGCGCTCATAGGCATGCTTTTACGGAACATGCCTAATTTGCAGGCTATGATTTTATACCCCAATCCCCAAGGATCGTTGTTCAGATCTTCTCCCAGTATTTTCCAGCATCCGCGTTTACGAGCTTTGATAGCTCGCTTTAGAATCTTTTTCGCCATTAGATGTTGGGCGATCCTAAGAGACGCATCACGGTCGCGCCTTTGAGCCCTTTGGGCTACGCGGCGCAGTCGCATGCATTGCCGCCACAGCTCCGCAATTTCGTTCGTCCACCAATAAGTCGGATGGCGAGCACGACCCGCGAATTTCCTCGGTATCGCTTGCTTGCAACTAGGAGGCGCTGTCCGCGTTCTAGTGCCTGAAAAAACTTCTCGTGATCCATCCTCGCGACGGTTGATCTGGCTGGGCGACGTTTAACTGTTGCCCTGACTGGCGTGGCATCACCAACGCGGAAGGTGATGTATTGCTGATCGCTGGCTGTATAGTCTTCGATCACCCGCCAGTCCCGCACTCGTGCGGCCAGAATCTCCGTCGCAAAGGATACATCAGGGATGGTCTCCCTGTAGCCAAGTCTCCGAAAGGTCGACGTAGATCCGGAGTTTAAGACAACCAGACCTAGTCTGCATGCCATGTCCATCACTCGTCTTCCCCTAGTCCAGCAAGGGTTCCCCCACTCGAGAGCTTTGCTGTTCAAATCCCCAGCCACTACCAGCTCCCCCTCCATTTCTCTTACCGCATCCTCAAGGGCATCCATTTTAGATTGGAAACCCCCGATGGCCTCATTCGGGGTGAGATAGCAGCTGATGTAATTTACGTTGTTGACCCTTACCCAGACGAAGCCGCGGCCAGATTCGTGACGCTCCAAACGAAAGCGGTGCGGGTTAAAAATCCAAATCGCCGCAGTACCGAGGTCGTCGCGATACCAGACTTCCGCATCTCCATCTTGATATTGTTCGCTGAAGATGACGATGGCAGCGTCCTTCTCAAGACAGATCTGTCTAAGGAGGTCGCTCGCCGTCCTACTCCTATTCAGGTTCGCCTGCAGGACTTTAACCATTTTGGCGATATCTGGCAAGGGCTTCGCGGAATACCGCGCAAGTCGCAGATCCCGCAATGTGATTTAACGCTGCGGGCGTGGTCCCCGGGCAGAGGAAATACTGTGGAGGCTTTCTACAGTCAGACGCCTTGTGTCCCTGCTGCCTGCACCGGAAGCAGGCTGTGCTCCTGTCTGGGCCATCGCAACCCGAATCGCGGTGTCCATAGCCGAGACATCTGTAACAGCGCTCGACCTGGACCCGCCACCGGAAGCCGCAAAAGACCCATCCAATGTCCACCATTCCGACTTCCAGTAGCCGCTGGCCAGCCTCTTCAGAGAGGCTCACGAGGGTTAGTCATTTGCCGATTTTGTTCTCCCTCGTAAGCCTCACCTCAAAGGGGCCAGTATAGTCCCGCAAGATGCCAAGGAGGGCTGTCTTCACTTCATCGAGTGTCGCGCAGCTATCCACGTCTCTGATCTCCAAGATAGTCTTGGGGATCAGAACGCGAAGTGCCGCATTTTACCCAACGGCTTCGTTGAGGGCGTTAGTAAAGCCCTCCTTGCCCTCCGCCGAAGCCTTCTTAAACTCGATCAGGACATCGTCGTTTAATATTCGACGGATGTCCCTGATAGTGAGTCCAGGTTGCGAGGGGTTGACCTTATGGCGGATCCCTCCAAGAATTTTCGCGTAGGTCTTTCCCTCCGCGGGCTTAAGTAGCGCCTCAGGTCTTGCCCTTCTTCCTATTTTACCTTTCGATTTGGTGGGGCCCTCTCCAGATTTGGTGTCCCCCTTTACATTTAACTTCTTTTTATCTGTTTCTTTTTTTGGCTACTCTTTTTTCTTGCCTAGTGGGGATATTCTTCCAGCCTTGCTCAGGCTGTGGCTCATCCCCACGGTTTGATTTGGCAGCCGTATCTTCTTCTTTGAATGGTCCGTCATTTCTTTCTTTTCTTCTTCTTTCGCCCCCCCCCTCAGGTAATTCCGTTGGAGAGGTAGAAGGATGTCTCTTCTGGCCTTCTATGGTCTCGGCAACTTCGGGGTATGTAGGCGCGGTGCTCTGAGGCGCCTTCTGCTTACGAGCTCCTCGAATTGGCCTTGTAAAGCCGGAAGCCTCTCCTTTATTATATTATTCACGTTTTTTTGCCTTTTCATCGACTCCATCATCATTCTGAACAAATTTTGTATGGAGTCGATGAGAGCTTTATCGTGATCATACACAATTGTGCTGCCATGACTTGCTGCACCAGCAGCGCTGTCAGCTTTGGCGTTACTGACCGTACGGGGGACATCCAGGCTGTTCACCCCCGTACTCTTCTGGTCCGTCTCCTGCTTCTTCACTTTCTTCACATCTTCTTTTTTGTTGTTAACACTGCCCATACTTCTTTCTTTAGTTTTCATCCCCCCACGAGGCCAGCCTCCATGGACGCTTCAACGACGAGCTCGCCAAAATGACTCCATAACACTTGCCTGTAGGAGTCATTCTGGTTTGGACCTTCATATAAGGCTCTTTTACAGAGTCGGGGGATATAGCACGCCCCGACACGCTAGCCCACCTCCGCTCTCTCGAGCTTCACACCCCAACAATAAGGTGCTCTACTCTCTGGAGTGTTTCCGGCAGACTCAGGATGCACTCGCCAATGGCGAATGACTGGTGCTGGCTAGGTGCCCAGCCGCCCGTCTTGTCGTCAGCAGGAGCCAAAGCTGGTTCGGATCGTCCAAGCACGCAACCTGAAGACTCCCCTCCCCACCCAGGATCTCCCTTTGGCAGCTCCCAGGCATGTAACGCTCGGCAAGTGCGATGGACCGTCTTTAGCTCCGTTTGGAGCCCTTTTTACCTCCCTGACAAAGCCAAGGGGGAACGATCAGACGAGAAGATTTGATCTGCATCCATTGATAAGCGACGCAAGCGTCGTGAACCGCCCTTACAGATCAGAAAGAAGCCCGCCCCTTCCATTCCGCTCTTGTTTAGAGAATAGAGGCGTGGGTGGCAAAAATTGTGAAGTGCGTGAGTTGGGTTATGCTTGCATAAGTGTAGTGAGCAGTGGAGGGTGTCCCCAGCCAGAGCCCGTGCGAATGTCGCCCCTACCCAGTACCAGAATGCCGCTCCGTGCTTCACTCTCGCAACTCGATTAACCTTATGAGAGGGCTCCTTGGACGTGGCGCACACATCTTTATATTCGGGAAGATATCCGTTTATAGGACCCCGCGCCAGACGATGGCGCACAGCAGGCCCCTAGTCGGCCGCGCACGAGCTGGTAGTTCCAGTCGCGCCCGTGCCTTTCAGGGCCTGTAGAGTTCATCCACTCCGTGCTTGCTCGGCTTCACTCCGTGTCTCGCTCCCGCTGCTCGAACTACTCTACAGAATTTCCGAGCTGCGTGGTACCCGAATCTTTATATGCGAGGTGTGTGTAACCCGTTTATAGAGCTCCCTCGCTAGATATGACGCCTACAGTCTTACTCAATGACGGCTGTACTAGCATTGCCAGTACTCCCCCATTTTTCAGTCTGTCAAGCTCGTCGACTCTGTGCTAGCCGTCCTGTAACCGAGCCGAAACCGTCACACGCGAGCGTGGCGATGGTTACCCCTTCCTTTGCCAGGTGTTATGTTGTTTGATGTGTCAGTGTTGTCTAGTTGTTGTAGCGTACTCCCTCCTCCTTTATCCGGGCTTGGGATCGGCACCGCCAAAACATAGGGTCAGTATGAATCCACGGTGGCGGAGTTAATAATAATAATAATAATAATAATAATAATAATAATAATAATAATAATAATAATAATAATAATAATAACAACAATAATAATAATAATAATAATAATAATAATAATAATAATCAAAAGACAAATGAGTATATTTATAAGAATGTGTGTTAAGAGAAAGGGTGAAATAAATACGATCGTCAATTATGCTATATATTAAATTTAATTGTAAAAATAAAAAGGCATAAAAAACCTCCACTCAGTAAGTGGAGGAAAAAGCCGTAAAATTAATCTACAATATTTATGTCTTTATATTGGACAAAAGTAATACAATAGATTAGAAAATATTTGAATTTATAGACAGAATAATATATACGCGAAAGCAAAAGGTCACTTATAACTATAATAAATTTCCAGAGCTCTCTTACCAAGTAAATTCTGGCGCGTTAGAGATGAGGCTAAAGTGAAAGGGATCTTCTGCCAATCCTCTTACGCTACGTGGTGACTCCTAACGTCTTAGAAAACGGGGACAGCCCTTGACAAGCACGGTAGTAAACGGGTCCAAAAGCCGCTCGAGAAGTCCCTCAAAGATCCGCACAGGAGTGGATCTCAATAAGGCCTGATTGCCAAGTTCACTGATTCACACTAGCAGACAGCTCGCCTAACTGCCACAGTTTTACAATATTCTTACGTCGCAAAATATGCATAATACACGTGTATGGATATACACTCGTCGATATTGGCAATATTGTAAAGGTTTTAATGCGCATGACAATCACTAAGTAGCGCACAGTTCGTAGGAAAAACTACGTAAGCGACCTAGCGTATTGTAACACGCGCGAATTATGCTAACGAACGGCAACTTACGATGAAAATAAAGTACGTAGAAAATAATACGAGTTTGCACGGGAAGTCGCTGTGAACAGTTCAAATGTCGAGGACAGAATGCCTTTTTCTGGTGGGGAAATGTGCGTTCTTCGTCGCAATTGAGAGAAGGCGAGAAAGAGAGAGAGAGAGAGAGAGACATTGTAATACGTAAAATAAATAAAATAAAGCCGTGGGAAGAAAATGAAAATCGAGTTTATTTTCCGACCTGGCTAAATTAGGAACCGAAATTATATATATATATATATATATATATATATATATATATATATACAAGTTCAAGTGGCATAAATACAGCCGCTTGGCAGATGCTTCGGTCCCTAGCGCTCCGAGTGGTTGAAAAGGCAGAGGCCTGTCCTGTTTCGGAAATGCACCATGGTACGTGCTAAATGCGCCAAGAACGAGATTATATACATATACATACATATACGTACATACACATACATCCTTGCAGTTTTCTCACACCAGAAGTTTTCTTCGCAAGAAAGTAAGACATACATACATATATAGTGTATGTGTATATATATATATATATATACACATACACACATATATATACACCCCAGTGTGGAGTTTTGTTGCTTTCTCTCATCTGGCGTCCTCCCCAGGTTGCGGATAGGGGATGGCTCGCTACAATTTGTAGAGGGCACTGAGGAAATAAAATACTCAGGGCGGACAGAAAAAGCTAATAGGGAGCGGTGGTGTCTGTACCATATAGCCACGCAGCTGAGTTACTACGTGCAGGGCATGTTCGAATCGGATGGATCAGCTGCAGAGTTCGAAAAAAAACAGAAACAAAGCGCTGCTTCAGATGTTGGCAGACTGGCCATTTAGCGGTCATGTGCTCGGGCCCTGACAGAACTAAACTTTGCAGGCACTGCGGTGGAAAAGACCATCTATCCAAGCTGTGTGTAAACGAGCCCTACTGTTTACTCTGTAAATGTGAAGGAAAAAAGAAGATTCACCATCCAGCATACAGCTATAAGTACCCGATCACTGTGGAGTTTTTAAACAGACATAAAACATGAGAATACTCCAACTGAATACCAACCATTGTGTAGCAGCTCATGACCTGCTGAAATAGACAATAAAGGAGCTAAGAATAGACATTTCTGTAATCTCCGAATCATATTGTGACAGGGACAGACCACAGCGCTGGATAAGTGACACAAGCAATAGAGCTGCCCTCTGGATTGGTCAAAATAGGCAGGTACTAAAGCAGTCGAGTCATCGGAGCGAATTGATATCCTGGGCTAAAATACAAGAAATATACGTCTTTAGTGTATATGCTCCTCCAAGCTTGACGGACAAGCAGTTTGAAATCTTTGTAGCTAAATTAGTTGATGAAGCCATGAACAAGAAACCATTATTAATCGCTGGTGATTTTAACGCGTGGTCCACAGCCTGGGGAAGCGCTTCAACAAATAACAGAGGTAGTATGCTGCTTGATGGCCGTAATTCTCTTCAACTCCACGTGGTTAATAAGGGATTTGAATCCACTTTGATTAGGGGAGATAAACAATCAGTCATTGATGTAACATTCGCCAGTGATGACCTGACTCAGCGGATCCTTAATTGGAGAGTAAGCGACCTTTACACCCACAGTGATCATAGGGCAATCTTGTACGAGATTGCAGAGAAGAAAGTAAAGAACAAGTGCAATGAGTGGATGCCCACACGGAAATGGAACATCAGATCGCTAGACTGTGAAGTGTTCGCCACTATAATATCAGAAGAGCGTTTAGAATATGGTGCACCAGGCCATCTGGCAAATGCACTCATGAAGCATATCTCTGAAGCATGTGATGATTCGATGACTAGGACTAAGAGCTGATTTAAACATCGCCAATCTGTCTACTGGTGGACAAATGAAATTGCAGGATTGCGCAAACAATGTCATCGCGCACGTAGACTTGCCCCAAGAGCCCGCACCCATCGTGATACGTTTAATAGTTTATTTAAAGAAGCACAAAGAGCGCTTGTCAAGGCCATTAAGGCTAGCAAGCGTCGATGCTGTCTTGAACTGTGTGCAGAGGCCAACAATGACTTATGGGGACGACCATACAAAACAGTCATGGCACGATTGAGTAGGGCACCAATACAATCCACTAGCACGGTATTGGTTGATAAGATTGTTTCCGCTCTCTTTCCCAATGACACCCATGGAACTGTACTGCGCACGAAACACTCAGATGATATACCTCCTATAACAGAAATGGAGCTATATAATGCTTACGCTAAGATTAGAGACCATGCTGCCCCTGACCCTGATGGTATCCCTAATGCTGCAGTTAAGTTGGCGATACAGAAGAAACCATCTATATTTCTAAAAGTATATAAAGCTTGTCTTCTTGAGGGTATTTTTCCTGATTGCTTGAAAACTCAAAGGTTAGTTTTGTTACCTAAGGGCAATAAGCGACTTGATAATCCGTCATCATACAGGCTATTGTGTATGTTCGATTCGGTAGGTAAAATATTTGAAAAAATAATATGTAGCCGACTGGAAGCATTCAATGAAGGATTGCACGACTTATCCTCACACCAATTTGGATTTCGGAAATCAAAATCAACAGTCGACGCTATTAAACTGGTAGTGTGTACCGCAAGAAATGCAATCAGTGGTAAGAGATGGAAAGGTGGCACTAAACAGTATTGCGCCATTGTCACTCTAGATGTCAAGAATGCCTTTAATTCAGAGCGCTGGTCTTCTATTATGAATTCACTTAAAGAGTTCGGACTACCTGGTTATCTATAGAATGTCGTGGCCAGCTACTTTGAGAATAGGGTAATATTATACCGAACGGATGAAGGCATTGTATCGCATAAGGTTACTGCGGGAGTCCCTCAGGGCTTGGTTATGGGACCTATATTGTGGAATATTATGTATGATGGCGTGTCGAGGATTCCACAACCGCCTGGTTCAATAACAGTAGGGTACGCCGACGATATCGCTCTAGTAGTAACGGCTAAGACACTTGATGAACTCACTGAAAATGCCAATGAGGCAATCAGCAACATCAATAGATGGATTAAGTCGGCTGGCCTACAATTAGCGGAGCACAAGACAGAAGTAGTTCTTGTCAGTAGTCGTAAGAAGGTAGATAGTATTACTCTTAAAATTGGTAGCTGCCGCATTAGTTCTGCGCCATCTTTACGATACTTGGGTGTACAGCTTGATGCCAGGTTAAACTTCAAAGAGCATCTAAAGATATGTGGCGAAAAAGCGCAACGAGTTTCAGCTGCCTTGTATCGGCTCATGCGTAACATTGGTGGCCCACGCCCACCCCAGAGAAAGCTATTAGCTTATGTTATTAATTCTGTCAACCTGTATGCAGCGTCAATCTGGCATCATGCATGTGGAATTACATCGTATTGTGAGCTGGCCATTGCAGCCCGTCGCCGCTTCTGTATACGTATTATTAGTGGCTACAGGACAGTATTCACCGACGCTGCTGAGGTACTTGCCGGAATTCTTCCTTTCGATTTAGCTGCAGGATGAACTGGCTAGGCTGGACAACATATGTAAGTTCGCAGTGGATTGTCTACCAGGTGCCAAAAACGTGGAATGTCATCGTTCTATAGAAATATGGCAAAAATGATGAAACGATTCTAGCAAAGGCCGATGGACTTATCGTATCCTTCCAGACATAGACAGATAGATCAACAGGAAACATGGGGAACTAGATTTCCACCTAACCCAGTTGCTGACTGGACATGGTTGTTTTAGGTTCTATTTCCACCGTTTTGATCTGGATAATAATGATTTCTGCCCCATCTGTCCGACATTGGTTGAGGATGCCGAGCATATATTAGTGAGCTGCCCTCGTTTTAGAACACACCGTGAGCACTTGGTGAACATCATCAATAAGCCAATAAGACGAGAGAGCATCCTATCAATAATGCTGGAATCTTCTGAAAACTGGAACGCAGTAGCCAGTTTCGCAAAAGCGGTGATGATCAAACTTAGAAATGCCGATAGAATTAGGTGAATGGCCCAGGATGAACCAGGCTAGCTGATTCTATTTTAAGATGCAGAGAACGAACACCGAACATCTGATCACTGGTGTGGATGGGGGACGTAGGATAGTGTCATAAGTAGAGGAGCTATATAGGCTAACTAACAGCCCTGCCGAAGTAATATTCCCGGATAGTTCCGGCGGGATGCTGGTTTCGAGAGGCCACTAGTGCAGAGCTTACTCTGCCTACGCCTAATAAAAAAACACACACACACACACATACACATACCTATACATACACATACATACATACACACATGAGGCACATCCTTTGGTTTAAATAACTGAATTGTAAACATGGAGAGTAGAGAAAAGGAGTGGAAATTCTGCTCGCTTAATTTGACACGATTTTAGCGGTGTTTCCATTGCCTCTCTTTACCTTCCATACTGTGATGCATGTATATATATATATATATATATATATATATATATATATATAAAGAAACAGGCATAGGAATTTACTCAGAACAAATGTAAGTCCAAAAGTCATACAAACTCAACGATAAATGCAGTGTATTGCAGGCAGAAATCTTAGCTGTTAAAACGACGGCGAAACTATTGAAGAATAGAAACCTGAAAAAGGCAACTATTTAGACAGATAGCCAAGCTGCTTTAAAAGCCCTAGGGCTAAGATCGATTGGATCAAAGTCAGTGATTTATCAAAGCAAAACATAGTGAACGGTGGGAGACAAAAAACGACTGTGTTGTATCTAGGAAACTATGGCTTCCCGATAGCAGCGCGTGCTCCTCACGGTTGGGCTCCAGTGTACATGTGTACAGTGTACATGTGCGTATGGGCCCTATCTGTTTCCATATTTGATCCACGTTTTAGAGAAGCCAATCGTGCTTTCAGCATCGGTCCAAATGAGACACATGATTTTCCATTCTGGAAGAACGCTTGGCTTGTGCTAATTTTATAGATAATGTTTCCCAAATTATGTTTTAATGCAATAGATGGCAGCGTGTCTACGTATATTAAAATATAGATAATTTATACATATTTTGTTGATGCATGCATATTTATAACACTGCGCATTCTTGCAATTAGCACGTCTTATAACGCTTTACGGAAACATCGGTAAATTTATATATTATATTTTATATTAGCGATATAGAATATATTATAATATATATATTTATATATTTATTTATTTATTTATTTAAAATAAGTTCTAATTTAGTTATAATTAAGTTTGTGTATATGTACACCTCGTATACGGATTGTAGATTGCATGAAGATGGACTACAGAAAGAGTTTCAGAAATCCAATTGGGCAAAACAATGATAATGAAGACGATGTCAATAACTACAGATATTACTTAGGCATTAGTTATAATTATTTGTTTTGATTATTAGTTAATAATCATATTTTTGTCCTGGTATATAGTTAAGAGCCAAATAGTCGATATCACTTTAAAATAATCACCGATCCTTCTGAGATGACTCGTTTTTTTGAAACCTAAATGAATGATTTAATGTGAAATTTTTTTGGTGGTTTTATTGGATTTGGAAATGAATTTTTCAAAGTTAGTAGCTGTATATTAATGTTATTTATTTTAAAATCTGTAAAGATATCTTGTTGAATATTAAAATATTAATTCATTAAATTTAACAAATAGAAATACGTAATAGAATAATGAATGAAGAGTTAAACAATGATTATATAAAATACATTTTTTGCCGTTTTTATTATAAGTTAGAGAATTGTATCATTTATTATAATAACTTAAATTATTGTACGATTAGAAACAAAATTAAGAATCTTATTGTACAATATGAAGCGTATTAAATATTTAATTTTCTTTTGCTAAATTTTCATCAGAAAAGACTTAGATAATTTTATTTTCATAATACTGTTAATAAAAAGAATTTCTTTAAAATATTTTTTTCATTTTTAATGCCAGAAACTTTTTCAAATTTTATTATATATTGTATATAATATAAAGTATATATAATATATACAAAGTTTATTATATATTATATATATATAATATATATATATATATAATATATACAAATTTTCTTATATATTATATTAATACATTCTATTTTCAATTAATTAATTTAATAATAAGTTCATTTTTATTATAAAAGTAGATGATTATTCGAATACATTGCCAATGTCAGAAAATTTTGATAAAAAGAGTCCTCGTGATGAAGCTTTGACACCCGATGATGATTCAAACTCAAGGTTCATTTGTGATTACCTCATATTTTAAATTCATAATCTTTTAAATATACTTTTTATTAAAGCTTTTATAAATAATTGAAGATTTTTTAAATATAAAATTTAGTGGAAAAAATCTTTGTTGGGAGTTATTAGTCTTCTTCTGAAATACCATCAAATAGTCAAAAATTAGATTCTGATATCGATAGTAAAGATCGAAAGGTAAGTAATTCATTGTACCGTACAAATATAAACAATAAAATATTTACCATTTCTGAACGTAATTATTCATTTCATAATTCAGAATAAATACTGACCAACTGGCAAACATTTGGCAAGCTCCATCAAACCCACATAGCATTGAAAGGTCTATTGCATGTTCTATTTCTACTCAAATTGTAACGAGACCAGGTCGAAATATTGAACAACGACAAATAGTAGCAGATGCAAATGGTAATAAAGAAATTAAAATAACAAGAAAGATAGGAGTCAGGTGTATGCTCTAATATCCAAACAACCAAAAGATAGAATAGAAATTAAAACTGAAGATTTAGGAACAAGTACAAGACCAAGAGGATGGACTAGAATATTGAGAAGAAATGTCCTAAAATAAAAATATAATGTATTGTATGTAACATGTATAGGTTACATTACCATATACATGTTAGTTACTAATAATAATGAGGAAAAAAGGAGGGAAAAAGGGAAAGAGAGAGAGAGAGAGAGATAGAGAGAGAGAAGGAGAATAATTTTTAATTTAATATAGTTTAATATAGTTTTGAATAAAAGTTGAAGTGCAAGTATCGTGTAGTTATAAAGTAACAAATTACAAGGTACCTGGGCTAAGATATCAATTTCGAATATTTTCCCGGTGAAAATAAGAGTGTAGAAGTTCTCAGAAATTTAACCATACTAATTGTTCAACCGGCCGATAGTTTTTTTTACAAAAAAACTAAGATGAGTTCCCATCGTGAAGAAAGTCTGAAGGCTAAGTTTTTTGATCAACGTTCGGTGGAAAATTTTCGGCGTTGTTTCCTAAGGTTGGTGGATCTTCTTAATATTTATTTCTTTAGGTTTCGTTAAATAATATCATAGTTTCTTTATTGGTTTTATTTAGTAAAGCGCAATTTGTATAATAATTTAATTATCGTGAAAATTTAGCTTAGCGAAATAAAGTGTGAGAGAACTGGAGAGATAATAGCATAGAATAGTAGTCATAAGAGCAACAAGCGCGCACGCAGCTTTCAGTAGTAGTTCTTCTTGTTCCTCCTAAGGCGGCGCTCTTGCTTTATTTCTCTGTTATACTTATAAATTTTTCTCACTCACACCGTGTTTGAACGGAAACGTGCGTTACCATAGCGCGGGTGTAAATTAGGTAGGGGTAGTATATTATTTATTATAATTTTATATTAGGAGTGTGAATAAGTCTTTCCCGTTTTTTGTAAGAGATGGCGCCACCAATACTGTGCGAGTATTCAATGATTACATATGTCATAATCAAAGCTTATTCATATGTCAACAATTTCATACTAACACATTAGTTAAAATTTTTTCGCATCATAAATTTTTGATATCGTGAAAATGTCGAAATTTGAGCCGAGTCGACGTCATTTGCGGGAAGTTTCACTTTATTGGTTCAATTTGAAGAAATCTGCTGCCGAGACGCATCGATTGCTTCAGGAGGCTTATGGAGATGGTTGTGTCGATGATTCAAGTGTTCGCGGATGGTTTCGACGCTTCAAAAGCGGTGATTTCGACGTGGAAGACAAGGAGCGTTCCGGGCGGCCGCAAATCTTTGAAGATCGAGAATTGGCAACTTTGCTTGATGAAGATTCTTGTCAAACGCAAGAAGAACTTGCTGAAGCATTGGGAGTTGACCAAACAACCATTTCTAAGCGTTTGAAAGCCATGGGAATGATCCAAAAGCAAGGAAATTGGGTGCCGTACGAACTGAAGCTGAGAGACGTCGAACGGCGTTTTTTCACTTGCGAACAGCTGCTTCAGCGACATAAAAGAAAGGGTTTTCTGCATCGTATCGTGACTGGCGATGAAAAGTGGATACGTTACGATAATCCGAAGCGAAGAAAATCATGGGAACTACCCGGCCATGCATCATCATCGACGGCCAAACCAAATATTCATGGCGCCAAGCTCATGCTCTGTATATGGTGGGACCAGCTAGGTGTGGTTTACTATGAGCTTCTGAAACCGAATGAAAGGATCACAGGCGAGGTCTATCGACGACAATTGATGCGTTTGAGCCGCGCACTGCGAGAAAAACGGCCACAATACTCCGACAGGCACGACAAAGTTATTTTGCAACATGACAATGCTCGCCCACATGTTGCACCGCCGGTGAAAACATACTTAGAAACGCTCAAATGGGAAGTCCTACCCCACCCGCCGTATAGTCCAGACGTTGCTCCGTCTGATTACCATCTCTTCAGATCGATGACGCATGGCCTAGCTGACCAGCACTTCCATTCCTACGAGGAAGCCAAAAAATGGGTGGATGACTGGATAGAGGCCAAACCGGTCGAATTTTTTCGCAACGGGATTCGTATGTTGCCAGAAAGATGGGAAAAAGTTGTAGCTAGCGATGGCCAATACTTTCAATAATTCATTTGTAACCATTTTTTCACAATAAAGGCTCAAAATTTGAAAAAAAAAACGGGAAAGACTTATTCACATACCTGATATAATTTAATAAATCTTAAAATTTCTTTTTCTATTCAACTAAATTAACTTTCTTTTTCTTATTATTAGTAATAGAAAATATCATAATATTCCTCCTGTACCTGATAATTAACCCATCCTTTCCTGGATCATTAATAATCTATTAATATAATTTATTGTTAATATAATTTAAAAATAAATACATTCCAGGTTAAGAGTTAAGTCCGAAAAATAATAGTAAAGAACCTACGGTCTACCAAAATTGTTTTTAAAACAATCTAATCCGTTTGGGGTTCTTTACACCTCTGTTAACGGTTGCTTTTACCGGGAATTTCTTAGATAAGCACCCCGTTACATGTAATATAATATAATATATATATATATATATAAATATATGCAAATATATATATAAATATAATATATATATATATATATATATATATATATATATATATATTAATAAATATTTTCATCGGTCTTGCAGTCTTTATAATATAATATATTAGCTAAAATAATGACAGTCAGACTATCCTTGTTTATAGTCAGCCCCGAAGAATCTGAAATAAAATTTATTACTACAATAAATTATATTAAAAATAAAAAATAAAAATAAAATAAAAATAAATTAAACTGTAGCGGTTCGAAATGTCGAACACCAAGGTAATTCCAAATTTAAGGTGCTGGGTTCAGTCAGTTTGTCCTTTACTAACATAGAATATTGCTTTTATTATTTTTATTTTATTTATTATTAGATTTTTATTTTTATTTTTAATATAATTTATTGTAGTAATAAGTTTTATTTCAGACTCTACATGGGTGAATATAAGCAAGGACAGTCTGACTGTCACTATTGTAGCTAATATATTATAATATAAAAACTGCAAGACCGATAAAAATATTTATTAATTTCATTCTGAACAGTCGACATAAATACAATTTTTAATTCTAATATATATATATATATATATATATATATATATATATATATATATATATACATATATATATGTATATTATATTACAATACATTATATTATATTATTTTATATTATTTCATATAGGTATTATTATGTTTTTTAATTATTTACGTATTGTAATAAATTAAATATTAAATAAAAAAAAGAATATTTTGTTTTATTTCTATATATATATATATATTGTACGCACACCTACACACATACATACGTATTCAAAATCCGCCCACATTACGGACTGTTTGGCGACAGACTGGATCCATTCCACACGCGTAGATTACCTACACGTCGTGGCTCCAAATCGTGGATTCAATCTGGACTTAGAATGTCTTGTACTTGGGCGACAATCGGTACACATACACGCATATCGTATGGGCATACTTTGGAGGTAATCTGGAGCCACGATGTTTAGTGGGCTGCTATGGATGAAACAAGAACTAGTGACCTCTTAAGGTACAAAAAAGCAATCGTTGGCATAATTACAGGAAGAATCACGGGGTACTGTGCAACAGGAGTCAACCTCAAAAGATAGGGTAAAGCGTTTGATAATTCATGAAGAGAGTGTCATACGGAGGAGGAAGCAATAACTCACTCGCTATGCCGATGCGCACCCCTAGTAAGCAAAAGACTTGCATTGTTAAGACAAAGCTTCATCTAAGATCAGGAAGAAGTATCAACTGTGGATATTGGAGTATTAGCTAAATTTGTGAGAGACCGGAAATGTTTCTCTGAGAGGAAATACGTGATGGCTCCACCCTTCGGAAATATCCGAATAGGACAGAGCACAAGCCTTTACAACATAATCTGACCTAATCTCTCTCTTTCTCTCTCTCTCTCTCTCTCTCTCTCTCTATATATATATATATATATATATATATATATATTTGCAGTCTTTATAATATAATATATTAACTAAAATAATGGCAGTCGGACTGTTCTGGTTTTATGATCACCCCTGACGAATCTGAAATACAACTGATTATTAAAAATAAATTAAATTAAAAATTAAAAGAAAAAAATAATGATAATCAATAAAGACACTTTGATTGTCATTATTTTAATTAATATATTATATTGTAAAGACTACAGGGCCGATAAAAATCGTTATTTTATATATATTGTGAAGCGAGAAATAATATAATAAGCCTTTCGACGGTTTATAGCTCCGCGCACACAAATCAATTTTTTTTTTGTCCGTCACTCACCTGAAATGCCACCTCCAATATCTGTCGGGGAATTCCGCTGGCCTGCAAGACGGTAGCACGACACAGGAGACGACACCAAGGAAAGAAAAAAACACAAGACAATAGCTTCGTGGTTTGTTTTTGGTTTATTACAGTGTATAACTTTGTAACATCGATGGTTTATACAAAATCAAACTTTGTTTCTTTTCTTTCGTATTACTAATACCGCACAAAAGAAATACTTTAGACGCGTGGCCAATAAGGAAAAAAAAGAGTTCTTGCCATCTTGTGACGCTACACTCGCCACGCAAGTATCGCGTCCGATGCTACTCGGTTACCGCGACCGCCGATCCGACAACTTGCCCACAGGGGAAAACCTAAACCCATCCGACACACACGTACCTCTCTCTCGACCTTTTCTGGAGGACCGGCCATGGCGGCGGGTCCGTGATTGAAAGAGTGTGATGGTGCCCCGCGGGTCCGGAGTCCCCGAGGCCGTCGTCGCGTTCCTCTCTGCCACTCGACCCTCTCTTCTTTTCCCACGCGTTGTTTCTCTTTCCTTCTCTCTTCTCTTCCTCTCTTCGGTCTTTCTTTCCTTCTTTCTCTTCTTTTTCTCCATCCTCTCTCTCTTCCTTTCTTTTTTCTTCCTTCTGTTTCTCCTTTCGTATATGTTTCTGGCTTTCGACTCTTTATACTATGCTTCACTCTCTACTACTCTTTCCTTGCCGCTTTCTTCGTTATCTCTCCACTCTAGACATTGTTCTCTCAATCGGCTCCTCTTTCGTATCTCTTTCTTCCCCCTTTCGATATCTCTTTCATCTACTAGCTTTCTATCTTTCCCCACTTTTTACAGCTCCTCTGACTCCTCTGGCGGCCGAGACGAGAGTGATTGTGCCGCGCGTCTCTCCAAAATTTTAGAAAAAAGAGGGGGATAAGCACGATGACAGACGACGGCGATCGAGTCGCGTCAGACGAGATGCTCGCAGCGCCAAATACAAATTATTACGATGATTTACGGTATTAAATAGAAAGCTTTGGAGCAATATTTTTTTATATATATAGCTTAATGTTTACATCGCGACTATACGTTTTCAAAATTATTCTTTATACATAAGTTTATTTCAGCTTTACAGAAGAAAAGCTAATAAGCTTTAAATTATTACAAAAATTTTCAAGCGGTCTTTACAAACAATAGATAAATCAATTGAATATAAGTCAGTTATTAATTCTTATATTATTACCTTTATTTCTAATAAATAATACTATCTTGGTTAATTTAAAGTAAAGGCTTCATTTAATTTTACATCATCGTTTAATTTGACATTCCTTAAATTAAATCAATGACTTCGAAACATTCTGTCCATTTCATATGATCTTAAATCCAAATAAATTTTGTTTGCTACTGATTATTTAGTTGAGATTATTAAGACAGAGTAATTTTATGATAAAAAAACTTTCATATCTCAGAATCATAACTAAATTTGTATTAACTTATTCCTAAAATAATAATAACAGTCAGTTCAAGAAAAAAAAGAATTTTTTTGCGTGTATTATCTCAGAAAGTCTTAAATGAATTGTTAACAATTAAATTTATTTTCATAGCAATTAATTACTTTCTCTTATATTTTATTAGCTCATCAGCTGATCACCAGCCGTCGGGCAAGCAAAACGAGTATGGGCGCACCTGATGAAGTAAGGGGACGGCAGACGGAACCGAGCACAAGGCGCAGCGGCGCGCACCTGGACGTCTTAATCTTGTTCGCTTACTGGACTTATCTAGACAAGTTGGCCTTGTGACTCGTTACTAAATATATATACTCAATAGCACATATTTGAAAAAAGTGAGTGGGGGTTATGTAGTGAGCGTGGAGAGAAAGAAATGTTAAATCTCTGCTCCCCAACTTTTGTTTCTTATCTTCTCCTCAACCGCTTGGGCTTTTGAGTTCTCTCACTCTCTCTCTGTTGCACGCAGAAATATTAAAAGATTTCTAAGATAGCGACGTCTATCGACTAAATCTGACTACCATCTCCAGCCCATTTGTGTAAGCTTTTCCCATGTAAAGCGAGCGGAGTTTTCACTCTTTCTGTATATATTCTATATAACACGGGGGTAGGCTTAGAGTATATATATATATATATATATATATATATATATATATATATATGGAGGTTGCATGTAAATGGAAAGCAGGTGGACAGGTTGAGGAAAGATGCGAGAGAGAGGCCTGAGTTATGGGCGTCTCTGTCTCTCTCACACAATTACTGTGATTGGTTCAAAGTTTGCACATGTACTTGGCACAGTTTGTTTCATTCTTGCTTCTACCACAGATAATAAGGGGAGATCACCGACGCTTATAGACGAGACTGTAGTATAAATTTTCGACTGAAATCGAGGGCCTCTGGTGGTCAAAATGAGATACTCAACATTTCGTACAATTTTCCAGATGGTCCTTTTCGAGCTCGTGCGATCGAGGGAGACGGGGACGGTGACTGTGTTCAGCGCGAAGGCCTGGCGAACTAACTGGCTGGCAGCGGAGTGTGATAAATGATGAACAGCTTATACTGCTAGTGACCAAAAAGAAATTTTATTGCCATATGTATAAATATGTATACATTCTGGCAGCAACTAGTAAACAGCTCAACGATTTCAAACCCGCAGCAATTTTAAGGGAACTAGCAAACATCAAAAGTTGAGAAAATCTCTTGCAGCAAAAAGCTCTCAAATTTTCAATTAGTTGACTAACCCAATATTCATTAAAATTTGTACATATACGTTTTTTAGGATTCTGATGATAAATATGGTAAAAATTCGTGATAATTCTATTTTTATAATAAATCACATTAAAACCCAGTATAGGATGTATCACATGGGTATTCTATATTCGCGTATGTACACATAATATAAACCTGTGTATCGAGCAATGGCTCGTGGTGCGTTTCGTCCAGGGGTTACCGACTGGACTCATCAGCAAGGCATTGTCCGTAACCACTGTCTTAAATACAGTTATATGGACCCGGTCAAGGGCTCATATATTGAATACCTGGACAGCGTTTGTTACCGTCCGAACATGAATTTTCTAATGGAAGTCGTTCCTATATGCCTGATCGTCGTTTCCTATCAAATAAATATAATACTTATCGTAGAAATCGTCCAGAGATACCTGGACATCGCATTATATCATCCGGACACGAAACTCCCCGTAGAAGTTGTCCCGACATACCTGAACAATATTTCCTACCAACAAAGTAGTCCTAATAGAAGTCGTCTCGAGAAACCTAGACATCGCTTTCTATCGACTAAAAATAATACTCCCCGTAGAAGTCGTTCGGAAACACCTGGTATCGTATTCTACCATCCCACACGAATCTTCCCATAGAAGTCGATTTTCTCATACCTGGACGTCGTTTTCTACCAATTAAATACAATATTACTCGTAGAAATCGTCGAGAGACACCTGGATATCGCATTCTCCGAACACAAAACTCCTTTCAAACTTAAATAAACAGTCATGCCACTTCTGAAGATAATATATCGTATAAAAACAAAAACACAGTTTGTTTTCACAAATTATGTTTAGTATGATCTGTCATACAACCATCTTATAAGAGAAGACGAAGAAAGAAAGAGAGAGAGAGACAGATATTCTCACATAAGAGAAAATACAATTTACAAAAATCAAAAGATATCCATAAGGTGTGAGAATAGTGTGAGATAAACCTGAAGAACAAAAAGGGTAATACCGACTAACCGCACACTTTTAGGATACGAATCCCAAAGTTGGATATGTTCATTCGTTTGAGCTGGCCTGGTATTAATACTTTAAGCGGGCTATTTTGAGTTGATATTCGTGATTCAAAACGCCACCTACTGGCGGCTCGTGAAATTGACTGCAAAGATCGTAACTTAATTTATTGATGAAAGTAAAATGATTTTCAATAAAAAACATAGCTTATGTCCTTCCCAAGATAATATAGAATCTATACGTCAAATTTCAGAACAATCGATTGAGTAGTTTTTTTGATTATCGTGTACAAATAAAAACACGCTTTGTCTTTATAAATTAATATGATATGATCGGATATGATATGATATGATTTCCCTTCATCGTACACAGGACATCTGACTATTCCAATAACCTCATTTTTAAGTTCGTTATATAATAGTTTTTGTATTAATATATTTTGAAATTTATAACAAATATTTTATTTAAGTTTTTTATAAAATAAATGATAAGATTAATAGGTTTTCAAGTTCTTAATATGCTAAAAACACATCAAACTCGATTATCTATGTTACTTTTATAGAAACTTTTTTTAGAAATTTTAATTCATTTTAAAAGATCTAGTATTCAATTAATTCATAAAATTTAATATTATATTACTTTTTATAGTTGGAATAGTTAATTTTTTTTTCATTTAGTTTAATGTCATATTAAGCGTATGAGATCATTAGTGATAGATGATCTTAGGTATATAATATACAATTAAAGCTTCAGTATTACATATTTTTTAATAATTGTGTATATGACATATTAATTAGTTACATTTACATATTTTTCATTTTCCAATCGATAGAGAAATAACAGTAATATTTTATGAAGTAACGTTAAATTAAATTAGTCAAACCAATTTACATAGTTCAATACATTGTAGTGTCAGTTTATGTTTGAGAAAATTCTGAAGATATTTAAATGAGCAGATGTCCTTAAGATTTATATTTTCGTTTATTTTCTTGATTTATTGAAGTTTATGAGTTCATAATTAATTTCATTAACTACTGAGTTATTGGCATTGGATTGTGCAGTGAATTTAGTTCACATTTTAAATCCGGACATATAAAGATGGAGGTGTGTAGAGTAGATACAGCATGTCTGATACCAAGAAGTATTTAGCATATTTGAAGCAAATGCTTCAGCTGAAAAGGTAGAGAATTCGACTGTAAATTAATAATAGTACATTAATAATAGTCACATTATTTGCCCATACGAGGGCGCTTTTTCTTTCTCAAAGAAATGCACCAAAAATTGAACGACAAACTCACAGAATTAAACAATGTCAAATCTCCCCCATGTGTTAGTCGTAATTAGATGAGAGCGAGTAGGTATAATATCTCAAGGTCCAGATGATACTTGCTCCGAAATAAGTTGCCTTAACATAAAATGTAATTCGTTGGATTTAAAAAAATATATAATATTAGTGGTTTCCTCTTAAGGTGATTGCTGCAATTTATTTGAATTTCATAACATTAAATTAAATGATTTCCTCTTATTTAGAAATTGATAATGTATGTTAAGAAGAGCTGTAGGATCGAGAGGTCGGGGTGCAGGAGGCGAATCCCCGCCGAGGCTTAGGGGGCTGAGCCCCCCTTTTCTAAAAATAAATAAGACTAATCAATTGAAGATATAAGTTTGTTAAAAATTTACTCTTAAATTAAAATGTTAAAAAATTAAATAGCGTAATAAATAGAACTTAAAATTAAAACTAATTAAAAAAAAGATATAGATAATTTTTAATATTTAAAAAACATAAAAATTTTTATCATCAATTTCACAAAGAATATAATCTTATTTTATTTTACAATCTGAAATACACAACTCAGAAAAAGGTAGACCCCGCGATAGAGTAAGATATACTCCTAAGTATAAACATCGTAAATGCCAGATGTTACGTAAAAGCACGGAAAATTGAGAATCCCACCGGACTACACGGTTTCGTTCATTCACTTTTTCTTGCAATGGGAGCAAAAGTAAAATTCTGCTTTCTGATTGGTCGGAAAGCGGTCATAAACACTTTTCCTCCCTAGAGAGTAAAAATAGTATTTTGCTCCCTCTAGACAGCTGCAGAAAATCGTATTTTGCGCTCCGAGTGTGGGAATAGTACATTTCTTACCAAGCACGTAAAGGCTTTATTTACGAAACGAGAGGTTTGCGTCCTTGGCAAAGCCGAGGGTTGTAACGAGGTTCGTAAAAAAAGCCTTATCGTAATAGGTAAGGACTATATTTTTTTTTCATGAGAACCGGAATCAAGTGCTGAAGGTTATTATAGGTTAGAATGAGGAAAAAATTTTTATCGATCTTGCAGTTTTTCTTCTATAATGGAATATACTGTAGGTTTTGTGCATTCTTGTGCACTGCCGCCTACGCGTCGGCGTGATAGAGCGGGAGGTAGGGTGAAATAACCAAAGTATTTGTTAACAATGTAACGAATTTATTACTAGAAGGGACGATATTACAAGAGAGTTGTGAATGTGTGTGGACTCAAAGTAGTCTCTACAGGCAATGCTGGCAAGCGGCCGCTGCCGCGCGCCTCGTTGTTCGCGACTCTCTCCACGCAGTCGGGGCGCCGCCGCTATATATTGCATGCGCCGTGGTGCGTACGCCACATGCGTGTCGCTATAAAGGACTTGTGCCTTTGCACGGTCCATACATCACCCCCTCCCATTTTTACGACTTTTCTACGTATCGAAAAGTCGTAACATCGCTTCAAAGATGGGCAGTAGTTCCGGGATGTGTACATTATTTATTCATACGGCTTTTCCGATGATTGTCGGATACAAGAATGCTTACTCACTGTACACCTTATTCATATACATATATTTACTTAATCTACACGCTTAGGACGTTATTAGCCTTTAATTACTAAAAGACTACGTTCTATCGCTAAGGTTACATGTTATCGCTATACTTTATGTCTACCTAGCTAATGCTACGCTTATGTTATAATATTTTCCGCCTATCCGTTACCGCTTCCTCGCTAGATAGTCACGCTGTTTTCTGACATCTCGACTCTTGCTCCTTCGCAATTGATCTGTCGGGTCAGGTGCGCCGATACGTTGAACTTGCAATTCTCTAGGCGAACGTAAAAACTCCCGGTTATGCTACGCCATGTTAACCACGAAGTTGTCGTTGATCGGTTGCGTTTTTCTTTTCCCGAACCTGTTACATATATTCACTTTCTGCACTCCCCTCGCACTTAGGTTGGCGAGAAGCTTGCCTGAATTGTGGAAGTAATCCCTGCTTACAAATAGCAACCTGATGCACTTGTCTGCTTGACCATTAACGCGCTCGAGAGCCCCTGACGATAGTGCCACTTGAGGTAGAAAAGGCAGGATCTAGCCTGCAGGCGGCACGACGTTTCCATGCTTGACGTACTAAGCGTAGCAGTAGTGGTGCGATCATTGGTGAAGACTTTCTCTACGCGGACAACGTTGAGGCCCTCGCGCGTCAAGAAATCGACTACCTTCTTTTTGGTAGTTGCTACGCGGATATTATACAAGAAAAACTTGAGTGTGGGTCGGCCGCTTATTACGAGTCGCGGGTGTAGGTAATCGCGGTACAACCTTTCCTTAGATTGCGTTCGCAACATCCCTTTTCGCATTCAACGTGCCTCTCTTTCGTATTTCTGTACGAATTCCGTTTTATATTTTATTAGATCGATAATGGCTAACTCGCAGCTCAGGCGAAGCTGCCCACAAGGTAGGCTCTCCAATAATCTCTCAACAACATTTAGCTGCTCGGAAACTTGCCAAAGCAGCATATCCGTGGGCTCATTCACCTGCAAAATGAACGCGTTTTTTTTTGTTAGTGGAGGGCGAATTTTGCCGACAATTTGCCGAGTCTCGCGGGGGGACCGAGCTGAAACGAGGAGTTTTCCGCAATATATTCGGGCAGTGCTTCGTTGGTCACTCGCCGTCGCATAATTGTGGGATTATATATTTTCTGGTGCTATTAGATCTCGCGGTGCTTTGCTCTGCGCTACTTGCGGGTCTACCTGGATTAGGTTGCTGCTTAGCACGCTTGATGATGCCTTGCGTACGCGGTCCCTGTTCGTCAGTCTCGTCGCTGTCGAGCACTTCGCCTAAGTCGCAGTCTATCACGAGGTGATCACGGTCTCGCGGTCGTTCACGGTTGCACGTCGGGTCGCATGACTCGCTCAGCGGAGGTGATGCTGACTCGAGGTATTCGTTATCGTCGGCTTCATAGTCTATCTCGTTGTTGAGATATTGCGCCAGTACTTTCGTGTCCATTCACGTCTATACGCATGGTCTTACCATCCAGATCTCGCGCGATTACTCGGTGCGATCATGAGTAGGGTTGACGGCGGCTCGGATTCGTTTGAAGGAATACGTGTGTGCATTTATTCATATCTTTGTACACGATCGGCTTCCTTGCGCTCTTGTGGTCTACCTTGTGGATTGAATCTGCTCTTTGAGATCGCGTAAGAATGCATTGTCCTCAGACTCAACACCTTCGTCGAGATAGAATGCTCCGAGTATCTTTAGTGTGGTTTCGTATAAATACTGGACTGGGCTAACTCCTCGGTCGGAGCGCACGTGCGTGCGTAGACCTAGGAGCACCATTGATATATCCTCGGCTAGTTCAGGTTATCCCCTTGACACATGAGCGCGTCTGTCAAGTCGCGGTGCCACCGCTCGACGATATCGTTCGTGGCGTGGTGGTACGACATGGTGCGTATCCGCTTGTATCCCGAGAATTTCATCAACTCCGCGAATAACCGTGACTTGAATTGTCGCCCTTGGTCAATGGTGAGAACCTCTGGTGCCCCGTACCACGTTACCCAATGCTGCATGATTTCTTCGGATACGGTGGTCACGGTGATGTCCACCAATGGCACGGCTTTGGGCCAACGGGAGTGTCAAGCGATCATTTTCAGGATATAATGATATCTTCGCGATGATAAAGATCGCTTCGCGCTGTGAGCGGCCCGACTATATCGACGTGATTATATTGGAAACGCGCGTACTGAGCCATGAAGTGGTCCGGAAGTGGCTTGTTGAGTCGAGCCACCTTCGAGAGCTGACAATCTACGCATTCTTTACATTTCTTCTGAATGTCGCGACTCATATCTGGCCACACATACTGCTGTCTGATGAGTCTATCCGTCACCTTTCCGCTCGGGTGCACGTTATTGTGAAACAAATTAAAAACCTCGTCGGTTAGAGATTCAGGAATATATGGTCGGATAGAATTCTCGTAGATGTCGCAGTAAAACGGAGTGTGATTATCACCGTTAAAGGCGAGCATGCGGAGCTTTAACGGGTGGTTACGATCGCGCAATATTCTGAAGTGTTCGGGGTCCGAGTTTTGTTCAGCTGCAAGCTCTTTGGCATCGAACAGTGTCGGAAGACGAAACGCGTTCACGTTCTTGCAGACCGCGTTTACGTCGTCCGTGAACTAGTTCCAAGTGTCGCTCCAGTCGAACATGCTCGAGATCTGAAATGACTCGATTCGCGACAGTGTGTCGGCTACGACATTTTCATTCCTTGCGTGATACATGATTGTCGTGTTAAATTGCGCGATATAATTGAACTATCGGCAACGGAACGCCAGGGCTTTATCCTGGTTCTGAACCATGATGTACATCAGCTACTTGTGTTCCGTGATGAGCCCGAATTCACGACCCTACAAGTAATAAAAAAACTTCTGCACGGCATAGTAAATTGCTGTAAGTTTACGGTCGATTGTCGAGTACTTTTTCTGCGCGTTATTATATTCCTTTGAGTAAAATACGAGCGGTCGCCATTCACTATCGCGCTTCTGTTCCAACGCGGCATCCATTGCGACGTTCGATGCGTCGATGACTAACCGGCTGTCGGCGTTCTCATCCGGGAACTCGATTTCTGCTACGTCCAGCCCCGATTGCTTACATTTTTCGAAAGCTTCTTTGGCCGCGGGGGACCATTGAACGACGCGATTGTCTTTCTTTATCGCCCCGATTAAAAATTTACTAAGCGGTTCTTGCAGTTTGGCCACGTGCGGAATGCATCCTCTATAATAATTGATCAAGCCTAGGAACTCCCGAAGGTTCTGAATCGTTCTCAGCTTGGGAAGTCCCTTTCAAGTTTCCTACAATTAGGTTTCTCTGGCGTCGGTTTGAATCCGTGTTCGTTAACGGTGTGCCCGAGGAACTCTATCTCGGTCTGCCCGAACCGACACGTCTCTACGTGGAGCCACAAAGCGTATTTTTCAAGTTTCGCAAGCACTTTTTCGATATCGCGCCTGTGCTGTTCCTCGCCGTCTGTCGCGATCAGAATATCGTCTAGGAAGACGAATGCGCACCTTAGGCCTCCCAGCGCGCTATTGATATAGCGTTGAAAGGTCTGACCTGCGTTCCTTAGCTCGAACGTCATCACATTGTACTCGAATACACCGAATGGGGTGATGACGGTGGTCTCTTCACGGTCCTCGCTAGCGAGAGGGATCTGCTGATACGCCGCATGAAGGTCAAGCTTTGTGAACACGTTTTTTCCGATCAGGAAAATCGGAAAGTCCTGTATCTGCGGTATGGGGTAATTGTCCGCGACCGCTACACTGTTTACGCGTCGGTAGTCCCCGCAGATCCTCCATTCGCCGTCTTTTTTCGGAACGAGATGGATAGAACTGGCCCATGAGCTTTTCGACGGGCCAATTATCCCCTGTGCTAACATGTCGTCGAATTGACTATTCGCGGCGCGGAGTTTTTCTGGTGAAGCCTGCTCGCGCATTGGTTCACAGGGGGCGGTAGTCTGTACATAATGAAATACGCCGCGGTTCATAAAAAACGAAAAAAATCCAAAAAAAAAGAGAAGGGGTAGACCGTGACCAGCTTGCCGATTGTTTATTCAGTTAATTAATTATTTACTTAATAATTATTAATCAATTTAATTATTTAATAATTTCTTTATTGGCTATAGATTAATTGATTTATGAACTATAATTTACTTTATTTAAATAATAAATTATTTGATTAATTACTAATTCAATTAATTCAACAATTATCTACTTAACAATTATTAAATTATCAATTTCTCATTAGATTATTTAATTAACCGTTAAAACATTCTTTAATTAATTAACGATCTATTTAATCATTCATCTAATTATTATTATATGACTGCTGATATGTTAAATTATTTGCTATTTACTAATAAACTTATTTATTTAGTTATTTATTTAACGGCTGCTTGATTCGTGTTCAATTATTAAGTCGCGAGCTAATAAATATACACAATGAAATTACCACATCGCAAGAAAAACTAGAATTCTTACAGCGTGGTTTCGCGGAAGACGCGAGCCGTTGTACTTATTTCGCGGAATCGCGGTCTGCGCCGTACTGTTCGTAGAACAGAGGAGAGGGAGGAGCCCTGCGTGCACACTGTCAAGAAAACGGCGACAGCGTCGCTGTCGCTGCTGCTGCCTCTGCCACCGAATTTGCGTCCACGCTAAGTACACGGATAGCTTCTCGCACTACTCCTGGTCGCAGAAAAATTTGTCGAATATAATAATGCTCTCGCTACCGTACCTGATGGCGTTGATCTTCCTGCAGTCTCTGCGTGTTCCCTCCACGCAGTCGGGATGTCGCCGCTGTATATTGCATGCGTCGTGGTGCGTACGACGGTCCCTGCAATATTAAAATAATAACAATCAGTCAGTCATTATTTATAATCACCGCCACAGAATCTGAAATAGAAATTACTACTAAAACGTAAAATAAAAATTAAATTAAATTAAAAATTTAAAGTTAGAGTTAAGTACATTTATTTAGAGTTTAGCCTTTGAAGATGAACAGTAGCGGTTCGAATCGTCGGACACTAAAGGCTAATTAACATTTAAGCTGGTGGGATTATTTAGGTATTTCTTTACTAACACAGAATATTGTTTTTATTATTTTTATTTTATTTTATTATTAATTTTATTTTTATTGTTAATTTTTAATTTTAATATAATTTATTGTAATAATAAGTTCTATTTCAGATTGTTCAGGTAACTAAAAACAAATACAGTCCGACAGTCATTATATTAGTTAATATATTATATTAGAAGGACTATAAGTTCGCTAAAAATATTTATTGATTTAATTGAGAAGAGTCGACATAAGTACAAATTTTAATTTTATTATATATATATATCTTGAATTAATACATTAGCTTGTGTAGATGAGTAACATTATATTATAAAAGAATCATGTAGGTGAGTACATGGCCAATAGCTACATAACGGGCATCACGGTCCACGCTCGGACAAATTGTATCATTGCGCTAGGAGCTGGTTTCTACTCTCAAAGCGTTCAAGACTCTTTCCAAAATCATGTAAAAAGTAACGGTAACATCGCATTGTATACGATTTGATAGACGGTATGCGAGCGCTTACGATCTTCGTTGCTCATAGCGCTTACGATCTATGAGCAACGAATCCCAAAATAGTCGATCCAATCTCTCGACAAATGTCGGACAGTTAATCCGATAATATATATATTTATATATAATAGGTTGTCAAATATCTCCCTTCCGCCTTTTTGTTTTATGAAATTCACGGCTATGTACAAAGCACTACCGAGCTCATATCTGGCAATACTATATATCCTTTGAAAGGTATTGACATAACGTACAAAACGACGTTATGCATGATTAGTTTGGATATTGCGTTCAAAAATTATAGACGTGTAAACATGGAGTTCACTAACGCAGAAATTCGCGTTATTTTACAGTTTTCCTTCGTCAAAGGCAAATCCGCTAGAGAAACGTTCCGTGAAATTAATGGTGTTTTTGGGGATGGAACGCTATCGAACCGCAGAGGAATGGTTTCGACGATTGAGAGTCGGTGAAACGATACCATGGATAAGTCAGCCCGCCGAAGACCTATGACGACGAATACCGATCAAATTATGGAATTTATCGGTGATAATGAATAGTGATAGGGAAGATGAAAAAAAAAGGAGGAAACTAATGAGTATAGTAGTAATGAATAGTGCTAAAACAAAGATAAACATATATAAATAATAATAGAAGGTAAAGTGAAGTAAAGATGAAATGATAAAGCGAGTAAAATAAAGATGAAATAAGAATAAAGAAGAAGTTAATAATAGACATAAGCACATAATGAGAATAAATTATAAGAAATTAATATAAATAAGGAAAAAAGTTAGAAATAATCGACATAAGGGATAATGAGAATAAATAATAGAATAATGATACATTTAAGTAAGGTAATGAATGAGAAAAAAATAAGGATCAAAGGAATAAATGAACAGGACAAGGTGAAAGTGAAGATGAAATAAGAATGAGAGATGATAGAAGATAATGGCACATAGATAATAAATAATAGGAATGATAAAGGTTAATAGCATAATAGAAGATAATAGTATATAGAAATAATAGAGAATAATAGGATAAGAGAGATAATAGCGTATATGGAGAAGAAGATAGATAATCAGAATATAATATGGAGATAATAGAAATAAAATAAGGTAATAGAGTATATGGAGAAGAAGATAGATAATCAGAATATAATATAGAAATACTTAGAAATAAATAAAATAAATAGCGATAATTAGAAATACTTAGAAATAAATAAAAGAATTAGGGATAATTAGAAATAACAGACATAAAATAGTTAATAAGAATAAATAAAAAGAATAAATTCAAGATATAGTAATAGATAAGAGAGATAATTAGAAATAATAGGCATAAATTAAATAATAAGTATAAATTAGAAATAATTAGAATAAATAATAGAAATTAATTAATAAGATAACTGATGAATGTGAATGGAGTTAATGATAATAGATTGCACTAACATTTAAGAGTTATGATCAATGATAAAGTTAATTTGTTCTATTTTTTTTATGGTTAATAATAGTTGTAAATTTTACAATCTATATTTAGAACTTAAGAATTATTTCCACATTCTATGAAAATCAAATAAAAAAAAAAAATTTCTTAAGTAAATGTGAAATATAAATAATATTAAATTTTTATGTTATTTAATCGAAACTTTTATATTAAATAATTGAAAGAATTTAAACTATAATTATAATTTTTTTTTATTGGCAATCTAACGTGAAATTTTTTTAAAATCTGTAAATCACTAAAGAAAAAAAAATATTAGACGTTAATTTAAAATTCATATGCGCAAATTCATCAAACCGATTCTTTGTAAGCGCGTATTCGGCACGTCACGACCGGGGTCGGCCGTCGCCGGCAGCCACATAACTTTTCCCCTTCTTTTTCCCTCCTTCTTCCCTGCGAGCAGCGAGACGAGGGCATTGCGTCGTGGGCCGCCTAACCGGGAGATGAGAGATAGTGGGTTGAGAGAGAAGTAGTAAGAGAAAAGTAAGAGAAGAAAGTGAGAGAAGAAGTAAGAGAAGAAGTAAGAGAAGAAAGTAAAAGAAAGTAAGAGAAGAAAGTAAGAGAAGAAAGTAAAAGAAGAAAGTCAAAGAAAGTAAGAGAAAGTAAGAGAAGAAACAAAGTAGAGGTAGAGGAAAAGGTAGGAAAAGAGAGAGAGGGAGAGAGTGAAGCAAGAAGAAGTAGAACGGGCAGAGCCGAGGAAGCAGCAGGCAAGAAAGGGCAGCCATAAGGGCCGATAAGGTGAGCTGGAGAGAGAGAGACAGCAGGAGGGACGTCACGGGCGGCTCCCATCACCGGCGCCTACTTCCACCCTCGAGGGGCGTAACGCCTGCCCGGATCAACGGACGTCAGCGGGCCACGGAGTATCCCGGTGAGCGGCGATCATCCACCGCGTGTGTTTCCCCCCCGTTTCTCCCTTGTGTCCCCTGTCCCCTCTTCCCATCCCGCGAACATCCTCCTCCGGGTTCGGTGAGCGCGTCGGGGCGCGGATCGCGGTCGGGGCGCGTCAAACGCGGGGACCGGGTTAGGAGAGGCGCGCAGGAATTGTGAACGATGAGAGGTGCGCGTGAACTGTGAACTGTCGTACATTGTGTGGTGTTAAATAAAGAATAGAAAAAAAAGAGATAATTTCGCGTTGTTACATTTTTTTTTATCTGAAACCTTTCCCTTCCAGACCGGCGAGACCCCCTCTGCAGCAAAGGAGGTGAGTAAGTGAAGGTAAAATTTTCTTTTTGTGTGTGTGCGCGAACGATTTGTAATCCTGAAAGAAATAAAAAATTTTTTTTTGGGGTGGTCGTGATTTCGCGGCATCACAATATATATATATATATATATATATATATATATATACATAGTATGTATATTACATTATACATATTACATATACACATTTTAAATACGGTTTCTACTGAGAATTATTGTATTGGCGTGTATAGGCGGTTGATTATCATATCCCATTGCCTCAAGACGATTTCTATAGGCAGTTGTGTGTTCGGATGATAGAATGCGATGTCCAGGTGTCTCTGGGTGATTTCTACGGGGAATATTGTATTATTTTATAGAAAACGACGTCCAAATATGAGGAAATCAACTTCTATGCAAAGATTCGTGTTGGGACGGTAAAATACTTTCCGAACGACTTCTACGGGGAGTCTTGTGTTTAGTCGTTAGGAAGCGATGCTAGTTTTCTCGGGACGATTTCTGTTGGGACTATCGTATTTAGTTGGTAGGAAACGATGTTCATGTATGTCGGAAGAACGTCTATGGGGAGTTTCGTGTTCGGATGATAGAATGCGATTTCCAGATGATTTGAAACGGCCTCTACGGGGAGTGTCGTGTATAGATGGTGGGAAACAATGTCCAGAAATGTCAGTATGACTTTTATAAAGAGATTCATATTCTATCATTCGAACACACACACTCTGTATAAAAGATACCTGGACATTGTATTCTAGCTCCCCAATACAAAACTCCCTATAGCAGTCGTCCCCAGACCTAATATAGTCCGAACATGATACTCTCTGTAAACGTTGTCTCGAGACACTTGGACATATTTTTCTACCGCTCAAACTCGAAAGTACATTTTTCTCCATTGAAGCCGTATTGAATATGCATATATATATATATATATATATATATATATATATATATTGTATAAATTGTATAAATTGTATAAATTGTATAAATTGATCGGCAAAATATCAACTTGTTGAAGTGGCCGCTATTAAAACAGCTTTTTATAGAGAAGCGACAATAGGTAAATTACGGTGAATTATTGATAGAAATATAGATTTTTATATATTGAATACTTTTTACTTAGAGATTATTGAATTATTTATGAAATCGGTTAAATTATTATCTCGGACGAAGCCGAGACGGGGGATGCTAGTATATATATATATATATATATATATATATATATATATATATATATGTACATATATATATATATTGAAAAAATGGAAATATAGGAAATGTGTGTGTGTGTGTGTTTATGTCTTTTTTTTATATGCGTAGGCAGAGTAAGCTTTGCACTAATGGCCTCTCGAAACCAGCATCCCGCCGGAACTATCAGAGAATATTACTTCGCTGTTAGTTAGTTAAGTAAGTAAGCCTATGCGGCTCCTCTTCTTATGACATTATCCTACGTCCCTCATCCACACAAGGGTTTTCATCCTCTGCAAATTAAAATAGAATCAGCTAGCCTAATTCATCCTGGGCCATTCGCCGAATTCTATCGGCAATTCATCTAAGTTTGGTCATCACCTCTTTTGCGAAACTGGCTACGGCCTTCCAGTTTTCAGGTGATTCCAGCATTATTGGTATAATGCTCTCTAGTCTTATTGGCTTATTAATACTGTTAATCAATTGCGCACGTTGTGTTCTAAAACGGGGGCAGCTCACTAATATGTGCTCAGCATCCTCAACGAATGTCGGACAGATGGGTCAAAAGTCATTATTATCCAGGTGAAAATAGTGGAAATAGAACCTAAAACAACCATATCCAGTCAGCAATTGGGTTAGGTGGAAATCTAGTTCCCCATGTTTCCTGTTGATCCATTTGTGTATGTCTGGAAGGATACGATAAGTCCATCGGCCTTTGCTAGAATCGTTTCATCGTTTTTGCCATATTTCTATAAAACGATGACGTTCCACGTTTTTGGCACCTCGTAGACAATCCACTGCGACCTTACATATGTTTGCAGCCTAGCCAGTTCATCTGCAGCTAAATGGAAACGAAAAATTCCGGCAAGTACCTCAGCAGCGTCGGTGAATACTTTCCTGTAACCACTAATAATACGTATACAGAAGCGGCGACGGGCTGCAATGGCCAGCTCACAATACGATTTAATTCCACATGCATGGGCATGAGCCGACGTAAGGCAACTGCAACTCGTTGCGCTTTTTCACTAGATATCTTTAGATGCTTTAAAGTTTAACCTGGCATCAAGCTGTACACCCAAGTATCGTAAAGATGGAGCAGAACTAATGCGGCAGCTACCAACTTTATGAGTAATACTATCTACCTTTTTACGACTGCTGACAAAAACTACTTCTGTCTTGTGCTCCGCTAATTGTAGACCAGCCGACTTAATCCATCTCTTTATGTTGCTGATTGCCTCATTGTCATTTTCAGTGAGTTCTTCAAGGGTCTTAGCCATCACTACTAGTGCGGTATCGTCGGCGTAGCCTACTGTTATTGAACCAGGCGGTTGTGGAATCCTCAACACGCCATCATACATAATATTTCACAATATAGGTCCCATAACCGAGCCCTGAGGGACTCCCGCAGTAACCTTATGCAATACAATGCCTTCATCCGTTAGGTATAATATTACCCTATTCTCAAAGTAGCTGGCCACGACATTCTGTAGATAACCAGGTACTCCGAACTCTTTAAGAGAATTCATAATAGAAGACCAGCGCGCTGAATTAAAGGCATTCTTGAAATCTAGAGCGACAATGGCACAATACTGTTTAGTGCCACCTTTCCATCTCTTACCACTGATTGCATTTCTTGCGGTACACACTACCAGTTTAATAGTCTCGACGGTTGATTTTGATTTCCGAAATCCAAACTTGTGTGAGGATAAGCCGTGCAATCCTTCAGTGAATGCTTCCAGTCGGCTACATATTATTTTTTCAAATATTTTACCTACCGAATCGAACATACACCATAGCCTGTATGATGCCGGTATATCAAGTGGCTTATTGCCCTTAGGTAACAAAACTAACCTTTGAGTTTTCAAGCAATCAGGAAAAATACCGTCAAGAAGTCAAGCATTATATACTTTTAGAAATATAGATGGTTTCTTCTGTATCACCAACTTAACTGCAGCATTAGGGATACCATCAGGGTCAGGGGCAGCATGGTCTCTAATCTTAGCATAAGCATTATGTAACTCCATTTCTATTATAGGAGGTATATCGTCAAAGTGTTGCGTGCGCAGTACAGTCTCCTGGGTGTCATTGGGCAAGAGAGCGGAAACAATCTTATCAATTAGTAGCGTGCTAGTGGGTGACTGTTTTGTATGGTCGTCCCCATTAATCATTGTTGGCCTCTACGCACAAAAAAAACAAAACAAAGGTCGCTCAGTTATGCTTTGTTGCACATAAAGATTCCTGGTCGCACCTAGCTTTCGCTTTATCGGCCAGTTGTGTTCCAGAGCTTTGCAGTATTGCTGATCTTTTCTATTGATACAGATTTGTACATCATTGCGACTTTTGTGGACCTACAGTTTATAGTGGGTTCCGAACCACTTTTATTGCACCATGTATTTCCAGACTAGAGTTGGTTGCCAGTTGTGTATTTACGGTATGCAGTCCAGTGTATAGTGCTGGTCTGCTTATTTAGGAATATAGATTTGTGTATATATAAATATATTGCCATTATGATTTGGTTCGGTATCTTGATTTGCAGTTTTGTGGACCAGTGTATGGCGCCAGTCAACTACGTTTGTGTATAAGCTTTATAAAAATTTATATTATTTGTATATGATCCTTCTTTGTGTTTATTGTCTGTTGCAACTACCAGTTCCCTACCTACCTATTCAGATTCTTCTATTATATCTACTTCAAGCAGATTTTCTATTGCTTCTAGAGACTCCTTTGTTTGAAGGAGCTCTTTGACTAGATTTTCGAATGATTTATAGTTTGCTTGGCTCAATAGAGCTCTGACCTCAATAGAGGTATTACTTTCTCTCTGGAACCTGATCCTAATTTCTTTGTATTTAGGACAGATGATCAGGACGTGCCCAGGTGTGTCCACCTCCCCACACGTGCATGTATCGCTCTCTCTCAGATGAAAACGAGAGAGATAAGACCCGAAGTCACCATGCCCAGTGAGGAAGTGGACTAACCATCGTGACGGCCCGATCCAGTCTGTCTTTATCCTATGTCTGGGTATCATTATCCTATCCCACTAGGTAGGTAAGAATCTGTCCGCCTACCTTCTGTCGAGTTATTTCAGATTTCCTGCCAGTCATCGAGATATCTTTCAGATATCTCTCTCGCGGCAGGACCTTGGTCCTCAGGTGACGCTGCATTTTTACGGTTAGCGTACAGTTCCGCTCTACGCCTGCATTCTAGCACGATAGGGAGTTTTCCCGCTATCACTGCTAGGGCGTCTGTTGAGGTGGTTCTGTACGAACCGGTGACTCTAATGAACGCGTGTCTTTCAGTACTTGCCAACTTGCGTTGCTGTTCAACACACATCAAATCGTGCCATCCTGTCGCTGCATAAGTAGCAACAGGTGTGAACAGCGCGGTATAGATAGTACTAAGCGCCTTAAATTTAAGGCCCCATTCCCATCTTGCCAGGTGTCCAATCCTGTTAAATAAATCCACACATTTGGATTGTACCGCTTTCAAATGGCAACCGATGTTTAGATGTTCGACGAAGTAGATTCCAAGGTATCGTACGCTTTCTAATCTCTTCACCCTCGAGTTGCCGACCGTAATTGGGAAGGGGAGACTTTCGTAATTGGGGAGGGGGTGAAGGTGACCTCTTAAAATCAACATTCCACACTTATGAGAGGCTAGCCTCATTTTATTAAGGTGATACCAGGATTCCACTTCTTCAATGTAACTCTGGCCATTTTTGTCGATCTCCCTACGCGAGTCTCCCTCCACTAGGAGTGCGATGTCGTCTGCATACGCAATGACTTCGCACCCTAGTCTTGAGAGCTGCGAAAGAAGGGGATCTAGAAATAGGTGCCACAGAGTTGGGCCCAGTACGGATCCCTGGGGGTATCCTTTACTGACCCCAAGTTGTACTTCCTCAAAGTCATCTCGCATGAAGACTCGACGGCTCTTCAAGTAATCTTTTATCAGTTTGTAGAGACTCCTGGGGCATGCTTTGCTTTTCAATGTTGTTAGCACAGCGGGCCACCAGACATTGTCGAAGGCGCCCTTGATGTCCAGGAAGATTGCTACAACATATTTTCTGCTCGATTCACTCACAGACTTACGCAACTGAACAATGGCGTCCTCAGTGGAACGCCCTCTCCTGAAGCAGCATTGTCTAGGAGATAACCTCATTTCAATGATCCTGCTTAACTTGTTCAGTATCAGAGCCTCAAGGGTTTTGCCAAGCAGTGGCAAGAGCCAAATGGGCCCGTAGCACGTAGGGTCCTCAGGTTCTTTGTCCTCACCCTTTCGGATTGTGGCAACCTTCCACTCATTAGAGAAGACCGAAAATCTCAAGCACGAGTTGTAAATGTTGATCAGATCCTGCCTGATGGTCGGCAGTGCTGTTCGAATGATAGCCAAGTCAAAGCTGTCTGGGCCTTAACCAGCTTCATCTTGACCATGACCTGATCCAACTCGGTGAGATTAAATGCGACCTCGGCTCCCCTCGGGGGGAGAACGTTAGCCAAGAACCTCGTATCTTTTTCCTCTTGCGTTTCATCCTGCAAATTGTCTGGAGTGAACAGGGTGTTTAGCACTGCCGTAGCGGTGCTCACCCAGTCCGTCATGTAGGTTTTATTATCCAGACGGACGTTGCAAGCAACTTCCTCAATGGACAGCTTACCCACCTGTAGTTGGTAAGCTATACCCCAGGGATTCTGATTACCCTTTACAGTGACAAAGTCTTGCCATTTGGACTCTTTAGTATGCCTGAGTCTGCGGACATACTCTTTTCTGGCCGCTTTGTATTCTGTCTGGAGGTGCTCCCGTCTGACGGGATCACGCTCTTTCTGGAATACTTGACGGGCTCGATTTGTAGCCCTTATCTGCCTATCTAAGTCAGGGTTCCATCAGGGAACCCTCCTAATAACTACCTTACTCCTCGATATGGCAGCATTGCATGCTTTCCTCAAAGTGGCTGTCAGTGAGCGAACTCTCTCAATTGTCTCCATTTTGGAGCCGGGCATTTCTTTAATGACCTGGTCCCATTCATCCTCAAGTATACCAGTTCGCTTTCTGTGTGGAGTATCACTTTAGTTTCTGTCCTTGACTTGCAGCACCTGAACTTGCAGGTGCGCTTGCTCCGATTAAGTGATACATGATCGTTCTATGATCACTCGAGGTCCAGTCCTCCCTGGCGGCCCATGCTGTGATGAGTGTCTCGTGATTCGTGGTGACAAAAGTTACATCCACATTTTCTTCTCCGACTTCATTGGAGACGGTAGCGATACTACCTGGTACATTGGCGATCCGAAGATTCCACTGCGCTGTAAGATTTTCTAATTCCTCCCCTTTGGGCGATCAGACTCCCACAAGGGAGATGCATTGGAATCGGCACCTATTAGCACCATCCACCTTCAAAGTGCATGCAACACCTTACTTAAATGCGTAAGGTACTCCATTTCGTGGATCAGCTGGAAGTATCCACTGACTACATACATCGTTAAAGAATGCAACCGAACCTCCGCAACAACGAAGTGTGTATTAGTTAAATGCGTGAGTTTCAGCACTGTCACCTCGGGGTTGAGGACTGCTATAGCTGCCCAGCGGATTTACCCATCTGCATATACCATCCGTGTACGCAGTCCGAATCCCTCTATTCGGCCACTGCGCTGGTATAACTCCTGGAAAAGCAGGATGTCTACTCCTCTTTCCATACATTTTGATCTTATCTCTGGAGTGACCCTGCGTGCTCTTCTAGCATTTAACTGCGCAAAGCGCAGGATAGGTCCACTTCGATTATCTCGTGCATTACTGGCTATAATCCGTAGAGTTAACTAATCTATCCATGGCAGCCTTGTATGCAGGGCATTTAGTGTCCATTGAGCCATGGTTATGCGACCTTTTCGCTTTTTCGCAATTGGCGCATTTTGGCGCAGCATCTTTGTTTTTGCATTCCTTGCTGCCATATCCCCCCTGACTGCAGTGGAAGTAGCATTGATCACTTTTGCAGTGCTTGGCTACGTGCCCGTAGCCTTGACACTTATAGCATCTGGTGACTCTTAGGTAATCCTACACGCGGCATGAGAACCACTCTATGTACAGCCTTTTCCTTTGTAGGAGTTTACCCCTGATGTTCGAGGTAACTTCCAACACCTAATTGGTTACTGAGTTGCTCTTCTTGCCCGTTTTGAAGCGGGGTTTGAAGAATTCGGCGAATTCTTCTCTTGCAGAGGCCAATTTATCGTTTTACTCGTAAACGGCAGAGGTCACCTCATCTAGCGATATGTCCTTAGGCACATCGTAGATGATGAGCCTCAGCTTACTTCTTGTTAGGACCTCGATCTCAAAAAGCTCCATCAAGCTTTTTGAGGCTTTTATTTTATCCAACAGTGCTTCGGTTGCAGTTTCCACTAGGAGACCCTTCCTTGTCTCCCTCAGATTCTTGATCTGGACGTTTGATTGCCTAGGGTTGAGAGTCTTTTGCAAGACTTCCTTTGCCCTTCCTGTTGTGGAGATCTGTTCCACACCCCTAGGCTTTAAGTAAGACCATCCTAGGTGGTGGTCTTATCGTGGCCTTAGCAACCTGGGCCTTCGGGGCGACCAGTTTCCTTTGCCTGTCAGCGTCATTGGATACCACAGCTGCATAAGCCTCTGGCCCCTTCACTGTTATTTTTGCTATTTGCTCGTGCAAGGCCTCCGACTTAGCCTCCGCCCGAGCACATCTGATGGCCATTTCAGAAATGACCACGATTAGTTCCTTGAAGCTCTTTAGCCCCTCCTTCCTTAGTTCTGGGTCCTCCGATGTTTTGAGGATCACTTTTATCTTTTCATAGAGGTCCGCACTATGTGCTGGGATCTCTAGGCAGTCCAAGGTAGCTTTGTTAGGCGGACTGCCCTTGCGAAGTATTGTGCTTTGATTACTGCTGTTTTGCGCAGAGCTTACTTCCTGTTCTTTGCTGGGCTTTTCCAGATTCTGCCTTAAGGAGGGGCTATCATCCTTCTCTTCAGTTTTCCTTTCAGTCAGAGGCCTTGTTTTGCCTACAGCCTGGATGGCGTCCTTTGAGTCAGCCGCTTTGGTGAGCCTTACTAATGACGTTTTGCTGGCTCTTGTTTTGCTTGTTTCTTTTTTTGATGGCTCCCTCTCGGCAGTCTTGGCCTTATATTTGGGCCACCTATTCTCCCTATTTTTCTCCTTCACTTTCTCCTCCTCTACTCTCATTTTTGTTTTTAGCATATTGACGTACGTCCATCTACTGAGGTCGCTTTGCAGCACTCCGTTCGGCGGACAAAGATTTATTTAAACGGGCAGTATAAAATTCCACTGGTAGTTGTAGCAGCTCCCTTCTTCTACCCTGGAGCCATGCATACCCTATCGCAACTGCCATAAAATTGAGGATTATGGGGGTTTTTATAGAGTCGTTCCTTCTCTCGGCCGGGCGATAAAGCCAAGCCCCCGGCCCATTAAAGCAGAACTTTCCAACGATATGACTGTCGGTGGTTGCTGAACCACTTGTAACAGGTTTGCGGTAATTAGAAAGCAGGCGCCAATTTCCCACTCCCAGCATCGGTAACTCCAGGGTACACCAAGCCCGTTAGGCCAAAAGCTCGTTTGATCCTATCCTGAGAGACCATTGCTGTATTTTAGCCGCATCCTCCATACATGCTCCATTCACTAAAAATGAGAGGTACGTTACCCCGGCACACGAACGTGGACGTAAACAGTTGGTATTTTAGCGCCGGGGCCTCTGCGCACAGTTCAAGTCAGCATCGGTACTTGCTTGCCTTAATGGCCTTGACAAACGCTCTTTGTGCTTCTTTAAATAAACTATTAAACGAATCACGGTGGGTGCGGGCTCTTTGGGCAAGTCTACGTGCGCAATGACATTGCTTGCGCAATTCTGCAATTTCATTTGTCCACCAGTAGACAGATTGACGATATTTCAATCCGCTCTTAGGCCTAGTCATCGACGTATCACATGCTTCAGAGATGTACTAAATGAGTGCTTTTGCCAGATTGCCTGGTACACCATATTCTAAACGCTCTTCTGATATGATAGTGGCGAACACTTCACAGTCTAGCGATCTGATGTTCCCTTTCCGTGTGGGCATCCACTCATTGCACTTGTTCTTCACTTTCTTCTCTGCAATCTCGTACAAGATCGCCCTGTGATCACTGTGGGTGTAAAGGTCGCTTACTCTCCAATTAAGGATGCGCTGAATCAGGTCATCACTGGCGAATGTTACATCAATGACTGATTGTTTATCTCCCCTAATCAAAGTGGATTCAAATCCCTTATTAACCACGTGCAGTTGAAGAAAATTAAGGCCATCAAGCAACATACTACCTCTGTTATTTGTTGAAGCGCTTCCCCAGGCTGTGGACCACGCGTTAAAATCGCCAGCGATTAATAATGGTTTCTTATCCATGGCCTCATCAACTAATTTAGCTACAAGAATTTCAAAATACTTGTCCGTCCAACTTGGAGGAGCATATACACTAAAGACGTATATTTCTTGTATTTTAGCCCAGGAAATCAATTCGCTCCGATGACTAGATTGCTGTAGTACCTGCCTATTTTGACCAATCCAGAGGACCGCTCTATTGCTTGTATCACTTATCCAGCGCTGTGGTCTGTCCCTGTCATAATATCGTTCGGAGATTACAGCAGTGTCTATTCTTAGCTCCTTTATGGTCTGTTTCAGCAGGTCATGGGCCGCTACGCAATGGTTATTATTCAGTTGGAGTATTCTCATGTTTTATGTCTGTTTAAAAACTGCACGGTGATCGGGCACTTATAGCTGTATGCTGGATGGTTAATTTCTTTTTTTCCTTCACATTTACAGAGTACACAGCAGGGCTCGTTTACACACAGCTTGGATAGATGGTCTTTTCCACCGCAGTGCCTGCAAAGTTTAGTTCTGTCAGGGCCCGAGCACACGGCCGCTAAATGGCCAGTCTACCAACAACTGAAGCAACGCCTTACTTCTATTTTTTTTAGAAATCTGCATCTGACCCATCCGATGCGAACATGCCCTGCACGTAGTAACTCAGCTGCGTGACTATATGGTACAGACATCACCGCCGTCTGAGTACCCCCATAAGCTTGCTGCAAGGAACGAGCGATTAGCATGTTAGTCTCCTTTAGTTCGAGGTGTGATTTGAGAGCCTCTAAGACTTAATCCTTTGTAGTAACCTAATCTATATCTTTAATCTCCAAAGTAATAAGATTAATCAGGACCGAAGTGGATGCGGTATGGTCAACCTCAGTTTCAACAATACGAGCCAACTCATGTGCATCTTTCGCTGTCCGTTCTAACTGAAGTACCAGGGCACCGCTTGTATTTCTGCGTATCCTGTTGACCTCATTCTTCACATTAGACAACTCCGGGTCATTCTTTATTTGACGCAGTACCTCCTATGTAATGTAACTCCTTCATTGGCCTTAATCAAGATGGAATTAGGTCTATTTCGTTCACTAAGCCTGCGTGCACTAGGTAATTCCTTATCTTTGCCTTTGGGCTTCTTGCGCTTGATGGTCTGCCATTGATTTTCCTTGGCCTCAGACTTCCTTGTAGGTACTCCAACTGATTCTGATGGTCTCCTTGAGCCCAGTGATGGTTCTTACGTCTTTTTACTACCTACTGTTTTAGGAGTGGACTCTATCCCTTCGCCTGCGCTTCGTTTGGTATCAGAGCGTAGACTCGGCGTAGTCTACTTCAGAGCCGAACTAACAAGATCCTTAATGGTCTTGTGCACGTTATGCCTATCTTTCACAAAATCTAACAGTTGGCTGATCTTTTCTCCAAATCACTCCAGATAATTGTTTCTGCGCGTGATAGAAATGTCTCGAGCAGAAATACTATCGACTTGATCCGTCATGACATCTCCCTTTGTGTTCAACGTAATGTCTATAATGATGTTTGATTTACCCTCCCCAGAATCCGAGGGGCTACCACCGTCCATAGAGGCTTGCACTCTATCGGAATCGATGAGGAGATTGACCGGTCATGCCGGAGTTACTCCCATGGGTATATCCTTATTTATACCAAACATTAATCATAATTGGCCTGAAATTCGGGAGGCCCTCCCTATTAGCTTTTTCTGTCCGCCCTAAGTATTTTATTTCCTCAGTGCCCTCTACAAATTGTAGCGAGCCATCCCCTATCCACAACCTGGGGAGGCGCCAGATGGGAGAAAGCAACAAAACTTCACACTGGTGTGTGTGCGTGTATGTGTGTGTGCAGTAATCATTGCAGTCGAGGTTGCACAGCTTGGGTTTCCAAGCAACAATGAGTCATATATATACGCATGGACATAATGAACTAAGCAACAAGATGTTTACGGTATTATTTGTCATCCTTGAATAGAAGCTTAGCATATATATATATTGTAACCGCCCGAACGGCGGTGGTAGGTTAGAGCGCTCGCGTATAACAGCGAGTGTTCGCGTAAGTTCGCGAATTAGTACGCGCGAGCCACGAGGGCGCTGGAAGCGCCACGAAAGGTATGAAGTTCGAAATGAACTTCACTTCCGTCCCCGACCTTCAGGTAGTTCGACGCAGTTTTATTCGTCCCGCTTCAATATCGTTTTTCGCATTTCGTTTATATATCGTTTCGAATCTCACAGTTTAAGGTCGCCAAAGTAGCGTCCTTCGCGGTTGACGTGTTGTAAGTTTACATCTGTGTAAACTGCGCGCGAGCCATCGAAGGAGTCGAGAAAACGCGGCCATATCCTCGCAACAGCCCCGGACCATGAGCGTTGCGTATCTCTAGGAAGAGCATACGCGCTGCCGTCGTGTAACGTAGCGAATAGCGACGTCATCAGCAGCTAAGAGCCGCAGCCACGCGCAACCGCGAGAGCTAGCAGCGCGGCCGCCACGTCCTTGCGCGTCCGCGTAAGTGAATGAGAGAGAGAGAGAGAGAGAGCACCTCCAGCTGCTCTGATACCAGGCGGCGGCTGCGTGCACCTGCGAGCACCAGCGAGCTTCAGGCCAGCGACAGCATCGTCGTCGTCGGCGGCAAGTAGCCTTATACTTCTTGTTATAGTTATTCATGTGTGCGTATAACTAGGTTCCTGGCCCACCGCCGCAATCTACCGAGCATATAGCTTTGCGGTTCATCTTAATTGACATGTATATATTGCGCGTAGCTAAGTGAACATTATCGTTATACCATTTTGTAATTTCATATTGTCGTAAATGATTTCGCGTGTGAATAGCATGTAGTATATAGTATGTAGTCTTGTACCGTACCATCGTTCCCACGTGTTTTATATCGAAAACGTCCCGTTCCGTTTCCCCCGTCCCTGTGTATGTTGTACGATTGCGTAGTTGCATAAATAATTAACGTAGCGTCGCGGAACCCGCAACCGGTACATAACATATGTACTAGATTACCGTTGTAGATAGGTCTTATGTAAATGTTAATATTGTTATGATCTGATAAAGTCACTCGCATAGTTCATTTCTCGTTCCCTGCCCCCTTTCCAGCGGAGTGCATAACCAGCAGCGTGGAAGAGAACACACACACACGTAAGCAAACAGTAAGTATAACCCGAATTCGGGGTTATAATATATATAGTATAACTCTGCTGAGATTTGAATGATATTTCCAATATTTTCAAAAGGACGAGGAGTCCGAACCTCTGAACGTTTCTGCTGAGTAACTAATAGGTTGCACCTATCGCCGAGCCTATTGCTGTCCTTGTAGTTATTCTACTCACCTGCTTTTACTCAACATTTATGTATTTATGTGTTTTGGGTTGCTGATTACGAATATCATAGTGGCTTTGTGCATATTTTGAATTTTCATAGAATCAGAAAAATTGCTTAAAAATGCTGGTTTTGCAAATTGGTTTTGGAAACTACTATACATATCCAAAAATATTTGTAATAAAAATTGTAAATTTTATGAAAATATATATTTTTTGTGCAAGCAGTATTTCTCGATAAAACTAAATGAAAGGTAACATTCGAATTTGGAATTGACTAATTGGAAGTATATTCAAATTATGTAATAGCAAATCCATTTCTCCACAAACATAGTAAAGAGTGTTTGTGTATATCGAGAAGGTGTGACAAATACAAAGTTTTATTAAAATATATTTTATCTGCTCAAGGGGAAAGTTAATTCGCGGCTCCCTAAAACGGGTCCACGCAGCTCTGACATGTCTTGCACGGAACTAGCCGCATACAGAAACATATGTAAAAATCTGATTTAGTTGCTCAGGAGAATTCAGAATCATTTCCAAATACACACACACACACACACACACACACACATATATATATATATATATATATATATCATTGTGGCTTTTGGTGAAAATGGAATTTAAATCGCAAATTCCAGGAAATAAACACAATAATGAAAGTTATTCAAATTGATCAGAGAAAGCACGAAAAATTAAAAAATATATTCCAAATAAAAGTTGTAATTCTCATTAAAATACATAAGTCTTACATTAAGAACGGTTTTCACTTGGTATATATATTTTTTAAAAAATAAAAGATCTACTGCAAAAACGTCTAAAATAGAAATATGAGTCAAGACGCACTTTATTGGATGTAAAAGTATAATTAAAAACATTATGTCAAATTCTTAAAAATATTTCATAGATTATTGATGCATTTTTATGCATTTACGTTGTTTTTATGTATTTTGTCATAAAAATCAAAACGGTAGTAATAATCAGCATACCAAAAATGGTAATACGCCAATTTTGAACAAAATCAGATATGGGTGCTTACTGAAGTATAGCCAGAATTCGCAAATTTTCGAAGCAACCCTAAATGAAATTGTTAAATTTTTCTTCAGAAATATCAGTTCTACCAAAAAAATGAACAGATAATGATTTTGCCATTTAAATTCAATTTCAGCAAAAAAGCACTCTGAGATACATTTAAAAAGCATAAGTGCATAAATCTTCCGCAAAATGGAATGTGGCAGCTCTTCCGAAGTCCTCACCCAAATATATATTTTCAAAAAAGCTTGAATGTCAGCAAAGCAAGCGTTCAAATGTGCTAAGTATACATTCGTGTATATATGAAGGACAATCAGACTGCACTTTACTAACAAATAACTTTTTTTTAGCTAATATTTTATTATCAGATTAGTCTACGGGGGTGATTGTAAATAACGACAGTCTGACTGTCATTATAATTTTTAATTTTATTTTTATTTTTGTTTTTATTATTTTTGATTGTATTAATGTATTAATGTTAATGTAGATTATGTTAATGTTTATTGATGTATTAATGTTAATGTAGATGTGTATTGATGTTGTTACGTATTATTTTCGATTGATATGATTGGACTGTAAGACCAATGAAAAAATATTTATTAATTTATATATATAGTTCTTTTACACGCACGCAGAGAAGCTCAACTGACTCATGGATGACTGTATATTGTGCACGTATATATACATGATTGCGAACTTGCACGCTTGATGTTCTTTTGAAAAATAAAATCTCTTTTATAGGTAAAATATTATGTACACATATTTAGTTGTGTCACCTAATTTTTTTTTAAATTACTTACATAAAATGTGAATTTAAAATATCACAATAATATATTAAAATTAATATAATACTTTACAATTAATATAATAAATATAATAAATTAATATAATAAATTACAATAATATATTAAAATTAATATAATATGTTTAAAATATTACAATAAAATATTGCATCAGGGTTCTTTTTATTTCTATAATAAATGTACGGTATTGATTGCTGCTTGGTGCGACATTTCTTCGAATATGTCAAGACTAAATTTCTCTGCTTTTTATCTACAGAAATAGTGATTATCAGTTATTGCAGGGGATTTCGTGTAATATAAATTTACTTCAACGTCTCATTTTGTTTATACAATACGTAGAACAGTGAAACAAATTTTATTTGATTTATTATTTTGTCCTACAATTGTCGACACTTGAATCATGTATGTAGATGACATCGAAAATTTATAATAAATTTTTTCTTGCACACAAAAAACACTTGCACTACGTGAAACAGAAGACAAATTTGTACGAAATTCCTTTATTTTGTTTAACCTACTTAGAGAAATGTTATTAACTCTAGATTTATACAAATTTTTTTTTAATTTTCTACAATCATAATTGAGGGAATGAGATGTCGAAGTAATTTACTTCCGTTTTGGTAGTTCAGCATGCGCTTCGATCGGGGTATGCAGCACTTTATATTTCATTGAAGTTATTGTTGATTCTTGACTTTATTTACCATTTTAATTAAATATTTAATTTTCTTTAAATACACTTTGAATTATAAAAATAAAGAGATTGATGTAATTATTTATCAAATTTTATATTTCTTATATCATAATTTTTATGTCAATATTTAATTTAAATCATTTATTTCAAATATCATCTTAAATAGAGTTTAGTAATAAATAATTATAATATATAATTATAATGTCAAACAGAAATAATTCCTATTTCAGAATATAGTTGTTTTCTACTACCAGGATAATTTTCTAAAATACATTCAAGAATATCATTGCATATTTGTTTACGTTTAGTATATTCACGATTATAAAAATTAAAACTTTTTTCTGTTTTTTTTTTCACTTCACTCATATCTTCTATTCCTGAAGCCTCCATTAGATCATCAAGTTTCATAGATAAAAGTTTAATATTAGTTTGCAATCTATTGCATTCATCCTGTGCTTCCTCAAAACTCATATTACATTTAAGAGAATTAAAAGCTGATTCTTGTGTTCTTACTTCAGTTTCTAATTCTTGTAATTTTTTTTGTTGCTCATTAGAATGTACTTTTAATTCTCTTTCAATCCTTTTTATTTCTTCGAAATTTTGAACAGATTCTTGAATAATACAATAAATTTTTTGTTTTCCATAAGTCTGAAAATATATAACTATATAAAACATAATAAATTTTATTTAGGGTCAAGATACAACTGAAATGTTATATACTTTAACGAAAATCTTTCCAGAGTCAACTAACTTATCTAATGATTTTTGAAATACAGTTTTACTATATTTTTCCTTGTCCAAAGCAGAAACCAAATCATATATACTCAAAGGTCTATTTTGTAATCTTAAATATTTATAAATACCTTCTGTTGCCATTATATGCTGAAAATACAATAAAAGCAGACATACACAGTTATGAGATAAAATACCAAAAAGGTAAAAAAAAAATAGAATATAGGTAAAAAGTAAATTATGTTACATAAGCTTAATACAAAATAATTAGAATAAAAGGAAATATCTATTATAATACAAACTAAACAAATAGATTTATAATAAAACTATGCTGAAAATGTATTAGATGATTGAATCTGTAGATATTTCTGTTAATGTGTTTTGTAATTTACTTAAAAACATTTATAAAAAAATTTAAATATAAAAGATATTCTAACAAATAAAATATTTTAATTATTTTAAAGCTAATAAGATTAATGATGAATTCATATAAATATATCTATTTATTAACTTCTATGCACTCTAATCGTACGATTAATATTTTTTCCATAAAACTCATTAACTTTGCTTAACTAATAATCCATTAAACGTTAAATAGATTTGAATTTTGAAATGGCAAATGAATATAAAATAATATCAATGAAAATAGACTAGTATAGAAGAGTAAGTTCAGTGAACAAGATGGGAAGAAAAACCGGTAGTACCTCTAACGCCGCAAGATGGGGCGTCAAGTAACTGTTTAGTCTTTCGGCTGCTTTCGGGCAGTCGGGTCGCCCGGCCTCTGTCACAATTTATATATCTGTTTCTCTCTCGTGCAAGCCTTGTTCTCCCCACCGCGTCGCATTGCTGGTGCGTGTCGACATGCAAAACTCTCTTGGTTCGACGACTTTGCGTGCATGCGCATGAATAGTGGATCAACTTTCAAGTACAATTTATTTAATTTAATGTCTTTCAGACTTAGAAGAATATAAATGTATTAATATTAAATGAAGACCTAAAATAAAATTTTAATTTGAAGTGTAAACTGATAAACATATTTAATATTTAAACATATACACTAAAATTAGAAATTGGTTTACTGGTTTTAGTTCATCATTTTTATGTTCCGGACCCGAGTTTAATTCCATTTTTTTTATTTTTCTTTGTTTTTTTTTTTTTTTTTTTTTAACGAATAAATATTGATTCTAAAATACATACAAATTACATGGATGCACATAATTATTACATAAACTAAATACTTGGTTAAAAGTTATTTCCTCAGTTAAATAAAAGGATGACCGGATGTTTTAACGAATTAAGGTCGAATTAAAAAAGAAAAACAGATTTTTACATCTTTATCAATTGATTAAATTAAGTAAAAAGCTCTGAGAATTACAAAATAAAATAAAAAGATTATTTAAAAGTAATGAAGTTCTAATATTATCGTTAGTTTTCTTTTTCTGTATAATAATTCGTAATAAGAGTATTAGAATAAATTTCAAATGCAACCTTTATAATTTAAAGATTTAACATTCATTATATGTTAAAGTTAAAAGTTTTTCGGCATTAATTATTAAATATTAATGAAATTATAAAAGAAATTTTGGGCTAATATAAGGTTGTTAAATATCTCCCTTCCGCTTTTTTGCTCTTTATTCAATGCTTTATAAAAAGTGTTACAGTGGTCGGATCGGCCGTTTCGTTCGATAATCTGTTTTCATCTAGACGGCAACTTCATAATGCTCTTCTCGTAAAACCCCTCTCGTAGAAACCCCTCTCCTTATTTGCGAAGAACTCGGACAGCCACTTTTCACAAGCCTCTTTTGAGTTCAACTTAACACCACCAAGAGCGTTCGACATGGACAGGAACAGGCGGTAATCACTTGGCGCTATGTCCGAGCTATATGGTGGATGCGATAAAACCTCCCATCCTCCCGGAGCTTCTGACGAGTCATCAACGAAGTGCGTGGTCTGGCGTTGTCCTGGTGGAACACTACATCCTTCTTGTTGTCCAATTATGGACGCTTCTGGTCGATAGCCTGCTTCAAATGGTCCAGCTGTTCATAGTAGATGGTAGAATTAAGTGTCTGGCCATATGGGAACAGCTCATAGTGGATGATTCCCTTCCAATCGCATGAAACATACAGCAAAACCTTCCTGGCAGTCAATCCCGGCTTGGCAAATGTTTGGGATGGTCGAAGGGCCTTGGGCTACGACCGTTTTCGCTTGATATTGTCGTATGTGATCCATTTTTCGTCGCCAGTCACCATCCGATTCAAAAATGGGTCGAGTTCGTTCCGTTTCAGCAGCACATCGCAGACGTTGATTCGGTCCAGAAGGTTTTCTTGCGTCAAATCATGCGGCACCCAAACATCAAGCTTTTTTTGTATTCAGCCTTCTGCAGATGGTTTAAAATGGTGTGGTAACTAACTCTCATCTCCTGAGCGATATTAGGAAATGCCGTATGCCGGTCTAACTCGATAAATTCCATAATTTGATCGGTATTCGTCGTCACAGATCTTCGGCTGGCTGGCTTATCCATTGTGTCGTTTTCACCGGCTCTGAATCGTCGAAACCATTCCTCTGCGGTTATAAGTGATAGCGTGCCATCCCCCTAAAACACCATCAATCTCACGGAACGTTTCTCTAGCGGATTTGCCTTTGACGAGGAAAACTTTAAAATAGCGCGAATTTCAGCGTTAGTGAACTCCATGCTTACACGTCTATATCTTTGGAACGCAATATCCAAACTAACCATGCATAACGTCGTTTTGTACATTATGTCAAGACTTTTCAAATGATGTATAGTATTGCCAGATACGAGCTCTGTAGCGCTTTGTACATAGCCGCGAAATTCATAAGACAAAAAGGCTGAAGGGATATATTTGACAACCTAATATAATGAATATATTGATAATATAAATTTATAATACAACTCTATTTTATAGCTAAGTAAGAATTAAAAATGAATGTTACAATTGTAATGAATATTGAATATAAATGCAAGAATGTATATCTTCCAACTCAAAGCAATGTGAAATTTGCAAATAGAAATCCATTGTTTACTCTCGGCTAAAATTAGTTTACACATCAACTTCCTAATTTGTGTTAAAATAAATAATTTTAATAAGCAATAATATTATTATTTCTATAAATTAAAATTAAAATTTTATTTTAATAAAACTATTTTGAAAGAAATGTGCAAAGTAATATTACTTAATGGAAATCTAGCGGAAAGGTAGCAGATATCTTCCATCAGGAAAGAATAAGAAAGAGAAAGGAATAAAAGTAAAGGAGTAAGGTGAGGAGGACAGGCACTATTAAAAATGTTTGGAAGATTTCTTACAAAAATGTACAATAAATCTATTAAATCTCCAAGCATTTTGAGCGGCATCAATAATATACAAACCAGGGAAATAATATTTTACGAACTAAATTGAATTAATATTTTAAAACGAGTCAAATAGCTGTAAGCAACATAAAATTGTTATAATATAGTTAAATAATATCTACAGAGAAAAGCAGTTTGTTTAAAAATTGCAGTAGCTAATTTTAGTTAACGCTCCCGTAAAATGACATATAGATTTTCCAATAATATGAATTTATATGAACATTAAAATTGACATTTGTAATTTCTAGTACCATTTTTGGTTTTCATGTAACAAAACAAAATTTAGTTTTTTAATAAAACATTTTTATAAATACATCCACAACCAAGAGATATAAATTTGTTAGTAACAATTTTCGTAAACTAATTATAAAAACAGAATACTTAACATTATTAACGTGCGCAATAAATATATAAACTTCTTATTAAAAACAGGTATCGTTAAATGAATATTTTAAAAAAATGGAAAAAAGTATGTATACAAAATTTCAATAAAACGTAATTTCACGAGGCCTACGATGGCTCGATCGCTAAAGCGAAGAACTAGTAACTCGGTGATCCGAGTTCAAATCCCGGTCTCGGCCGATTGATACAGGCACCGCTGTAATGATTTACATGTGCTTTGTTTACAAACACATTGTAGACCTCCGTCGCTGATTAGCACCGATAATTGGAAGCATAAATAAAGCGACGTTAAATAACATAAAAAAAAACGTAATTTCATAAAATATAATTTCATTTTATTTCAATATTAGCATTGTTTTTCATGGCAGAAGAATGATGAAGATAGAAATATTTTTTATGAGCTTTGTTAATAAAACAATTATTAATAGGAAAATTAAAAAAAAACTATTTTAAAAGATAAATTTTGTAGTATTTTATAAGATTACATATTTTTCTCTTAAACATCAGTTAATTTATACATAAATTATATAAATGATATATTTTATTCACTATTAAAATTTATAAAAAAATGTTAAATATTGAATCCAGATCTTTCGCTTGAAAAGCGAATACATTAACCACTACGCTAATCGTAAGCTTCATAAAAATTTTCATTGATGTTACATATGTTTATAAGTTTACTCTTTTAGCTTTTAAATTATTAATTTAAATTTCTATTTTATTTATAGTTTTAAATCAATTCGATTGCCACTTCTTTTGTGTATATCTTACATATTAGCAAAATAATATTATATTTTGTGAGCATTTCTATGGCAGGACAGTATCGGGAGCAGCTCTAACGCATATTATATTTATATTTACAATCTGGATATGGCGCCATCAAGTGGTTGGGTTACAATACTAACGGATGTAACCCAAAAGTTTTGGAAAAAATTTTACATGGAAAGTACTCTTCTATACTAGTCTATTTTCGTTGATAATATTCAAACTTACTCAATAGGTTAGAAACTGTAACAGTACAAACTAACAAAATGTTAAAATTTAACTAAATAGAATGTGCGATATAAGCAGTGGAGAGGAGAACTAAAAAATCGTGGATAACGGTGTTAGAGAAGAACGCGAAAGAATTGCTTAGATTAGTAAACTTTCGGATTTCTTTAACTTTTGGAAAAATTTTTTCCAAATTACCGAAATATATCGAAGTGAAGCATAGTAAGTATTATAGCAGAGAAAGACTAAAAAATCAGCTTACAGTTCTCTCCACATCATCGATAGGGTTTTGCCATCGGAGATTGCAGTAAAAAACTTTAATTTTTATAGCAATATTAATATTCATTTAAGTTTCCATTGTATGCTTGAGTCTGAAGTTGCTAAAATTTATTTTGTGATACTGAAGTGGTAAACAATCATAATTAAAATAATAAAAATTAATTGAGTTTCTAAACAAAATATATGTATAATAGTTATTCAGAGAGATAAATCTATTTAAAAAATGATTTTCATTTAAATTCTTTTTTTGTTACATTATGTATAAACACTTATTTTTTAATTTAAAAAAATGGTTTATCAAATATACACTCTGTACCATCTTAAAAATCATGACTGTCATTTTTTATTTGATGCAGTGGCGTTCTCATATACGCAGTAGACGTTTTCTTTGCCAACACGAGCCAATACTCTGAACTATCTTAACGCTCACGACTATCATTTTTGCTTTGATGCAGTGATGCCTTCGTAGATACAGCTATGAAGGGTCAAGAGAAGGATTGGAAACTCCGCTCGCTCTACATGGGAAAAGTTTATCAAAAATTTGCTGGAGATGGTAGTTCAGATCGTTTGAGTTTAAAAATTAATTTCTAGATTAGCCTGAGTTTATAATTAATTCCTAAAGAAAGTACGTATAGAATTATATTTTCTATACCTATTGACAAAGAAAACGTCTACCGCATTTAGTAGGGCACCACTGCATGAAAGCAAAAATGGCATCCGCGAGTGTTCAGATAGTATAGAGTATATATGGTATTGAGGGTAGAGAGAAGGAATGGAAACTTACATTAGTATTAATATTTCTATAAAAAATGAAGTTCTTTACAACAATCTCCCCTTGTAAAGCCCTTTCAGTGATGTGGAGATAACTCCAGGATACTTCTTCTACAGTTTTGATTTTACTAAAATACTTCTTATGCTTTATTTTGATCTATTTCAGTAATTTTCAGTTTGTTTTTTAAAGAAATTTTAAAAGAACGCCGAAATTTTATTAATCTAAGTGATGTTTTCGTGTACTTCTGTAACGCCCATGGTTGCCATTTTTTTAATTCTCTCCTCCATCGCTAGTATCGCATAGCGGGTTTGAGCGGATCATGTATAGTTTTAATTTTGACTCTACCGATAAGAACGGAAATGGTTTTGGTGATAAAGAATAATTTTTTTATAGGTAGGAGCTCGATAACCATGGAGCTACCAGTCTAAAGCAACTCTGATTATGAATTACGTACGGTTATCCATTTTTAACTGCAGAAGGGTTAAATGGTAATCAAATTCACAGTGATTTGGTAAATTTTTTTATAGCCTAAACTTATTGTTTTTTTCCTAACATAGAGAACTTACTTTTTGAATACTGCTCGCACATTGTTTAAATCACAATTATTGAAATAAATAAGGAAGAATTAACATTTGATACTGGACAAATTTTTATTTGAAATTATAAATTGTTGTAAGAAAAAAAGCTTCTAAGGATTGTACTCCTAAAATGCATATTTAAAAGTTATGATTTTTTGTAACACAAATTTTGCTTTTTTAGAACTTTGACTAACTTTAAAATCACAACAATTTAAAATGTTTGAAAATTTCAAAATCCAACTCCTGTTTAGAACATAATTAATCATTTGAAATGATTTACAGCTAAATTTTATATAAATAATATATATACTGTACCAATATATTCTACATAATATATTATAAAATATATTATAATATATTATATTATATATTATATTATTTAAAATATACTGGTACCGTTTAAATATATTTTTCATATTCTTTTACGTAAAATTATATGGTAATAAATAATTTAAGATATTAAATACCATATTAAATGGTGACAAAAATTCTAGTTTGTAGTTTATTAATATTTCAAAAATTCCTTTAAGTTTATAATTTCGGATTACACTTCTATGGTAAACTATTATTTGCAGTCTTAATAAGTTTTTTTGACTTCTATTATTTAAAAAAAAAATACGGTAAATAAAGTATAATAAATGTATGATGTGTATGTATGTCATATATAAAATATCATTGTAATTTACATTCTTTAGGAATTAATTGTAAACTCAGGCTGTAAATATACTTTGGAACTTTATATAGCTTTATGAATAAAATTTATATATTTATTTATTTTTATTTATTATTTAAATAATTACACGAATAACTTGAGAATATTTTATAACATAATGTCATTACGTCAATTCGATATCCTATATTTTAATAATTTGTGCGGGGATTTTTTCTATTATCCAGAATCTTTTACATGTCTTATATATTATATTATTTAGCATATATTAGTTTGGTTTAAATATATTTTTAATATTTTTTCCTGAAAAAAAACAGTACAGTAATAATTAAATTAATGAATTAAACGATTGTATCATATTATTACAAAATTTATAGTTTGTAGCTGAATATATTTTCAATGATCCCATTAAATTTGTAAGGTATGGATATTATTTTTTCAATTTTTTCCTTTTCAATTAAATATTAAGTATAATATGTATGTTCTTGGCAATTCCAGTAAGGTCAAAAGGTGGCAACGATGTTACTATGGCTATGAATGAGATATTAAAACAAGGACGAATACGATTTAATCTACAAACTGATCAAGGAAAAGAATTTTACAATTTTCACTTTCAAATTCTCATGAAAAAGTATAAGATAAATCTATATTCTTCATACAATAATCTTCATATAAGCATATGTGAACGATTTACTACAACATTGGAAAATTTATTTGGAATGTTTAGGATTCAGTAGTGAACACAATATTTCGATAGATAAAAATGAAGTTTTTTTGATTTAATTATGATATAAGTCAAATTAATAAATAATATTAATTTGTGTAAGAATTGATTTAAGGATATGAGTTTTTATTGAATAAAAAAACAAAATTGCATTATGTTTATAATTTTATTTATTGATGTAATTATTCAGCATACACGTATATATTTTTTCTTTGTTAAATAAATTTATTGAATTATTTCTTAAGAAGTACATGTATTAAATTTAAAACAACTTCCACTTTGATAAAGTAAAAATAAACATCGTTTATTTGCCGAATTCGCTAGATTTGTGAAGAATTCTTGATCCTTTAATATTGTTGACGATATCTTTGGTGGTAAAAATATTTGAAGATTATCGTCAAGTTCTGCTACAATTTTTAGACCATATCGAGTGTTGACCAGCTTATCTGCAGTCGCCATATACCGATGATTTTTCTCCAATTCTGTACAATTTTTCCTCGGCAGGTATTGGTCAATTTCATGTAGAGTGGCTAGATCTATTCAATATAACAAAAAAAAAAAAGAAATTAAAAAATCAAAATTACGTATATAATTACTTTTTAAAGAACATAACTTATATTTTACCTTGAGAATTAGTTAGGTCTTGCTTTCTTTTGAGGAGGTAAATAGTTGCATTCGATTCGCCCACCAGATCGAATGAGCTTTTCATCATCATCGGTCTGTTGAGAGAGCTTATGCGCCTTGTGAACTTTTTCCCCTTCTTTTAAGCTTATCCCCTCCAGTCTTTCGAATATTTTCTCTGGATTTCATTCGTTCAGTATTTCGACTGATACATCATATTTAATGTTGATTGGTTCGCCTTGATTGCCGTAAAGCGTTACCATCTCGCGTGTTTTTTATTTTCATTGGTTTCATGGTCCCCCTCTCCTATTCTGCACGAACTTCTACATGTGTTACTAGAGATTCATTAATGATTTAATTTCTCACTTCTATTTCATTATCGTCTATCCCCACTCCAACTACTCTTTCATTGGTCTCTAAATATGTGTTTTTTATCTATCCTTTTCCTTTTTGTCTTGTTTCATCTAATATTTTTCTTTCTAATTCACATACGCTTACGTCATTTGCTCCTTCATAATTCTATAGTATCCCTATGGTAAAGTATCTGTAGTATTTATCAATAAGAAGAATCTTTTATCATTATACGGATTTAGAGCAGCTTTTTCTGTTTTTCTGTATGTACTATGTAACGTTAGTTACGAGAAAAAAAGAATTACATTAATTATTTAATTAATTAAGTTAAGATTAATAAACGTATGAATTTATTTTATATAAAGATAAATAGATATAACCGATAAAAGTAAATATAATAACACAAGCATGTTATAAAATATTAAACAAACACAAGAATACAATAAATTAGGCAAGTAATATTTAATATATAAATTAAATATATATTAGAGATAATATTAATTTAAATAAATTTAAATCTAGCCAATCAAAAAATTGCTAAGCACTTTTACAATATCTAAATTGCGTTAATTTTGCTAGGAACACTGTTCAATTTCGGCATTCGTCGAGGAAGAATACCTTTCGAGTAACGAAACGAACCGAGACTCTACCAACCGATCCATACTTTTTAGGACCGATTTACTTTCAGTACTCGTTAAAGAAGGATACCTATCGAGTAACGAAACGAATCGATACTCTATTGACCGATCTATCCATTTTAATTGCGATTTACTTTCGGTACTAGTTGAGGAAGGATATTTTTAGAAAAACGAAACGAATCAGTCTCGAATCTTTATAATTCCGATTACATGAATTATGAGCTACTGCTCTGAAACTGGAGAAAACAAAAAATTTCGTGAATTATTTTATAATTACTTCAATATTTCAGATATAAAGAAAAAAAAAGAAAAAATAATTTTTTGTTCTCAAACATACCATTCTGTAAGATGGCAATGATCTCGTACAGAAAGTTGATCCTTTTGAAATTTATTGCCACATATATGACATACAGGCGACCATTGGTTTTGGTGTCTTCTAGAGTCGATCTATATACTCTACAATGCATTTGAATTCACGAACAAATCATTGCACAAGTGTCTCGTCATGTCTATTTTTGTGTCTATACGATTTGTCAGCTGATAATTTATCATCAGAACTACATTTTAAATAATAGCCCATATTATACGCTTCGTGACGCTGAAAAGCGTTCTCAATTTTGAGTATGCAAAAAGTTTGAAATCTGCATATCTGACAAATGACACTTTTTCGCTCTTTTTATGATCTTCAAATTTAAGAATATTATTCGAATTGTTTGGCAAATTAATTCTGCATTCGCTCATATTTGTATCATACTAATAATGATTTTTTAGTTTTTCTTCATTATAAAAAATTTGTAAATACTTTTCACAATGAAATGATTTTGCATGTGCTTTATTCAATTATGAGCTCAAAAATCTGAACAAACTTTTAATCCAAACATAATGTTATTTAGGCAAGCTTGTATTATCGTTATGACTATTATTTTCTTCATATTCATCGATATAGTAATCTTGAATAAGGAGAAGGTTTACAGGTTTCTCCTTCTTATTTGATGTAATATGAGAAGGCGCTACCTCTTATTTCCGTCCAATCTTCCTAAGCATATGCACATATACAGAAATACTATTTAATTTTTCAAATTTTGCAACATTTCAGTTAAACTTTTAGTTAAACTGAAAATTCAATATCACCAAAGTTCAATTCATTCGTATACTGATAATAATTCTGAACCTTTTGAAGATTAATTACATTAGGATATAATGTTTAAAATAGAATATATTTAAAGCACAGATTATCACTATTATGAGCGTAAACACATGCCTTTGTGATATTAGAAGCATTGGAAGAGAAATGTATGATCTTCCCTTATGTAGAGCAAATGTTTTCATGTTTATACATAAACTACTAATACGTTTGAAAGTCCATCCTGAATCCTTTTTCTGAAACCTTTTCGTACGTGCAAGAAGAGGTTCTCTAATATATTCCTCGAACCATTTATGTAAATCGGTAGACAGGTAAGTTGTAACACTCAGTGTCGTAAAATATTTAATATCCATCAATTCCTCACCATTTTTCTGTACAGAAAACTGCATCATGAAATCAGAATTTATTTTTATTGCATTATACTCTTGTAAGCATGCTTCACCTTATTTTCAAAGATCTTTTCTGCACCATTTAAGAAGCTGAGATGGTCTACATGATTTAAATTTATAACTACACCAGACTTCATTAGATTTTTAAACGCAGATTAAACATCACGCCATTTCACTTTAGCTTTTGTCTCCTCAGAGTTTAGATTTACTCCATGTTGAAGGTGCCATTTAAACCTTGCTTGTATACTCTAAAACTTAACAAAACCAATGAAATATTTTTGTTTTTCTCCTCCTTCCTTCATCGATACATCAGCCATAGCCAACCAACGGATATCGTCTTTACTGCACATGTGGACCGTTTCTAAAATTCCACGTTAAAGTTGCACAAAACGGTCGATAGATGTAGTTGAAACTATTCAAACTTTTTACGTTTACGGTGAAACAAGTAAAAAAGAATAAAGTCACCATCTAAATGAAACTCTTTATTCAGATAAAAATTTATAAAAGAAATGAAGAGTATCGCAAAAGAGGAAAGCTTAAATTAAACTTCTATAACTGCGGTACAGCAAGTGTGTACCTTCAAGTAAAATGGTCCTCTTTTAAACGAAAGCAAAGACGAAGAAGGGGAAACTAGTTGTGAACAAAAAATACGGAATATGATTATGAAAACACCGAAAGGGATATATTGTCTTGCAGCCAATCCAATATCCAATCCAATATAAATTGTCTTTTTCAAAAGCCAAAATTATAAAAGCGTTTCCTGTGTGAGGGGTAAGGCAACCTATATCATTAGTTACGTCTCATCAATCAGATCATTGCGTCCCCTCCTACATACAAGCATAAAGCTTTTTCTCTAATCTTAGCTCAAATCAAATAAACCGACTTTCCTTCTCCCAATCGCATCTATATTTATGTTTTTCACTCAGCCAATCGTCAAAGAGGGGATAATTTCAGGAGGATATGAGCACGAAACTTTACATTTCTTGTCATCACTCCAACTTCTAAAATAAGTATATAGAAGTATACGATATCAAGAGTACGACAATATGAGGTCGATTTTAGAAAAAATATCTTGTAATGTCCGAAAGATGAGGTACTCTTGTGTGATATACAGGGATTCCAAACAAGTGTCCAGCAAAGCTTCATTTTAATAGAATTTAGTTTGCTGTGTTTAAAAGGATGTGTATTACCCATTGTGTGTCTCTTTAATGCCCGTCAAGCGAATAGCCTTGGAGTGAAAAAAACCGCTACAGTAGCTGCAACATGATTATCATGGAACTGAATGGTATTATGGCGACACTTCTTATCACAGACTGAAAAGGACATTAGAGATTTATTGCACTGGAATGTGAAAATTATATATGAAAGGAACGAGAGAAGAAGGAATGGTTATTAAAACTTCTACAAAATATAAGTGATTTTTATACTTTTTCCATCCTCTTTAAATTTTTTTAATATATGTTTCTTTAATTACTTTTCCATAAACCTCTTATACTTTTATATTACTTTATTGATACTTTTTCTATTGATTCATACTTTATTCATACTTTCTCATAATTTTTCACAATTTCTTAATTTCTTATGCTTTTATCATACTTTTTCAGTCATCAATTATGCTATTTTTTGTAATTCAAGACAATAATATAATTCCAGAATTATATTAGATGATATGGTGGATTTTGATTTTCCTTCATTGCAATCAATGCAGAATGAAAGTGCATATATGATGTGTGACAATTGTCAATTATGCAGACAATACCAAGACAATTACCAAAGTGTTCCATCCGGAACGTTTTGATAATACGTGTTTGATATACATTTTTTTTTTTTTTTTTTTTTTTTATTATATAAGTTTACCCAAACCCAGAAGGGTTTATACAGCTATGATATACATTTTGATAATACGAAAAATTAAATATGGCTTCAAAATTATTTGAGTGGAAAGTATGGACGAGGCGAAACTCGATAAGAGCATTCATATAATAAGTTATATATAACTAAAAAATGTATTATTAATAAAATTAATTTATAAAAAAAAAATCATGAAAAATTTAATTATATATTTAAAATGATTATTAAAATAAATTAAAATTTTTTTTTTGATGATTAATATAAATTATTTGATATAATATTATTAGAAAAAATTTTTGTTTCATAAGAAATATAATACTCTTGATTCTGCAAAATTATTTTGCCAAATGCATATGAGTGGTATGGAAAACGGTTTCTCCGCTTTGGGTTTTCTTCATTAATTTCACTTTCCCTATAATAATACTTTATGGATACCAGTAGAAAGCGGGTAATCGAAAGCAATAATTCTCAACACGTGCGTAGCGAGCACATTAAGTTACACTCTTCTCACGGACTTTTGCGTCAATAGGCCCCCTTGTAATCGATGGAGCTTGTTCACCATAACATTCTTGAAGCAATTGATAAGTTTCTGCAAAACTTTTTTTCAAATCAAAATAGTGAAAAGGGTATGTCGAAAAAACGATTTATCACGATTCATTTTTCATTGATCAAAAAATTATAATGTTTACATAAATAATGGCGCCTGTTAACTGAATTTTATTAGTAAATACCAAAACTAAAATATAAGTACTAGATCCGACACATCTGACTTTTCGTACTACTTATATCGCCATCTAAACGTGAAGGTTGGAAACTAAGTTTGCATCCTAATATATACGCAAATGTGATTATATATCGTAAATACATTACAGAACATATTTTATGGATTACTGTCATTTACTTATATTATTCATTATTGTCCATCCACATTTACTTGTATTAACTAATCATATCCTATGTCGCTTATATATATTAAAATTATAACTTAAATTTAACTTTAGTCCTATTTTACTCAATTAGGAAAAGGTGCAATATTAATTCATTTTATACACCCAAATGATTTACCTTATATAGGTTAACTGTGCCTACTCAAATGACACCTTCTGTAATTTAATATTTCTTAAAACTATTACAATTATTTAAGTTAAAATTTAATACAATTACTCTAATAATCACTAGCTTCTATTGATTCTTATAGATAATGCACAGAAAAGTCACCATTTTATGCACATGCTTCTGCTATGAAAATATTTTTGTACTATTATGATCTAGTTCATAACTGGCGTTTCCTTTATCATCCTTTATCATTCCTTTCAAGATCATGCTCTGTTTCTTTTGTCCAATTGTCTTTCTTTGTTTCTGATAATAATTTCCTCTTATATCCTGTATAAGTTAGTAGCTTTTTTCTTCCATATTCTCCTTCTATTTTTGAAACAATTTTCCTGTATTACCCTTGCTTTGATTTTCACAATAATTTTCTTTAGATATTGATAATTTTCTTTCTTTGTCTTTGTTTCTCCTTTTCCCCTTTTTTGACTTTAATATTAAACCTCTTTCTTCTATTTATCATATCATTTATCTAGCTACATCAACGTCTATTACACAAGTATTCCTCTTGGTCTTAACTCTAGACCATCCTTCCTATTAAAATATAAAATATAATATTATTATCAATTACTTTTTCTTTCTTTTTTTCATGAATGAACAATAATGCAAAAAGAATCCTTGGTAATTTGAGTATTTTAGCTAGTTTCTGCTGGCGCATACCCGACGTCTAAATCTTCCTCGCTGGAAGTAAGTGCCTATCATGATCCTCCAAATAGATCGTAAAATTTACGGAAGATATACAGTTTCCGCCAATTAATCTTCAGTAGCTCATCTTGTTTAAGACACTGCGACTTAGATACAATAATTCTCTCAGAATTTCACAGCCATGAAAACACCATGTAAATTCAACAGGCTTAACCTAGTTTCTCGATATCAGCTCATCAGCTATCCGCAGGCATACCGGTAGTACGTGAAGATTCATGGGCCGGCTTGATAAGGTAAGGGTATGCAGGGTAAAGAGAACGAGAGGAAATTCCGCTAAAATCATATCAAATTACATGACCGGACTTCATGCTAGAATTGATCGCAAGACAACGACACCCTGTGAGGTTGCTCATTTGATAACACGCATTTGAAGAAAAGTCAGTCAGAGTATGTAGTGAGCGTGGAAAGACGGGAAAATTAAATCTCTGTGTAACGTCTGCTGGACAGATGCGAGGTTCCATCTCCAGCCAATTTTTGATAAACTGTTCCCTTGTAAAGCGAGCGGAGTTTCCACTCCTTTCTTCTACCCTCCATAGCTAATGAAACGACAAATAGGGACGAGTACAAGCAGAGATGAACCGAGATTGCCAGGGCCCATGTAAATCAATGGTTCCAAATTTGGCGCCACAGCCTACTGTGGTAGGTGCCCGAACAAGGTCCGTCTGCAATCTCGACTATCGATAAATGTAGCGCACTGCTAAAAACTGTCCGAATAGCTATTTGGACATTATATATATATATATTATAACCCCGAAATCGGGTTATACTTACTATTCACTTACGTGTGTGTGTGTGTGGACTCTTCCACGCTGCTGGCCGTGCACTCCACTGAAAGGGGACGGGGAACGGAGAATGAACCACGCGAGTGAATTTATTAGATTATTACAATATTACTGTTTATTTGTACAAACCGACTATTTACAACGATGAATCAATACATATGCTTAATCCTGAGTGCGGGTTCCGCGACACTACATCAAATATTTAGTCAATCATGCACTCCTTTAACATCTACGGGGACGGGGGAAACGGAACGGGACGCTTTTGACGAAACACGTGGGAACAACGGTATTACACTACGCATTAAATGCTAACGGACAATTTGTGCTCGAACGCATTCACGGCGATACAATGCGATACACGGAATTAAAAACTAATCGCTAAGCTGCGCGCGATAAATACATATTTTACGGCTAAACCGCGAAGCTATGCCGTCGGCAGATCGCGGCGCGCGGATGCGACGGCGGGTCAGGACCTAGCTATATGCGCACCTGAATGAAATAACAAAAGCAAAAGCTACTTGCCGCCGACGACGATGATGCTGTCGCTGGCGCTCGCTGGTGCTGTCGCTGACGCCCGCTGATGTCGTCGCTGGCGCTCACTGGCGCGGTCGCTGGCGCTCGCTGGTGCGGTCGCGGTCGCTCGCTGGTGCGGTCGCTGTCGCTCGCCGGTGCGGTCGCTGTCGCTCGCTGGTGCGGTCGCTGCTGTCTGGGCGACCGGGCGCGCGCTCTCTCTCTCGCTCCTAGCTGCTGGCTCGCGCGGCTGTGCGTGGCGGCGGCTCGTAGCCGCTGATGGCGTCGCTGGTTCACAACGGCACGCGTATGGCAACGCGCACACGCCTCCTCAAGGCTTCCGCTCACAGTCCGGGGCTGATACGAGGACGTCGCCGCGTGTCCTCTCCTCGTCGATGCCGATGCTTTCGCACGGAGTTTGCGCGAGGGCAAACTTACTACGCGTTCCCGCGAAAGGTGCAAAACTGCAACCTCACTTCACGTTTCACGATGCGATCGCGAACGAGCAAAACTACTGTATTCTAACGCGGGACAAAATGAAGGTGCGTCGGGGACGAAAAGGAAAAAGAAATGCGACGGAGAACCAACTCGAGAACTCGAATTGACGAAGGTCAAGACAAGAATGCGAAGTTCGTTCCGAACTTCCTACAGCGCTTCCAGCGCCCTCGCGGCTCGCGCGTATTGTTTCGCGGGCACGCCCGAACACTCGCGGTTTCGCACGAGCGCTCTCACCTACAGCCGCCATTCGGGCGGTTACAAACTCCCCCTCCCAAACCGCAGGGGGGGCGCGTGATCGCGAAAGGTTGTGCAGGGTGTCCGTAAGCGAGACGCGAACGTCGTATATGTACTTCGGGTAACATAGTGGGGACTAACACCGAGGTTCAAATACATACGGTAAGGGATCATACATTCTTTGACAAAAACACGGTAGGGGGACAATACATGATTTGGGCAAAAGAAAAAAAAAACGACGACCATTGGTTTACCCTTCGCATGGGTATAAACGAGAAACAAAAAAAAAGTAATTTGTGGTAACGAAAACGAAAAATGTGATTGCACCCGCTGGTGCAGCGCTTGGTCGTCGGTGGCTCGCTATGGCTCGATATAATTCTATTTGTTATTCCTATTATTACTTCCCTACGTCTAATTATAAACTAAACCCTATTCTAACCTATTGCTAACGGGACTTATCCTAGAGAAATATAGATTATTATTATTAGGTGACGAAAGAAGAAAACTATAACTAATATTAATATAAATCCTGTCCTAGCTACCTAGTCAGGTTTCTAACGCTCGCTTCTGTGTTTTTCTTGCAATCATTTCGCTTTCTTTCTTGCGATTCTCTTCTTCTTCTTCGGCTTGTTGCCAGTTCGCTGGAAAAATAGTCGTTGTTAGTGACGTTCCTATTATCGGGGTTGGTACAGTGTTGGTGGGGCGAGCAAGTAGCTTGGTTACTATGGGAGCCATTGTGCGCTCTTCTAACTGGTGCTATTGCTTTTGTCCTCACCCACCGACGCTGTGCCATCAGTGTATCTCGGCCGAGGGGTTGGCTCTAATATCCCTTTCTTTTTCAATTTTCCAGGTCATCCCTTAACACGATTCGCGCTCACTCCATATATATTTTCCATGGGGATATATGGGTACCGTTTCCTCTCTTGGGACGTGGTGGGGGAATCATGGGGATGGCCGTACGGGAAAAACGATAGGGGTGCTACTTCTTCCATTTCTGCGTTGGGCATTATTCGAGATATCAACGTTTTTATGCTTGCGCCTTTCTATATACTCTCGCAATACATCATGTATCGTTGCTCTGCCCAGGTTCACGGGGCGTCATTTTATAGATTGGCTCTTGTTTGCGCCATTTTATATGCTTCTTATATAGACTGCGCCATATTATAGTGGTTTGCTCCTGTCCACGCCCTCTATATATATTTGCTTCTGTTTGCGCCAGTTATATCTGAGCTTACTCCGGTTTGCGCCATTTTATACGCAGGATCATTTTATGCGCACATGCTCCTATTTGCGCCGTTTTGTGTATCGTTTATACATATGTACTTTTCTTTGTGCCATTTATGCGTCATTTATACATATGTACTCCTATTTGCGCGCCATTTTAATATGTGCGTGCGCCTATTCACGCGCCATTTTAATACTTATGTACACCTCTTCGCGCCGTTTATATTTATATTTAGTCTCATCTCCTCGCGCCATTTTATATTTGTATTTGGTTTCATCTCTTCGCGCCATTTTCATACTTGTATTTGGTTTCATCTCTTCGCGCCATTTTAATACTTATGTACATCTCTTCGCGCCATTTATGTACTTATGTACATCTCTTCGCGCCATTTATGTACTTATGTACATCTCTTCGCGCCATTTATGTACCCGTGCCACTCATACTTTCTGCACTTTTACGCCTCTGGACTGGGCATTATTTATGTCGGTGCCCCTCTATCACCTCCAGCCCTGTATCATGTCCTTCTGCGGTAGCGTGGGCACTCAGCAACAGGCGATCTACTTGTTTAAATAAACAGTCGCCCCCGGCATTATAATGAGTAATGGTTGCTGAGCTCCCGCGGCGGCTGCCGCTTGCCTAATGGTTTGCTCCATCATTGGCGGTATTGACATAGGCGCTCCCGTCACCTCCTCATTCACGTTCGCCATCCCTAGTGGCTCCACCAAGTCTTCTGACACCTGACGTGTCGTCTTCTCTACCCCGCTAACGTCCTCCCCCTCCCAAGACGGAACGGCAGGGGTCGGCTTCCGGCAGGACGTGCACATGCTAACGTCAATGCCGGCTCTGCCACACCTATAACAAAATCTCCTTGATCTGGGGTGTGGGCAGGCGTTGTAGCGGTGACCGACCTCGCTACAATTCCAGCAGTTTGTTACTGCTGCCTCGCCATGGTCCGAACCTTCAGCTCCTGCTGGGCCCGTGAAGGACCTATTACGCATGCTTCCGAGACCCGGAAGTGGCGTTGTAGGGATTGAAGGGTGGGGCCGTATGGGCGGGATAAAGTTGGGGGGTGGTGCGATAAGGGTGTCCATCAAGCCTGGGAGTTTCTTGCTGCCTTTGGTGACAATTGCCTCTATGATTACTTCTTCTTCTGAATTGTTCAGGCTCGCCACTGGGCTTGTTTCTATTTCTTTACTCTCCGGTGGTGGTATTGTGAATGGGTTAACCCTTTTCTTGCTTTCATTGTTTTGTTTCGGGTTATGGGTTGGGGCGACGGTATGTGGGTACGGTATGGGGGTATTTCCTTGCTGTGGGGCGATTTGGGGGGATTCTGCGATAACATCGTTTGTTGCCTTCCTGTATTTGGTCGGAATGATGTATCTCTCCTTAGTAGTGGCGTGAGCATCATGTGCGGTTGGATGGGGTTGCATGTCCGACTGTTGTGTTGCGATAGACCGCATGAATGCACATCGGTCTCCGCGATATAGTCGAACGTCTCCATGTTCCGGGGTGCTCACATATACTACTTTCTCCACATTTTTAGGTGCGTGTGGCTTTTTGGGAGGATGTCGCTTAAGAATCCTTGGCCCTGGCCTATATGGTAACGGGCTGACCGAACGTATTTTGTCGTGCGGGGTAAAATCTTTCTGTACCCGGACCTTTGTACGTGACGGTTCTAATGGACCCGTTTTGTATGAGGCTGCTTCGGAAATGTATCCATCTTCCTCCTCATTTGCCGGTTCTCTACCTTCTACCTTCTGTTGATGTTCTGTGTCTTCATTCTGCTGAGCGTGTTCTTCTTGAGTTTCCGTAGTTTCTCGTCTTTGCGGACGATCGCACTGTTGATGTTGTGCCTTCTCCGTAGTTTTACGTCGTTGCGGACGCTCGCTCTCATCTTCATTTTCTGATGTTATTGCGGTAGTTTTACGTCTTTCCGGACGCACGCAGAGGGTGTTGTTTTCCTCTTCTGCTTGTTTCATAGTTTTACGTCGTTGCGGACGATCGCACTCATCTTGAGTTACCTCCTCTAAATATTCTGTATTGGGGCATGGGACGTTGTCGGTAATGGTTTGGGTTTGGGGTTGGGTGGGACTTTCGGGGTCCTCGGGGGTCGGTATGCTTGTGTCCAATAGCGAGGGGGCGAATGATGCTTCTGCTATTGGTATAGTTAGCATCGCCGCTTCCTCTTCGACGCACTCCTGTGTTGCATTGGGACTGAACTGAATTAAATTCAGTCGCGATTTCCGTACCTCTTCGAGGGCCTCGCTTACTTTCCCCATATCGATAGTAGTATTGAAGCGGTTGGGGGAACCTCTGCGTATATGCACCGTTGGTGCGGTTACGCTTCTGGACGTTAACCCCCACATTTCTTCTGGGTCGTACGCGAGGGATGGGGGGATTTGTTCGTCCCCAGGTCTCTTGGACTGATCGGACATGACCGATCGACGCAGTCCTCTGCCTCGTCCGTTTACTCGGTACATGTTGCTGCTCGTTGTTGATACCTGTGGATAAATTACTGCTATTAGGTTGGTGATATCTCTTGAGGTCTGATATATGTGCCTTTGTCGTTTTCCCGTCACTCATGTCTTTGATCTCGAATACGACGGGGGATATCTTTTTCGTAATTTTACAGGGAGCTACAAATTTTGGGGCCAATTTCGCTGAGAATTGGCTGGGACCGGACGACAGAACATGGTTGCGTCGACATACCATATCGTTTACCTCAAATGTTTCCGCTCGGCGACCCTTGTTATAATATTTGGCCTGTTTTTGACTTGCGGCGCTCAGATGTTTTCTTATGAGATTGTGGATGGCGGGCAATCTTTTCATGCGATTTTGCCATTCCTGTGGTGTTAATGTTTGCACCTGCAGCGTTGAATCTTGAGACTGACGATACGTCGGCATTTCTCGGGGATTCCGGCCAAAATTTAAAAATGCCGGCGATGTCTGGGTGCTAGCGTGCACTGCTGTGTTCACTGCAAATGCCAACTCTGGGAGGTGGATGTCCCAGTTTTTATGGTCGTTTTGGACAAAAATCGCGATCATGGTTTTGATGACCCTGTTTACTCTTTCTACAGGGTTGGCCTGTGCGTGGTACGGCGCAATAAATTGGTGTACTATACCCAATTCTCCGAGTTTGGTCTTTAGCCAGTTGTTGGCAAACTCGGTACCATTATCCGAAATTAGGTATTTCGGGCAACCCCACTTGAAGATGATCTGCTCTTCTAGTGCCCGTGTGATCGCTTGGCCATTGGCTTTTCGCAATGGACGTATCTCGATGTATTTGGTGAAAAGGTCTTGGAACACCAAGAGATACTTATGTTGTCCCTTGCTGGTCGGGAACGGGCCCATGATATCTGCGGCTACACTGCTCCAGGGACCTTCGATGTTTCGTTGGGACATCAAGCCCGTGGGTCCTCTCTGCGACACTTTGTGTATTTGACACTCAGGGCAGTGTTTCACATGTTTGTGTATGTCTCTTTTCATACCTGGCCAGTAGTACTGCTGGCCGACTTTGTGAGTGGTTTTATCCACTCCAAAGTGCCCTGAGGTCAGAGTGTTATGACACTCATGGAGGACGCGCTCTCTGTCGTTAGAGGGTACCACGAGCTTCCAGTCGTCCTGGTCGTGGCCTAGAGCTTTCGTAATGTCATTTGGCCGATGTTTATACAACCGTCCCTCTTTGATCGACCAATCGGGATATAACTCCGGATGTTTTTGGATCTCGGCGCTTTTCTGGCGGTACCAATCGTCCATTTCAAGGGTGGTGAGAGTTGCGGTAGAGGACTCTGGGTGTTGAGGGGGCCTTGATAGGGCATCTGGCACATGATGTAGTGCTCCCTTTCTGTGGACGATTTCCATGTTGTACGCTTGGAGTGCTGTTGCCCATCTAGCTAAACGTCCTGTTGGGTCTTTCAATGTATGTAACCACTTAAGGCTACTGTGGTCAGTTATCACCGTAAACTTTTCGCCGAGTAAATACCCGCGGAATTTTTCTACGGCCCATAGGACGGCTAGGCACTCCTTCTCGGTGACGGTATAATTTGTCTCAGCTGGTGTCAGTGTCCTGCTTGCGTAAGCAATCGGGTGCTCTTCGCCGTGGTGGTCTTGGCTTAGCACTGCTCCTAGAGCGTAATTGCTCGCATCGGTTTGCAAGACATACGGTTGATTCTGCACGGGGCGCGCTAGTACAGGCGCTTGCGTCAACAGGATTCTGAGCTTGTCGAAAGCTTCCTGTTGCGCTTCTCCCCAGTGCCACTGGATGTTTTTTTTCAATAGTTTGGTGAGAGGCAGCTTGATCTCCGCTAAGTCCTTTATGAATCTAGCGTACCACCCGACCATACCTAGAAAGGCCCTCAATTGTCGCAGGTTGGTAGGCCTTGGGTATTCGCTTACTGGGCGAATTTTGTCGGGGTCAGTGTGCAGACCGTCCGCGTCTACGATGTACCCTAGGTACTTGACCTCCGGGCAGCAAAACTCGGATTTCTCCTTGTTTATCTGTAGGCCTATCTCGTTCAAGCGGGTGAGGACCGCTTTCACCTCACGAAGGTGCTGCTCGAAGGTCTTCGTAGCGACGATAATATCGTCCATATACACGAAGACATTCGGTTGCCACGCTGGCCCGAAAACAAGGTCCATACCTCGCTGGAAGGTGGCCGGGGCGTTCGTTAGCCCATAAGGTAGTCTTGTATATTGAAAGAGGCCTTTCTGCGGGACCGCAAAGGCGGTGACCTCTTTACTGCTCTCTTCAAGCGGTATCTGGTGGTAGGCCTGACTAAGATCTATTTTAGTCAGGTACCGCGCGTCACGTAAATTATCCAGCAGGACATCCATATGCGGAAGAGGGTATGCGTCCTTCTTAGTAATGGCGTTGACTGCCCGGTAGTCAATGCAGAACCTTATTTTTCCGTCCTTTTTAGGGACGATTACCGGGCAGCTGCTCCACGAGCTTTCTGACGGTTCTATGATACCCTCCTCGAGCAATCGGTCAATTTCCGCATGAGCCTGCTGGAGGAGTTTATCCGATATTCGCCGGAGACGCTGTTTTATGGGACGGTGCCCCTGGGTGTCAATATAATGTGGCTGCATGCGTGCCAATTTCAGCGTTCCGGTTTTTTCCGGTATAAGGTGCCGTAGCACTCGGTCCATTGCTTTTCTCTCCGTGTCTTTTAGTTGTGCTACCCCGTTAACGGCTGCAATGGCCGTGATAGCTTCAGGTGAGTCACGGTGACGAAACGCCTGATGATTTTCTTAGGCGTGTGCCACGTAGCGTCTGCAAAGTTGATGGTCATCTTTAGCGACGAAAGTATGTCCATACCAAGGATCATGGCGTATTTCAAGGAGGCCGATACTTTGAAGCGGGCTTTAAGCCGTTGGTTGTCGATCGTTAGTGACAGATCGACCTCGCCTTCGTCAGGACATACCTTGCCGTCCGGCATCTGCATATAGGAGCGCACTGGTATAATAGCTGACTTTACCAGTTTGCCGGGACCGGGGCCTACGTAGGATTTCCGAGCGCCAGGATCGATCAGCGCTGGGAAAATCTTCCCCATCAGCTCAATGTTGAGGAAGAATCTGTTTTCTTCCTCGGGTGCCTTGATGTTGGGATGTATGTGAGTTACATCCCTGGATTTGGGGCAGTCGTATTCGTCGTCTGAGATATTTGGAGTCGTGTTGTAGGGATTCTCGAGTTCGACTCCAGCATCCTCGTCCCTTACTCGTTTCCCGAGCTCTTCCGTGGGCTGCAGCGGGGACAATTCAATGTCGTGACATTGTTCTCGCCACAATTATAACAGTAGACTTTCCGTCTATCCGGGCATCTGTCTGCCCAGTGCCCTGGTTTCTTGCAGGTCCAACAGGGCCTGTCGTCCTCGCGCTGCGGTCCATTTCTAGAACGTCGTCCGTTCTCTCGTGTCGGGGAACGATATTCCTGGTCTCGTCTGTCGGGCGATCTGTACGAGTGGTACTTATGATCGTCTCTGTTAGGCGATCGGTATTGTCGGTCAGGTGTTCTCCTTCTCGGTGAATCATGGTCTCGGTCACGTGGGGGACTTCGCGAGGGGTATCTGTGTCGGTATGGTGGTGATGGAGAGGGGTTGCTTGGACGTGATGCCGATACCGGTGAGGGGTATCTGGGTGAGGGGGGTGGTCTTCTATGGTAGGGGGACGGTGACCGATACCGTGGCGATGGACTTCTTTGTCGCCTGTTCCCTTCTGTTCGTTTTGCCATTGTTTCCCTGTTGACTATTTGGGACGGACTGTCTCTTCGGGTGTCTCTCCGTGAGTTGTGGGAATACGATCGTACACTGTCGCTCCTAGTGTCTGTTGAGACGGATGGTTCACTTATCGTAACCGTTTTCTTCGGGGCCGTGTTTTTATCGTTGTCGATTGCCGCCAGTCTCGATCGTCTGTTCGCCCTTTCCGACGGAGAGCAGGCCGCGGTACTCACCATGCATTCGTCTTGTGCCGGTGGCTCTTTATATCGTTTTGTGAGCTCGCTCTTCAGCTCAATTTGCTGGCCCAGCAATTGCAGCTCGTCGATGGACTGGAACTCGTTTCTATTGATTTTTTCCATGTATGATGGATGCAGGTTTCTATATATCCTGTCGAGCTGTGCTTCCAGTGTCAGTGCAGGTGCCATTTTATCTAGCAGGACACGTATGCCTCTGAGGTAAGAGCCAATGGGCTCTTTTGAGCCTTGCGTTCTGTCACGCAATTCCTCTTCTAGGCGTAGAGTATAGTCGATAGGCCTGAATTGACGGCGCAGCGCTGCCTTGAACTCTTCCAGGGTACGCCATTGCTTATATAAGGGTCTGGCCCAGATTCGGGCTGAGCCGCCCAGTATCCCTGGAATTAGTTTCAAAATGTCAGCCGCTGGGATGTCGAGACTGTTTATCGTCTCTTCCATCCTATCAATAAATTCCTCTACGTCTTCGCGAGGGGCTCCAGTGAACTGCACCTTCCACTGGCGTAGCAATTGCCCAGTCCGTGTCTCCTTCAGATAGGTGTTCTCGAAGGGTCGACTGGTGTTCATGTGACTAGAGGTTGTCGGTGCCGCATTGGGCGTGGGCTGCGCTCCAGCTGTTGTGCAGGGCGTACCCGTGTGTGGCATCGCGGCGAACTGTTGGAACAGTGCCGGATGGGCGAATGGCCATCCTCCAGGCAGAGGTTGCCAGCTGTTGGCAGCAGCGGGGAGATGATTAACTCCCGTGGTGTTCGTGCTATGCAACGGTGGTGACGGCCATGGTCCGTACGGGTATCCCATATATGGGGTGTTATTCGACCAGATGGGTGCCATAGTGGCAACATGGGGTTCGATGGAGCTTTTGTTTTCCGCATTATTGATGTTAGCTGTTTCATGATCTATATGATCGAGTGCGGTGGAACTCAGGACCTTTGATAGTTCCGTTATATCTCCGTCTGTCTGTCTCGCTTCATCCTTTTCGGCGTGCCATTCTGCGGCTGTTGGTCCGAACAGCCGCCGCATTTCGAAGCGCAGTAATCTGTCTCTTACTGTAGTTAAATTCTCATCTACTTGTAGGTGTTTCTGTTGGGCTTCTGTGAGCAACGCATCCTTTTGCAATTGTTCGTAAACGTTGCTAAGTCTTGCTCTTTCCTCATCTATCTCACTCCTGGTTTCTTGAGGGAGCTCCATTATTCCTAGGTGGGGGTTGTGAAAGGGGGACGATACACGATATGGATGTAAAATAATAAAGACGACACGGTATATATATAGTAAAAATTTAAGAACAGCTGTTCGATGTGTTCTTGTTTATATGTGCGTGGAGTAAAATTTAAAAGCGTATTTTTTCTAGCCGGAGGTAAAATCGTACTCTTTTCTCTCTCTGGACCTTACTATTTCCAACCAAATTGTAGCAAATCTTTCTCTTTCCAGTATATTCTGTACTCGTCTATATGCGTAGTAGTGGACTAAGTAGTTACCCTAGTAAAATTTTCTTGATTATAAAGAGAATGCTAAATGCATGAACTGGACTTGAATTTTGACGTAAGTAGATAATAATAAAAGGAATGTTATTATGTTGTAATCCTCCTTTTTTTTTTCTTCAGGTGTGATTATTTATGAGATTGGTTATAATCCTTTTTTTTTCAAAGAAAATAATTTCTTTTTTCTGTGTGCTGATTTATATATACCAATAAAAAAAAATTTTCTAAAGGTAAAGTAAAAAAAAAATTTTTTTTTTTGTAGTAAAAAAAAATTTTTTTAAGACTGATTTAATTTAGATGTGGAACAGTAGTTCCGAATTTGTTGATAGAGAGGAAAAAAAAAATTGTTTACCAAAATTTATTTATTGATGGTTGCTATTATCATTCTTATTATGTTACTATTATTATTATTATTGGTATTATGATTATTATTGTTATTATTGTTGTTGTTATTATTGTTATTATTGATATTATGATTATTATTGTTATTATTGTTGTTATTATTATTGTTATTATTGAAATTATGTTATATTGAATTGAATTGTTGTTATCCCAGTTACCTTGACTAAGGTTGTTATTTGTCCAGTACTGCAGTTATTCTTAGCTACACCTATTTTAGAGTGCAGTATTCCTGGCTGACAGTAGTTGATTCAATTAAGACTTATTGAATTGGAAAAAAAAAGTAGAGTCCTCCTGTTGCTTTATTTATCAATAATTAAAAAAAAGTAATATCACACTAAAAATACATATATAGAACAAAATGTATATAGACAGTATATTTTCTCTCCCCTTGTTTTTTTTTTTTCACAGAAAATACTTATTTATGTTTGTTTAGTTATAATTATTATATTATTTGTCAATGCTAAAAAGTTTACTTGGTTTTATTTACACGTCTAGTTTATGTTTACTATTGTTATTAATTATATCCACTCATTTGTCCTTAAAAGAAAAGGTATCCAATTGTTCGTTAATGTTTCCTTCGGTTTTTTTTGTTATTTCATTTATATTGGTCCTCTCGTTATGTGGTTTCCTGTCTTGTTATTACTACTTTCAGCTACTATACTTACTTGGTTATTATATTTTTAGTTGGTTTGTTGTTAAGTTGTTATTTATGATAGATGGTGGTAATAATCTTCAACTGGATTAATATATTTATTGCATTATTTTGTATTCCATTATAAAGCTATTTTACTGTAGTGGTGTCGATATCACATCTATACTAATCATTCTGCTTACTATTATTTAATGTTATTTGAGGTTATTTATTATTTTTAAATTATTATTTAGCAGTTTAGTATTTAGCAGCTGAAAATAAAAGAATACTCACAGTATTAAGAGGTTATTGTAATTAAGCGTGTGATTTCCTCCTTATATTTTCAGTTAAGTTTGTTTGTATATATATCCCTAGCACTATTTGTCCTTAATTTTCATAAAAATGGTTTAAAATTAATTTCTACTATTGAAGTGGATATTCACATCTACCTTCACTTCATAAAATTGAGAAAATTCAATTCCTTCATGGTAATTGTTTTCTTTCAAAATTCCCCCTGTGCATCTATATGTCAAACATATAGGTTATACCTGTCAGAAGGAAGAGAGAGAGAGAAAGAAAATCTTCTGCTACTTGAGCCCCTCTCTTTATGAAGTATTTGTATTTAATAAAGTATTTTAAGCTATAATTGTAGTAATCGATAATAAAAAAAAGAAGCAATATCGATAGCAATGGGGAAAAGTGTCCTGTATACACTGAGTGTGGTGTCTTATAATGACAAAGTCTTATAATGCTGATAATTTCCTTGATCTTTTCTAGTCTCCAACTTGATATATATATGCTATTTCTTCTGAGTATATCGATGAAGTATATATTTAAGATAAAACTATCTTCTATGTGTAGCGAGGGTCATATGTGGTATTGTAAAATAGTATAAAAGGTGCAGGGACGATACGATATTCATGTGCTTTTGCACATAATAAGAGAGGAAACGATATGCATATATGATATATTATATAACAAGTTAATAAAAATTTAGGGACATGAGTGGCGAGAAAGGACAGACATAATATCAAAAATCAGTTAAATGTATATGAGATATATATATGGAGCATAGGAGAAATATTGTATAAAGTCAAATGCAATATTAGTAATTTAAAATAAAATGTAAATAATACATGGATTATATAGAAATTCTATAGAAAGAATTTAGATTCGAATAACTGACAATGTATGTAAAGATTTTCAGAAAAGGCTATTTATTTTGCATGTAAACACACTAAGTTTAAGAGGTATTTGACCTCGACCTTGTACTTTTATTTATGTAATTACTAAATTTATCCTTTACTGTGCTGTTATTTCAATTTTGAAATACCAGCATATTTCTCAAGAAAAAGAGAAAGTTGTTCTCTTTTGTGTGTTTACATTTCAGTCAACAAATAGCGCATTTTGCCAATATAAATGAAATTATAAGTAAAATTATAATTATACTGTTACTTATACTTTCATTATTATAAATACATATATATATTCATGTAGAATACAATATCAATAAGTACATGCAAAATTTATATGAGTATAAAATTAAGAGAAACTATTTTCTATATAACACCTTGCTTGACTTTACTCAATATACATAGGGGGGGATAACGAGAAGGCATTTATGTACATTAGTTTTAGCCCGATAATTTAATTAATTAATTATAAATTGTTAATTAATATATTAGTACCTAGACGTGACGAAAAGGGAAAAAGGGGAGAAGCATCTAATCATAAAAATTTGTCAGTAAAAATTTCTGACACATTTATGCTATTGCGCATTCTTCTGCGCACACTTGTGGCTGCAATCGTCGCCTGTCCGTGTGTGCACTTGTACGTGTATTGCGTACTTTTTCTTCGTGCAGCTAGGCTAAAGGGGATCGGAAAAAAGAGTGAGTGCACGATGTGGCTCTTCTACGAGGCTTCAGGATCACTTTTGTCGCGGGCCCCACGTCTGGGCGCCATTTTATAACCCCGAAATCGGGTTATACTTACTATTCACTTACGTGTGTGTGTGTGTGGACTCTTCCACGCTGCTGGCCGTGCACTCCACTGAAAGGGGACGGGGAACGGAGAATGAACCACGCGAGTGAATTTATTAGATTATTACAATATTACTGTTTATTTGTACAAACCGACTATTTACAACGATGAATCAATACATATGCTTAATTCTGAGTGCGGGTTCCGCGACACTACATCAAATATTTAGTCAATCATGCACTCCTTTAACATCTACGGGGACGGGGGAAACGGAACGGGACGCTTTTGACGAAACACGTGGGAACAACGGTATTACACTACGCATTAAATGCTAACGGACAATTTGTGCTCGAACGCATTCACGGCGATACAATGCGATACACGGAATTAAAAACTAATCGCTAAGCTACGCGCGATAAATACATATTTTACGGCTAAACCGCGAAGCTATGCGTCGGCAGATCGCGGCGCGCGGATGCGACGGCGGGGTCAGGACCTAGCTATATGCGCACCTGAATGAAATAACAAAAGCAAAAGCTACTTGCCGCCGACGACGATGATGCTGTCGCTGGCGCTCGCTGGTGCTGTCGCTGACGCCCGCTGATGTCGTCGCTGCGCTCACTGGCGCGGTCGCTGGCGCTCGCTGGTGCGGCTCGCGGTCGCTCGCTGGTGCGGTCGCTGTCGCTCGCCGGTGCGGTCGCTGTCGCTCGCTGGTGCGGTCGCTGCTGTCTGGGCGACCGGGCGCGCGCTCTCTCTCTCGCTCCTAGCTGCTGGCTCGCGCGGCTGTGCGTGGCGGCGGCTCGTAGCCGCTGATGGCGTCGCTGGTTCACAACGGCACGCGTATGGCAACGCGCACACGCCTCCTCAAGGCTTCCGCTCACAGTCCCGGGGCTGATACGAGGACGTCGCCGCGTGTCCTCTCCTCGTCGATGCCGATGCTTTCGCACGGAGTTTGCGCGAGGGCAAACTTACTACGCGTTCCCGCGAAAGGTGCAAAACTGCAACCTCACTTCACGTTTCACGATGCGATCGCGAACGAGCAAAACTACTGTATTCTAACGCGGGACAAAATGAAGGTGCGTCGGGGACGAAAAGGAAAAGAAATGCGACGGAGAACCAACTCGAGAACTCGAATTGACGAAGGTCAAGACAAGAATGCGAAGTTCGTTCCGAACTTCCTACAGCGCTTCCAGCGCCCTCGCGGCTCGCGCGTATTGTTTCGCGGGCACGCCCGAACACTCGCGGTTTCGCACGAGCGCTCTCACCTACAGCCGCCATTCGGGCGGTTACAATATATATATATATATATATATATATAATATAAGGCATTGCAGCAATGAAACAGAAACGGCGGGCGCGAGTATGACTTTTCTTAAGAGGAGGGGCAAGATGTCAGGCAGGCACGTTGCCTATGAGGGGAAGTGAAGGACCGGGCGAAAGAGAAAAGAACTGCGCGCCTCTACGTTGTCTCTCCATTATATCACCCTATAAGAAAAAAAAAACTTTTTACCGGTGACACT
>JACCIC010000357.1:5000-186219 GCA_018907035.1 Sycobia sp. Sy_11 | reverse complement strand
GAAGAGGTATTATCTAAATAAATTTGAATTTGTCAGGATTGCCGTTGCACTTTTTCTTGACAATTACATTTTTATTGTATTATTTTATTTACAATTTATCTTATAAATCTGTATTTTTAATCTAAAATTGGAATGGTAATCTATAATTTGACAGAACCGTACTTGATTATATCGGGTAAAGAATATAAAAATATTAATTATATGGAACATAATGGTACTTTAGACTATTCTTATATAAAATTATGTAATTTAAAAAAATAATTAAATCATTATTTGATATTTATCTAAAATAAATTCTTTTATTTATGGTATTAAATTATTTTTAAATTACTTATTCTAAATAAGCGTATTTTAGAAAATAATAAATTAATAAAAATTATATAATATTTGAAAACAAATTTCAATTGTTTTTATCGATTATATTAAAAAATTTAAAAAACAAATTCGAATAAAGATTGTGTCATTGTCTGATTGCAGTGTTCCAAATATATCTATATATAGAGGTCTTATATAAAATCCCTTCTGAATTTTGCAACATAATATAATATAATGTTACCTGAAATTGAATCGATCTTTTTAGCGGGGATACCTCCAGATTACCTAAACTTAGTCGGATGTTTTTGCTCATTGGAGCATAATTTGTTGATATTTTATATTTTAATATTTTTCATATTTAATATTTTCTGGGCATAGTTTTATGTTTAACTTTTAGTTAAATTTTTTTCTCTGTTATTTCTTTCTTACCGTTTAATTAAATTTGTTAAACATTTTTTTAAAAATAGATTTTTAACATTTTTTTTATTTATTTATGCTTAATTATTGTTATTTTTTTTAATTATAGGTTAAATAAGATCTTTGTATTAATATTTTAAAAGTCGTAGTTGATTTTTTATTATCATTTTATCTTACTTAATTTTTACAATAAATATTGCAATTAAAATTTCAACCTGTAACAGTAAGAATGACTAAAAATTTAATTACAATACGAAAATGATACAATAACTATAAATAATAAAATACTACGTTTAAAAACCAATTTGTATATATCATTTATTTAAAATTAAATATGATATAGAACATTTTATAAAAAGATACATTCGCAAGTTTAGGTTCTACGTGGCTTGGTGATAAAATCACAGCGTAGCCCCCATCTATGTTACGAAAATAGGACTTTTTTCGAGGAACATAAATTTTAGATTCAGAAATTTGGTCTAATAAATAATAAAATTTATTCAATTTTTAACTACTTAAAAAATAAAACTAATGACTAAGTATACATTTATAATAAATTTTTTAAGAAAAGCAAAATAACTAGGCGAATTTGATATGTTTTTAGAATATTAAGAACTTTCAAAAATAAATAACTATTATTGTAAAATTTAACTTGGTTCGGAAAAAATTTGTCTTTATTGTTTTTTTTCCTCCATCCATATGTTATTACAATATATTTCTATCGCATGTAGTGCCATTCTTTTTCGTATTAACATATTTGCGGAGTTGTTATATTTTATTTTTTACGCTGTATTAGAACTGCTTCTTTGGCTACTTTGCTGGCAATACGATTTTCAGTGCTGTTTGAATGAGCAGATGTCCTTAAGACTTCTATTTTGATTTCTTTAATATCTATCGATCTAAAAACACCAACTATCCTTAATGTAAGAACTAGTTCTTCCAACTATCTTAACCAATATATTAGACAAAAATCTAGCAATATTATAAGTTGGGAAACCTATGGAAGATATTATTATTCTAAATGTCAGATTTTCTTTATGAATCTTGGGAAGCCCATAACATTTTGCCACAGTTCCATTTTCACATTTTAAATACTTATATGTAGTATCATTTATATATTCATTTCTTTCCAATTATTTAATAACTCTTTCAAATTATTTTGTAGCTTAATGATATGTGGATTACCAATCTTCAAATAAGTACTATCATCATTTAATATATTATTTATACAATTTATGTAATCAATTTTATTGGAAGCTACAGTTACATTACCTTTGTCGGCCTTTTGGAAGATTATATTAGGGTTATTTTTCAAAAAATTCTTCGCGGTAATCAAATCATGTATAAAATTACTATTTAAAAAATTATCAAATTTATTTTCTCTTTTAAAATTACTAATGACATTAACCAAAGATGCCCTACATTCCTTTTTTACTTCATCATTTAAACCAAAAAGATTACTTTCAACCTCCGCGATGATTTCTTTGATCGGGAGATTACTTTTACAATATAATATTCCATGTTTGGCACCTTTAGACATGATGTTTGTTACTTCATTTGGTATCTCCTTGTCAGTTAGATTCCTAAACCAATTTTTATTGTTTGCATTGTTAAATTGATAGCTTTGAAATTGTTTTTTATTTCTTAAACATTCAAATTTCCTTTTTAGTGTTTGTCTATTAATATATTTTGTCTTAATAAAATGTTTGCTTTGACCAAGAAAAAATTCATGTAATTCATTTCTTTCTATATTTTGATATAAATAATGTTTAATCTTTAATAAATATCTATTTAAGGAATGAATCTGAATATGTAAACCTCTAATTTCTAAATTAAGTAATTTATTTTTGAAAAAGAAAATATTTTTCTTTAGATCATAACAAACATTATTACTATAAACCTGCAAAAAATATTCGTCATGAAATCTATTATTAATGTGTACCGGAAATATATTTGATTTCTTGCATCTAATAAGGAATGTAAGTTTTTCTTTAAGAATTACAACTTTTAAATTCAGTTTTAATCCATTTTGAACAATAATCTTTAATAGTACTACCATATTTACAATAAATTTCTCTAAAATAAATCATGACATACCTCCTTAATTTAAGTTAAATAGACCTTCTATTTTAAAACAATTGAATTGTACTTCTGTCGACTGCCCATATACAAATTAATAAATATTTTTTTATTGGTCTTACAGTCCAATCAATTTCAACCAAAAATAAAATAAAATAAAAATAAAATAAAATAAAAATAAAAATAAAAATAATAATAAAAAATAAAAATAAGAAATTAAAATAAAAATAATAAAAATAAAAAATAAAAATTAAAAATAAAAAATTAAATTAAAAATTAAATTAAAATGATAATGACAGTCAGACTGTCCTTGTTTACATTCACCCCCGTAGACTAATCTGAAAATAAAATATTAGCTGAAAAAATTCTTTGTTAGTAAAGTGCAGTCTGACTGTCCCCAACACCCTTACCTAATTGAAGACTTGTCCAACGTTTCGAGCTCGCTACGGCTCCTCATCAGGGACTAATCTAAACCTTATATTCTAATCTATATATACTCATCCCCACCACCAAATTTCGTAAATTAAATATAAATTCCCCCTCTACACAAATTGTCCAAAACCAATCAATTTAATAAGGAATGATAAACACTGTCCAATCTACCGGACTCTAACATTAAATTCACATTATTTCGATTCTTGGAAATGTGAATACTTTCAAGACTCTCCCGTTTATACTTATTATTAATACCATATTCCAAAATATCCACATTCACAAAATCAAAAGAATGTAAAAAACTTTAAACAATGCTCTTTTAAACCAGAAGTAATATGTGAGCTACGTAAACTATATTTATGCTCATAAATTCTCTTTTTTAAATATCTACCTGTTTGTCCAATATAGTATTTATCACAATCCATGCAATTAATCTTTGCAATTGCAAAGATAAGGATGATTTATACTTAAAATCAGGAGTTGTTTACAAGATTAATTGCATGGATTGTGATAAATACTATATTGGACAAACAGGATATTTAAAAAGGAATATGAATAATAAGTTTACGTAGCCACATATACTCTGGTTTAAAAGAGCGTTTAAGTTTTTACATTCTTTGTTTTGTGATATTTGGATGTTTATTAAGTAAACAGAGTCTGAAGTTCACATTTCAAGAATCGAAAAATGTGATTAATGTTAGATCGTGATACTGTTTATCATCTTATAATTGATTGTTTGGACATTGTGTAATTATTTTAATTTAGAAATTGTGGTGGGATGAATATATAGAATATAGGTAGTTAGTCCTGATGAGGCGTAGCAGCTCGAAACGTTGGACAAGTCTTATGAAGGTGTTGGGGAATCAGACTGCACTTTACACAAAGAATTTTTTCAGCTAATATTTTATTTTCAGATTAGTCTACGGGGTGAATGTAAACAAGGACAGTCTGACTGTCATTATCATTTTAATTTAATTTTTAATTTAATTTTTAATTTTAATTTTTATTTTTATTTTTATTATTTTTTATTTTAATTTCTTATTTTTATTTTTTATTATTATTTTTATTTTATTTTTATTTTATTTTTATTTTATTTTATTTATTTTTGGTTGAAATTGATTGGACTGTAAGACCAATAAAAAAATATTTTTCAATAATAATTGTAATTTAATGATTAATTAAATAAAACATGTAAACAATAATTCAATAGAAATTATTAATTATTAATGGCAAATTAATATATATATAATTTATATCAGTATATATTTCATTAAAAAAGTAGAGACAAACGGTTATATACAGACGAGACATGACGGGCACCTAAAATTCAAATAAGTTCAGTTATTTTAAATTTCAATGTGCAAGTGATAGACAAAAACCTATAATTTAAGGGGCTATTTTTGAAGACAAAAATTATTAAATAAATTCATCAAAAATGTAAAGCCTCCCAAAAGACAATTAGCTTCATCTTCCCTTCCCCAGAGTGGACACGAGGATATGAAGTATTTATATTTATATAATAAGATTCATATATATGTAAAGAAAATAAAAATAAGGTAATAGTACAAACATATTAATTTATTACGTATTAATAATTAAACAAATCGTATAATAAGTATGGCCTTCTTTATTTTTAATTTTAAAGGGTCATTTAAAGTATAAATAATTATAAAAATAATGATAAATTAGAGTTTTGAAGGGGGCGGTTTGATTGTTCGTAAGTGATAATATTAATATTATAGATATAATCTAATGTTAATGCAACAAAGATAACTATTATTTTAGTTGCAAGGTGTCCAATATGCAAAATAGTGAAAAATTAGAGTGGGAAGAATATATAATTTTTACTTTAAATGAAAAATAGAAAATCACCATCTTCTGGGAAAGTAAGCAGAACAGTATGATTGTATATTTAATAGGATTGGTTTTTACATAGGGAGCAAGTACAGCTTCTAAATATAATAGGCATATTATATTCTACATTATAATTATTTAAAAACATATATATATATATATATATATATATATATATATATATATATATATGTTTTTACAAAAAATATTTCTATATTATATATCGTGATATTTTTGGCGGCAATATATGTATAATTTTTGTATTTTGACATATTGACTTTATTTGATTTGACATATTTAAAGAAAATTTGAAGAACTATTAATCAAGAATCAACTATTTGAAGCAAAGTCCCTGGTCAATTATAAAAGCTGTTTATTATATAAATTGTATAAATTATACAAAGTGCCAATCACTGTATAATGATGTGTAATATAAGAATAAATTTAAAAATTGCCTTATACAGATAACTATATATTTAAATATTTATAATATAATATATTAATTTAGGAGTTGTACTTACTCCTTACACAAAATTCAGTACTGTAAATACACAATCATACTCTTCTACATTCCAAAATAATGATGGTTTTATGATATTTTACATTTGAATTAAAAATTATATATTCTTTTAACGTTACTTTTTCTTATCCGTTTTATCTAATAGGAGTGCATATCGAAGTAATAACTCAAATGCATCGATTACACGTTGTGGACACTCAAAACTCTCAATTTCCTCCTAAAATTATGAGTTTTAATCGTAGCTAAAAGACTTTAGGTTAGGAAAAGGACAATTACTTTCCTATTATATTTTTATATATATTTATTGGCTCAAGCTCGTACATCTCGCACCTCCCTGTAATTTCAAATTTTCGTATTACTTACTATGTTTGCAATGTGTTTGCATGCATGTGTGTATTTATGTGCATATATATATATATTCTGCACCAGGCTTCATAATTCTTTATTTGATTTGTACGGCATTGAATATTTTCTTCAGCGCCACCTATTCAAAAAATCAGAAATTAAAGTTCTCACTTTTTTATCTACAGAATTGACAACTTGCATTATAACCATAATAAAATCTTATATTTCGTTTTACTCCCTCAATTCTATGAATAGAAAGATGAAACAAAGTTCATTCGATTCATTATTCAATTCTACATCCGGGGCTATCCAAGTTTGATCTGTACTATACGTATAAAATTTATAATATTTGTGGTTATTTAATGTTACTGCAAAGCGGCGATGTCTATAGTGCAGACGACAGTTAGATAAACATTTTCTTATTTTTTTAAACTAACTTTGAAACATATTATGAAAGCAGTAAGGGATACCCCCAATTGTAGAATTTTTCAAAGATTCGTATAAAATTTGTTTCAACATTGTAAAACGTAAAATGAGGACGCAAAACGATATCTACGATTTACACATTTTCATTTCCGTTTTAATAGTTCATCGTGGCGCTGGGATCGCGGTATGGAGTACTCTTAACCTTATCGTGTCCACGAGGTGTGACAGGTAGGCGTGTCACTCTGCAAAGGTGTCAATTTGGAGAAAAAAATATATTAAATTCTTATCTATTAAAGTTACTTCGAATTATAAATTAAAAAAAAAAAAAAAAAAAAAAAACAAGAAATGCCGAAACCCGGGATTGAACCGGGGACATTTAGATCTTCAGTCTAACGCTCTCCCAACTGAGCTATTTCGGCTTGTTGGTTATTTCACCTAATTTACGGAAAATTCAGAAATACGAATGAGGCTGGTTTGAATGTCTATCAGAAACATTTTTTTTAGAGTTCTTAATTTTTAAATTCTTAGATTTACCCGTTAATCAAACTCTTATAATTATTTGTACAAAGCTCTTATAAGGCGTGTATTGGTACGGGACACCAGGGCCTAACTTACAAAAATATGACTTTTGGATTTTATAACCTGTAAACTTTTTCGGATAGTCGGTACTAATGTATATCTTGTGAGATATTTATGGTATATTCCGAAAGTAAAGCAATAAGTTATCCAGTATGTACATTTCTCAAGGGCGCTATTTATATATATTGAATATATAAACGGTTATTTTTGCGTTATGTACCTATAAGTTCGTCATAATCTGACGCTACTGTCAGACTACTGAAGCTGTGTTCCGCGTAGCAACAACAAGAAAGTAGTTACGATCTGATTATCACGATAATAAAAAAGTGGAGTAATAGTAAACTTAACTAATGTTTTTTTGGAATTCTATTATAGTTTATTAAATGTTTATTATAGTTAGTTAGCTTATATATTTTGTACTTGATATAGATGTTTAAAACATATTTATATATTTTATATAATATATTATATGAATATATATATATATATATATATATATATATATATATATATATATATAATATTTTATCGGTCTTACTAGTCTTTATAATATAATATATTAACTAAAATAATGTGACAGTGTTTTTACAAAAAATATTTCTATATTATATATCGTGATATTTTTGGCGGCAATATATGTATAATTTTTGTATTTTGACATATTGACTTTATTTAATTTGACATATTTGTTCCAAAAAATTACAATGTATGAAATACTAATGAAAACTTTAACCGTACAATAATATATTTTAAAATAAAATTTTTATAATTACCTATTGAATAGGTAGTAATGAATCTATTGAAAAGATACTTATTGAAAAAGATAGTAATTTCTAATATATAAGTGCTATTGTCAAATAGTGTTACTTTATTAAAAAATATTTTAATATTTGAATCTGTAACAGTTTTCTTACAAAAAGTTTCTATAAAAGCTGTTACTGACTGTTACGACTTACTTTGTAATTTGTATTTATACGTATTATAATATTGCGATAATTTTATGATCTTTCATCTTAAAGATAGTAAGTGCGTTTATATTGTATTGTATATTTATAAGGTTTCGTTAATTATTTATCAATAGGTCGTAACGACTGTACGCAATTCGATGCGTCAGTTCGTGGTAAATAATTTAATTTATTGAACAGTGTGTTTTTAGTATAAAGTAATTAAATATGCCTTAGTGAGTAAGATTAATAAAATAAAGAATGTTTATATTATTTGTAGCGTTATCTTAGATTATAGTGATCAGTAGATTATTTTACGTTGCGTTTATAAGGATAGTATTACCCAGGATAAGACGCGAAACTTCGAAAGCATAATTCGATATAAAGTATATATAATATGTAGTAAGAAATTTAAATTTAATTTTATGCTCTACTGTATCTTATATAATTTTAATTGTTATAATTTTAATAAAGAATCATCAGGATTAATAAACAAAATATGTATGTAAAGAAAGTCAGAGGAAATTATATATATCAACTCGAGAGAATTTAAGCTGGCATTATATATATGTGTATATATATATATATATATATATATATATATATATATATATATATATATATTGATTTCGAGTCATCTCAAATATACGAACCTAATATTCAAAATTGAACGAATTATGTTGATTTCGAGAAATTTTGTAAAAAATACAGTGCTGTGACTGGAAAATGCCATTTCATTTGTAAGTGAATGTATGTACTTGAGATATCCGGTGCCGTGCCCGGAAAACTTAGGTTTTCAAAAGCTGTACTTTCCTGTACATGCATTTATATGTCGAATGATCTGGTTATTTTCGAAAGCTGAACAAATTAAATCTCTACGAAATGTAGAGACATATATCCACAAAGATTTGATTTCTTTCCGGGCCACGAGGCTGCGAGACAAAACTACTCGAGATCTCGCGCGGTCGCGATATTATCTTTTCGCTAAATTTCGGGGAACCTATGTTATGAGTAGGGATACGTCTATATAAGCGCGGGCGCGTTTAAGAATCATTCATTCTTTCCACTGGCTTTCTAAGGTTCGTTTGTATACTTCTTTCAAAATAAAATTGTATTCATTAAATAAAGTTATTATTGTTGTTATTAATATTATTTCGCCATTGTGAAAAGTCCCTGGTCAATTATAATTTTTGGTGTCGAAACCCGGGACCTTTTCCGGATTTGTTACTGGGACTTTCACGTGTTTTATTAAAAGGCTTGAACTAACATTTGTTTTTTATCTGAGTGAAATGTCGTCAACAAAGAGAAAAACATCAACGGAGAGAAAGAAGGGACAACTAGAGGCCAAGCGATCACAGACTTCTCGACCTCCTGCAAGCCGACTTGTTCAACGCCGTGATCTGAACAACATCGAGGAAGCAGGGTTGCTTCCGACTGATCCTGTTCTTCAGCAGCGTCGTAGCAACGGCGCTATGACAGCTAGAGGCCGGACGTCCAATCGAGCGGAATCACCACCACCGTCACCTGTAATTAACAATGAGGTAGCTGACAATGATCCTACCCAACTTCCATCGTCTGCAACTTCATCGATAGCTGACAACAGAAATGCTGCAGAGACATGGAGAAACAGCACTGCGATACCGGTGAGGTCGTCAAATTACACAGGCATTGAGCCAAGCGATTTTGCGGTGCGCATAGTCGAAGCGCTTGAGTGAACCTTAAACTCGGCACGCGAAACTTCTATTGGTAAAAATAATTCTCGATTTGTAAATCGTCTTACTACCGCGAAGAGTCTTCCATCATTTTCCGGTAATCCGCTTGAATGGCTACATTTTAAGGAAGCCTATACATTAATAACCGAGTTAAGAGAATACAGCGAGCGCGAAAATATCGCACGTCTTTTTAACGCTTTGAAAGGAGAGGCGCGCGAAGTTGTAAACACATTGCTTACGACTAGCCGTGATGCAAATGCGGTGATGAAAACATAGAATTGCATTACGGCAACAAAAAAGCTGTTGCGGAGAAGATTGTAAACGATTTAAAATTATTACCAAGTATTGACTCAGGTAAAGTTAATTGACGCACTTCACGACCAAATTTAGAAATGCTATAGCAGCATTTAAATCTTTAAAATTAACTGGGTATTTGCACAGCCCCGAGTTATCTAGAATTATAGGAACTAAGATACCAGAACTCTTAAATACGCCTATAATAGATATTCTGAAAATTTGTCTGAAAGTGACTCAGAACTCGAAAAACTGAGCGATTTTCTCTTCAAAGAAGCAGAACTAGCAGCGAAAGCAGAGATATTCGATGTTAATATTAATGCGAGTAGTTTTACAGAAAAATCAACGTACATACGTAAAGATTCGCGCAATTACAGATCGGCGAATGTTTATGTGACAGAGCATAAAAACGAAGCGTCGAAAGGAAATTCTTTGTATAATTTTAATAAAATACGCCCGTGTAATATTTGCTCGCGTGGAAATCATCTACCATCGGAGTGCGCGACCTTTAAAAATGAAACGGTGGAAAAACGATGGCTACTTGCTAGGAAATATAAGCTTTGCTATGTTTGTTTAAAGTCAGATCATGCTAAAATTAATTGTCGCGGAATAAAGTGTGTCCAATGCGGAAATAATCATCATAGATTATTACATAATTCAAAAGGTTCATTTGAAATGAATCCATTAAAGAATGTAAATTCTACTTATTTTAACAAAAAAAAATTCATCTGATGTTGTTAATTCCGCGTCCACTGATTACTCACCACAATGACTAGAGCAGAAAAGTGTCTTTTTAAAGATATTACCGTTACGCGTTATCGGATCAAAACGATCTAAAGATACTTTCGCTTTACTGGATGAGGGTTCGACAATAACGCTAATCAAAGAAAATTTAGCTCGAGAAATAGGACTGCGAGGACCTGAAATTGATATGACCATTTTTGGAATAGGGAATGACAAAATACTTTTTAAAAAAATGTGAAAAAATTGACGTGGAAGCTTCCGGTACCTTTGGCTGCAAGAAAATTAAAAGCGCTATAAGTGCAAAAAACTTAAACCTTCCAAGTCAATCCGTAAGCGACATACTTGTCGAAAAAATCAACATCGCGACAACTATAAATATTCCCTCATATTATGCGGCCAAAGTCGAATTATTAATCGGCCAAGTTAATTGGCAATTAATTACGACGCGGAAGTTGATAGAAATACAAAACACAGATTTAGCGTTATCGCGTACGCTACTGGGATGGGTTCTTCACGGGTCTATGTATAAGACTACGAACCTTAAGTGCAACACAGCAAATACAAAAAGAAAATTTTCAATTGAAAGTAGCATACTTACGCTACAATGTGAGGTAACCTGCGACATCACACTAGACCAGCTCATGAAAAATTATTTTGAAATAGATTTACTGGGTGTCGCAGAAAATATTAAATAGAAAAATCACAATGAACGCGCGATTAATATTCTTGAATCAACGAGCTGCAAAAAAGGCGAGTTCTGGGAAACGGGCCTTCTATGGAAAAATAGTTGCTCGCCAAACATCGATAGCTTAATAACAGCCCGTAGACGATTAGATCTTTTAGAAAAACGTTTAGACCGCGATAAAATCTACGCGAAATTGTATTACAAAGAGATGCAACGTTTCATAGAGCTCGGATACGCGAAAAGACTCGATAAGGATAATGATCGGTCGCGCGTCTGGTATCTGCCACATTTCGGCGTGCTGAATCTAAACAAACCCGATAAAATACGTTTAGTATTTGACGCCGCGGCAAACAGCAGGAATAAGCTTAAATGATCAGCTTGATACGGGACCGGATTTGCTAAAATCATTACCAGGCGTTCTCATTCGATTTAGGCAATATGCTGTGGCGATCAAAGGTGATATTGCGGATATGTTTCTGCGCGTGAAAATAAAAGAAAGTGACCGGGGAGCGCAAAGATTTCTGTGGCGTGGCAGCGATAGAAAACGAGAGCCCGATCACTATGAAGTGAATTCATTAATATTCGGCGCGAAATCATCACGATGCAGTGCTATATATATTAAAAACATGAATGCTCGTAAATTTCAAATTTCCTTTCCGGACGCGTGTGAAAGTATCATAAATGACAGCTACATGGACGACTTATTAATAAGCCGTAAAACAGAAATAGAAGCCATAAACGTTATCGGTGACATCATAAACATAAACAAGCACGCTGCTTTCGAGATGCATAGTTGGGCGAGTATCGTTGTACGTGTATTAGAACATATAAAAAGTAGTAATGATAAAAAATTAGATAGATCCGACATGAGATTATGCGATCACGGAGGGGAAAAAGTACTAGGTTTATTTTGGGACACGCGTGTTGATACTTTGCGATTTAATATAGATTTTCAGAAAATCCCAAAAGAAATTTTAGATGGTGAACGAAAGCCGACTAAACGTGAAATATTACGCGTAATAATGTCGGTTTTCGATCCTCTAGGCTTATTAGCTCCGTTTACGATTAAATCTAAAATTTTAATGCAACAAATTTGGCGAAGCAGAGTTAAATGGGACGAGAAAATACGGGATGAGGAACATGTCGGCTGGATAGCATGGATTTCGAATCTACGGAAAATAAAAAACGTTCATATACCGCGGTGTCTAACTCCAGCAATCTTTAATGAAGAAAAAACGCAGCTACATGTTTTTGTCGATGCCAGCTTGGTAGCGTACACTGCGGTGGCGTATTTACGTACTGAAAGTAATTGCAACGCGCATGTGTCATTGATAATGGCGAAAAGTCGCGTAGCGCCGCTAAAGCCCTTGTCGGTTCCGCGGTTGGAACTTCAAGCGGCATTGCTCGGAGCTCGATTGGCAAAATTCATTGAAAATGAATTAAAAATTTCGATTTTACAGTGTTTTCTATGGTCGGACTCGTCAACCGTGATTCGCTGGATTAGGTCCGAACCACGAACGCGTCATGTATATGTAGCAAATCGCTTAGGCGAAATCGCCGAAATTACTCAATGCTCGGAGTGGCTGATGGATTCCAACGAAACATAATCCGGCGGATGACGCGACGCGCTTTGTAAAAGATTCTCGAACAATTTCTACGGAAGACCGATGGAACACAGGTCCGAGTTTTCTATGGAAATCCGAAGGCGACTGGCCGCACGATAAAATTTTAAACGAAAATGAAAAAAATTTAATCGACAAATTAGAATGCAGACAAGCGATGGTTTATACTGCAACTACGATAAATAATGATTCTTCTTTACCTTTGAAACTATTAGGATGGCAGGGCCTATTAATATAAGGGCGGCGTATTCATAAAGTTTTTAACCGCTGGAAAGGTCGTCACTATTCGAAATCGGATACAGCAGTGCAAGACGTAATTCGTTGTGAAGAACACTGGTATCGTGTTATTCAAAGAGATTGTTTCGAATGCGAAATAAATGCATTGCTCAATCAATACGAAGTACCTAAAAGCAGTGTTTTAAGAAATTTGAGGCCTTATCTAGATGAAAATAAAATCTTGAGAGTTAGTGGACGCGCGACTTTGGCTCCTACAGAGAATTTTAATAATCGGCCAATAATATTGCATAATAAACATTTCGCTGCTAAGCTATTAATAGTTGAATATCATCGCCGCTATTATCATGGCAGCAATGAAACCGTTTTAAATGAATTGAGACAGAAATTCTATATAGTAGGTCTTCGTAATGCTTTACGGTCAATAGTCAGCAAATGCCTTATATGCAGATTACGCAGGAGAAAACCTCAAAATCCACTTATGTCTACATTGCCAGCCGGTCGAGTCGCATATAATCATAGGCCTTTTAGTCACTGCGGAGTTGACTATTTTGGCCCCATGCAGATAAAGATAGGTAGACGTCGCGAAAAACGTTTGGGGATCATATTCACGTATCTAACAACAAGAGCGATTCATTTAGAACTAGCCCACAGTTTGAGCACCAGCTCAGCCATCATGGCTCTGCAACGGCTAGCTTCTCGTAGAGGGGCGCCATTAATCATTTATAGCGATAATGGCACTAACTTTAAAGGTGCTAACAAAGAGTTGAGATCGGCGATGCGAGATCTTGATAACGACGCAATCGCAGGCTACGCTGTAAAAAGGCGCATGAATTGGCGCTTTAATCCTCCAGATGCTCCGCATATGGGCGGAGCATGGGAGCGATTAATTAGGTCGATCAAGATCTCGCTTTGCGCCATCTTACGCGAACAGGCACATACTGATGAAGTTTTACTAACATTATTGGTGGAAATCGAACATTCGGTAAATTCGCGACCTCTCACATACGTCTCTTTAGATCCGCGCAATGAAGAGGCATTGACCCCTAACCACTTTCTTATTGGCTCATCATCGGGAGCTTTAGAGTTAGGAAAATATGATTCTGGCAATGCATGTTTGCGACGGCAGTGGAAGATCGCGCAAAATTATGCGGAAGCCTTTTGGAAACGATGGCTTCGGGAATATTTGCCCACGCTATTACCGCGGAAAAAATGGACCGAAAAAGAAGCTCCACTGGAAGTGGGAGATATCGTCTGATAGTAGACTTACAATCGCCAAGAAATTGCTGGCGAAAAGGAAAAATAATACGCGTTTTTCCGGGCACGGACGAACAAGTTATAATAGCAGAGGTACGCACACCGATGGGAAATTTCACGCGACCAACTAGAAAGCTCATAAAATTATTAAGCATTGATGAAGTACAAAATTGATCAAAATTTTGTACGGGGGGAACATTGTTACTGACTGTTACGACTTACTTTGTAATTTGTATTTATACGTATTATAATATTGCGATAATTTTATGATCTTTCATCTTAAAGATAGTAAGTGCGTTTATATTGTATTGTATATTTATAAGGTTTCGTTAATTATTTATCAATAGATCGTAACGACTGTACGCAATTCGATGCGTCAGTTCGTGGTAAATAATTTAATTTATTGAACAGTGTGTTTTTAGTATAAAGTAATTAAATATGCCTTAGTGAGTAAGATTAATAAAATAAAGAATGTTTATATTATTTGTGGCGTTATCTTAGATTATAGTGATCAGTAGATTATTTTACGTTGCGTTTATAAGGATAGTATTACCCAGGATAAGACGCGAAACTTCGAAAGCATAATTCGATATAAAGTATATATAATATATAGTAAGAAATTTAAATTTAATTTTATGCTCTACTGTATCTTATATAATTTTAATTGTTATAATTTTAATAAAGAATCATCAGGATTAATAAACAAAATATGTATGTAAAGAAAGTCAGAGGAAATTATATATATCAACTCGAGAGAATTTAAGCTGGCATTATATATTATATATATATATTGATTTCGAGTCATCTCAAATATACGAACCTAATATTCAAAATTGAACGAATTATATTGATTTTGAGAAATTTTGTAAAAAATACAGTGCTGTGACTGGAAAATGCCATTTCATTTGTAAGTGAATGTATGTACTTGAGAGATCCGGTGCCGTGCCCGGAAAACTTAGGTTTTCAAAACCTGTACTTTCCTGCACATGCATAATAAGTATGGCCTTCTTTATTTTTAATTTTAAAGGGTCATTTAAAGTATAAATAATTATAAAAATAATGATAAATTAGAGTTTTGAAGGGGGTGGTTGGATTGTTCGTAAGTGATAATATTAATATTATAGATATAATCTGATGTTAATGCAACAAAGATAACTATTATTTTAGTTGCAAGGTGTCCAATATGCAAAATAGTGAAAAATTAGAGTGGAAAGAATATATAATTTTTACTTTAAATGAAAAATATAAAATCACCATCTTCTGGGAAAGTAAGCAGAACAGTATGATTGTATATTTAATAGGATTGGTTTGTACATAGAGAGCAAGTACAGCTTCTAAATATAATGGCATATTATATTCTACATTATAATTATTGAAAAACATATATATATATGTTTTTACAAAAAATATTTCTATATTATATATCGTGATATTTTTGGCGGGAATATATGTATAATTTTTGTATTTTGACATATTGACTTTATTTAATCTGACATATTTATTCCAAAAAATTACAATGTATTTGAATCTGTAACAGTTTTCTTACAAAAAGTTTCTATAAAAGCTGTTTATTATATAAATTGTATAAATTATACAAAGTGCCAATCACTGTATAATGATGTGTAATATAAGAATAAATTTAAAAATTGCTTTACACAGATAACTATATATTTAAATATTTATAATATAATATATTAATTTAGGAGTTGTACTTACTCCTTACACAAAATTCAGTACTGTAAATACACAATCATACTCTTCTACATTCCAAAATAATGATGGTTTTATGATATTTTACATTTGAATTAAAAATTATATATTCTTTTAACGTTACTTTTTCTTATCCGTTTTATCTAATAGGAGTGCATATCGAAGTAATAACTCAAATGCATCGATTACACGTTGTGGACACTCAAAACTCTCATTTCCTCCTAAAATTATAAGTTTTAATCGTAGCTAAAAGACTTTAGGTTAGGAAAAGAACAATTACTTTCCTATTATATTTTTATATATATTTATTGGCTCAAGCTCGTACATCTCGCACCTCCCTGTAATTTCAAATTTTCGTATTACGTTACTATGTTTGCAATGTGTTTGCATGCATGTGTGTATTTATGTGCATATATATATATATATATATATATATATATATATATTGTGACGAGGAACGCAAGCACTGCGGGCGCCTGCCTTCCCCGTCCCGTTGCTCTCTCTCCAGCTGTAGCATGTACATATTTATCTGTATATTTATATGTAGAAATGTTTATATGTTGCAGGCCGACGCACAACCACCGGCGGAGAGGTAAGTGAGAGAGAGAGCGGGGAATGGGGAGAGACGGCCAGGCGCGCGAAGGATTAGATAGAGAGAAGGCCGCGAGCTTTGAACACGCGTTTTAGCCGGCTTTTCGCTCCGCGTGTTTTGTTTTCTTTGCTGTTACGGTGTCGTCTTGGTCATCGTCTACGGGAACACGCCTCGTGCTCCACGTGTTCCCCCTCGCTACGTACCTCTTCTTCGGGGAGGGTACACTCCCGAACGCGCGTGTTTGTGCCACGGCATTGTGTGTGCGTGTAGCGCACTCGCACTGAGGACGGGCCCGAGCGGACGAACTTGTCGCCAGACCCCGTCTCCGCGGAATAACCGCCCCATCCCGGGGTTTCTGGACGGCGACGTCACCGCCGCTCCCGGTGAAGGAAGGTGCTGCTGCCGGACGAGGACACGCTGCGGGATCATCGAGCCCCGACTCGCTGTAAGTGGCAGCCCCTTTTCTCTCTCTCTCTCTCTCTCTCTTCCCGAATTTCTCGCGCGCCGTCGCCTCGGCGACCCTCGGCCTGCGTCCCACACGCCTCGCATATAGGCGCTGTACGAATCCTTGCTATTAAAGCCTGTTTAAATTTTAATTATTTTTATTTTATTATTTCGTGTGTGGTCCGTTAGCCGCCCTACCTCACGCGCAATCCTGATCGCGATATTTCGCCCTTCGCGAACCGCCCCTCTCCCTCGCCGGAATCATTCGGGGCTAAGCCCAGTCGGGCACAGATTTGCAACGGCCGTGCCCGCCGTCCTCGTGCTCGAGGCGGACACGCGCACCGTTACAATATATATATATATATATATATATATATATATATATATATATATATTCTGCACCAGGCTTCATAATTCTTTATTTGATTTGTACGGCATTGAATATTTTCTTCAGCGCCACCTATTCAAAAAATCAGAAATTAAAGTTCTCACTTTTTTATCTACAGAATTGACAACTTGCATTATAACCATAATAAAATCTTATATTTCGTTTTACTCCCTCAATTCTATGAATAGAAAGATGAAACAAAGTTCATTCGATTCATTATTCAATTCTACATCCGGGGCTATCCAAGTTTGATCTGTACTATACGTATAAAATTTATAATATTTGTGGTTATTTAATGTTACTGCAAAGCGGCGATGTCTATAGTGTAGACGACAGTTAGATGAACATTTTCTTATTTTTTTAAAGTAACTTTGAAACATATTATGAAAGCAGTAAGGGATACCCCCAATTGTAGATTTTTCAAAGATTCGTATAAAATTTGTTTCAACATTGTAAAACGTAAAATGAGGACGCAAAACGAAATCTACGATTTACACATTTTCATATCCGTTTTAATAGTTCATCGTGGCGCTGGGATCGCGGTATGGAGTACGCTTAACCAGAGATAATAAGGGGAGATCGTCGACGCTTATGGGCCAGACTGCAGTAAAAATTTGCGACTGGAAACGAGGGCCTCTGGCGGCCAAAGTAAGGTACTGGCCGTTTCGTGCGATATTCCAGATGTTGGTTTTCGAGCTCGTGCGATGGTGCGATCGAAGGAGAAGACGACTGTTTTCGGCGCGTACAAACGGAAAGCTTATCGAGACAATAAGCTGGCAGCATGGGGTGCAATAAAAGATGAGTAGCTTATACTGACCAAAATGACATTTTATTGATACATGTATAAATATATATATATATATATATAGTCTCGCAGCAACTAGCAAGCAGCTCGAAGTTTTGAAACCTACGGCAACTTTAAGGAAAACTGGCAAAAATCAAAGCTAAGAAAATCTCTTATAGCAAAGAGCTACCAAATTTTTCAAGTAGTCGTTTAACGCGATTTTTATTAAAATTTTAATATATACGTTTTTTAGGATTCTGATTATATATATGGTAGTAAAAATTGGTGATAATTTCAATTTTATAATAAATCACATTAATACCCAGTTAAACTATTGTTTTTCTAACTTATCTCGTAAAATACAAAAAATTCCATTAAATGATTTAACGAAAAGTTCAAAATCTCATCAAAATACATATTTTTTAATCTATATATTTTTTCTTTAAACGTTTTTTATTAACAACAATGTACTTCACCGTAATATTCTCATTGACTATTCTATATCTTCCGCTAGTTGGAATATATTTTTTTGGGGACTCTTGGTACAGAAAAATGTATAGAATAAGAAATGTGTTTTTTGATAAAATGTATAACTTTTCTTAACAATTTGTTTTGAAACTTTTCGTATTTTACAAGATAATTTTAAAAAACCAGATTTTTTTTAATCGGGTGTTCTTATGGTTTTCGCTATAAAAATGAAATATCCTCAAATTTTCACCATTACATTTATGATAAACACTCCAAAAACATAAACAATATTTCAATATACTAAAGTAAGGTGGCTAATATAATCTGCAAATACAATCTCATTTTTGTTAATTCAAAAAGTAACCAGATTTTTCTGTCAGTAATATAATAATGCTCAACACACAAACACTCTGCTAAGGATTCTGTAAAATAAAATTTTTGTAAAAGCCTACAAATCAAAACCTTCGGCTACTAGACAATAGATGGATATTATAAACAAATATGAATATGAAAAACAATTATTAGTAAATAATGAAAATGAATTAAAAAAAATTATTCTACGAATTTCTTCTCGAGATCGTCACAGACAGCTTTATTTTCTGTGATGTACTATACAATAAGACTACAAGTTTATATAAACATAATATTACTTATCTAATAACATAATTTACGTTGTGCTACACATTTGAAACAAGTCTAAATGTAAATGAGTCAATTTCATAAAAGTATATTTATTGCAATCCAACGAACATTCATTCAAATTCTATTATTTGAAACAAAAACATAGAGCTTTAAAAGGAACGAATATTATGCAATTTCGAAACAACCGTGTATTTGAAATAAATTGTTAGGTTTATTTGAAGAGCAAAAAATATTTGTTACGTTACAAATATTTTTAAATGATTAGAATTTCTAATACACCATACTTGCCTTATTCTATACTTTTATATAAAATAAATTTAAAGTATGTTTTAGTTGTGTAAGTAATTTTTAAAATTAAGATTTTTAGTCCTGAAGAGTGCATGTAACTGACTTATTAACCAGTTAAACACTCTCTATTTATTAGGATTAAGTCCTAATGATAACCCTAATGAACATTCTGATCGGGATGCCTAAAGCTTGAAAGGCAGATTGTGTGCGTTCAACATTCACTACCATTGCGTTTCGTACAATACAAATATATTACATATTACATATTATATTACATATTACAATAAAAACAATAGAAAAATATGAGAATATAGTTAGTATTTATTGCAATATAATATTTATATTGCAATATAATAGTTAGTATTTATTGTAATATATAGTGTACGTTTACATCGTTGAAGATTATGAAAGTGACGGTCTAATAAATTAAGATACTACAGTTGAATGTTATATTTTGTTTAAATTCTCAGTTCTCATATATAAAAAAAATATTTACTGTATTTAACTAAACATTCAGTATTTTAAATGTATAAATTACTTATTTTGAATAAATGGTTAATTAATGGTATACGATTCAACCCTTTATTTCAATCTATAAAATTTTTTTTCAGTATAAACTTATTTTTATGACATATGTTTTACTTTGAACTAAAAAAATGTAGGTTTAATTTAATTTTATAATGTTTCTCTATTGAACTAAAATAATTAAGTTGCAACAAAATATATGTATACTTTAAAAAAATTAACTTAACATTGAGACAATATTCATGGCCATTGTCACCAATTGATTTATGTTTACGAATTCAATAGATGTCGAAAAAAGCTGCTAATTATAAATTGTAAACTTCTTCAAAAATTATTTGATTGCTTTTTATATTTTTAGAGTATCATATCAGAATCCTATATAATCGACGACAGAGAAAGAGACAGTCGAGATAATCGAGAAGGCAGAGAAAGAGACAGAGAGAGAGAGAGAGAGAGAGAGAGAGAGAGAGAGAGAGAGAGAGAATGAGAGAGCGAGAGGGGGAGGGGAGAAAAGAAAAATCCAAGGGATTAACATGGATTACTCGATGTAGTGGGTGTTGTCACATCATGTACCTGCATGTACCCACGAGTTTCCTCTATACTGTTTCGTCTCTTTTTCTCACCTGCTCTCACTGTTTATTATCTGTCCATCTGCACGCATGTTGTAAGAGACCTAGCAGGCAGTTTACCGATATACATGCAACAAATGTTACCATCATTTTTTTTTTTTTTGTTAAATATGCAGTAAAAAATATTCTATCATCTAATACTGACCGTATAGAATACGTATTCAAAATTTGAAGGCGATTGAAATATTAACTTATATTCAGGAAAAATTTCTAAGAATTAAAACATGATTTTCTTAAACCAAGAGAATAGATTTTCTTAAGAACGAAAATCCAGTCAAGTAAATATTTATTTAATTATAATATTCTAATTACTTAAATTTAGCTCATCATAATCTGAAAATAAGCATTTTTATTTTCTAGAAAACGTTTCTTTAAAACATGCTGATCAAAATTAAAACGGAAAACTTGAGTTTCTTAAATTTAGTAATCATATACCTGAACACAATACTTTTGATTCTCTAAAAAAGGCTTTACAGAATCAAATTAATATTTTATAGAATTTAGTATTTAATTGTTTTTATACAGTATAAATCGAACAGAATTACGCATATATAAATAAATATGTTACATTATATAAATAAATATGTTCTTAATCTAAGAAAACAAAATTTTGAATCAGAAGGTTATTATAGTAAAACAAAAAAGTAATGCATCGAATTCAGAAAATTTAATAGCTAGAATTGCAAATGATCAAAATACTTAAATTATAGATTGATCAAATCTGTGGTCAAAGATTTTTGTGATACTATCAAAAGAACAATATTATCGAATTAATTAAATAAAAATTTTCTTAGTTTAAGAAATAGATTTTTCGAAATAATTCATTAAAATTATATACTGCAAAAATTCTAATATAAAGTAAATATTACTTGATTCAATAGATTTATGCGATTGTTCTGTACTAAGTATATATTTTCTCTAACCAAGTAATCGCATAAACTTTAACCAAGTAAGTAGTTACTAAAATAAAGCTTATATTTTCTCAACAGCAAAACACAAATATTGGAAATTAAATGAATATCTTCTCATCTAAAGAAAATATTATTTTGAACCAATAATTTCAAATTTAAAATCAGGAAAATAAATTCTTGGATTAATTAAATATCTCCTAGATTTTTGTCAAGATTTTCTAGAAAATGGGTGAAAATATTTTCTTAAACCAATAACTGAAAATTTTGGAATAAAAAAATTTAAGCTATTTGATTCAAGCCGACAAAATTAAGTAAATATATACTTGGATTAAGAAGTTAAATACTTCACTCAAGAAAATTTAATTTAAAATGAAGAACTCGATTCCTATCATTAAAACAATAATTACTTGAAATACGTTTTTATTTTCAAAAACATGAAAATTCAATATGTTAAATGTTTAAAAGTAGTGCATAGTTTCTTGATTGAAAGCACTATTTTCTTGACTTTAAAAATGAAAAGTTTAAACTAAGCGAATAATTTTTTGAATTCTTTTACAATTTATATGTTAATTTACTTTTATTACAATTATTTCAAAACTTCGACCTAACCGGCATTCTATCCGCAGACCTTTGGATTCGCAAGCTAACACCTTATTAATTACGCTATCGCAGTACGCTGTGGACAATTTTAATCAATTTTAGATCTCTTATAGTTATGCATTATGAAATTAATTTATGGATTCCAATCAATAGTATATGTATTTATATACAATATATACTTATATTATAACAATTTATATATCGTTTTGGTTTTAATATTTGATTTCCCACATCTAAATAATATTATATATTAAGCGAGAAAGTGGGGAGAAAAGGAAAGTGGGGAAAAGTAGCAGTAGCAATATACCGAACAGAAATAGGCATTTCTTCTATACTCTACAACATTGTTATTGTTAGGCTGCCTCCCTATTCTATCCCCAGAGCAAGAGAGAAAGCACGACTTTAGGCCTAGTTGCCTCTGTTCTTCAATATCGATTTCAGATGGTTCGCTTAAGCGCGCGGCCTAATATATAAGTCTATGGTAAAGACCATATAAAAAATATCACATCTCCGAGGTAAGTTACTACCCCCACATATAGATGACACAACTCTTTCGAACCAAGATGTTAATAGTTTTTTCACACTACCACCTGATACCACCTAGATAACAGCGCGTGTCAAGCGTACGCACGCCTGCGTGGTTTACCGCCCAGTTACTTCAAATTTGCGCAAGTTCATTGCGAGATAACAAAATCAAATTATTGCCGGCAATTCATAAGCGCAAGTTGCTTGACTAACTAGCAAAAATCTTCGGCTTATTGCCGAATATATGCAAGAGAAATAATTTAAAATTTTTATGCAATAGAGGATTTATGTAATACATATTTATATTTTAAGATTATAATATAAATTATCAGTATATCATTTGTATGTATTTTAATATAAATATTATACCATGAAAAAATATTATATCTTTAATTTATATGCAATAACTTCAATGATCGATTAATTTAATTAATAACTATTATCTACCAAATTAATAAAGAATACTTGCATCTGTAAGGGAGGTTTTTTATATTCTGTGTTTTTATTTTTTATATATATGTGTAAAAAATATATAATTTATTGAATAATATAATTCTATTTTACATAATATCTCGTTGAATTATTAATTAAAGTTCTTAAAATGATTAATTAAAGTTGAATTATTGAATAAAATTTTTATTCAATAAATTATATATTTTACACACACACACACATACGCACACACACATATATACATATATATATATATATATATATATATATATATATATAAATCAATAAATCATTATATATTAAAACTAAAAACACAGAATATAAAAAAACCCTCACAGATACAAGTATTCTTTAGTAATTCGTTAGATAATAATTATTAATTAAATGAATCGATTATTTAAGTTATTGCGTATAAATTAAAAATATAATATTTATATTTGTAATAAATACAGAGTATAATATTCATATTCAAATACTTACAAATGATATACTGATAATTTATCTATTATAACCTTAAAATATAAATATATATTACTTTTTTATAGAAAATCGACGTTCGAAAAACAATTATGCAACAGTATAAATCTCAGTATTTTTTTAAATTCTGTATTTAAATTTTTAATTTAATATAAATTTATATATATTATACATAGGCTATGTTTTTTATTGATATAGGCTATGTTTTTTATTGACATAGGCTATGTTTTTTATTGAAAATCATTTTACTTTCATCAATAAATTAAGTTAATGGTTTTAACAATTAGTTCCACCAGCACTCACTTGGTGGCGTCTTGAATCACGAACATCAACTTAAAGTAGTCCGCTTAAAGTTTTAATACCAGGCCAACTCAAACAGATGTTCATATCCAACTTTGGGATTCGTATCTTAAAGAAGGTAGTGACGTTAGTCTGTATTACCTTTTTTGTTCTTCAGGTTAATGGCACAACTCGGACACCTTATAGATATCTTTTGATTTTTGTAAATTTTATTTTCTCTTACGTGAGAAAATCTGTCTGTCTCTCTCTCTCTCTCTCTCTCTCTCTCTCTCTCTCTCTCTCTCTCTCTCTCTCTCTCTCTCACTCTCTTTCTGTCTCTCCGTCTCCCTGTCTCTCTTTCTCCTTCTCTTATAAAATGCCAAAGCATACTGAATATAGTTTGTGACAAAAATTATATTTTTTTTATACATTACGTTAACTTCAGAATTGTGACAAGAGACTGTTTTTTTAGTTTGAACAAAAAAAAAAATGATTGCAAAATAGGGTTCTTTTACCAAGAACCTCGAAACTATATATAATTCGAAACTATACTAAATATATTATATATATATATATATATATATATATATATATATAATATATCATCACTTCTGCATAGAAAGGCAATATCCATCGACCGCTTAGAAAATATGCTATTCACCATACCATTTTGCTTGAATTTCAGTTGGCATCACTAAGAAAATATTTACGGTATTTAATTGAAAAAATGAAAATATACGAAAGATGTAATATATATTGTTTGTATATTATATTGCACATGTTATATTTACACATTTTAAATACGATTTCTACTGAGAAATATTGTATTGACATGTACGGGCGGTTGATTACGATATCCCGTTGCCTCAAGACGATTTATATATGCAGTTGTGTGTTCGGATGATAGACTTCTATGAAGAGATTAGTATTCTATCATTCGAACACGCACACTCCCAGTAAGAGACGTTCCGGGATAACTGGCCATTGTATTCTACCTCTCCAATACAAAACTCTCTATAACAGTCGTTCCGAAACATTTTCTATCGTCCGAACATGATGCTCTCTGTAAATGTCCTCTCAAGACACTTGCAATTGTTTATAGAAACACAGATTTTTATATATAGAATACTTTTTACCCAGGAAGAACGACATGAACATGGTAAAATATGTTCCCTTTGAGGTGCTTGATTGCGTGAGTCATCTTGCCTTATAAACTAAAACTAAAAATAAACTAAAAAATAAAAATAACGCATCATACAAATCTTGAATTCTTAAAAAAATAATAAAAATTATTCATTTTAAAAAATGTAATTAAAATGGATGAATTTAAGCTTTAGAATTTTGAACATAATTTTGAACTAGAACTTAAACAAGTATTAAATTTAGAGTTTATTGTACATACGAAATATTTCTATGAATTTAAAATACCATTAATAAGTAAATGAGCGGAGAGGTACTATAGAATAACTAGATCACCTGACTTAACACCTCTTGATTTTTTCGGGGGTTAATTAAAAGATAGGGTATACAAACAAAACCTCAAATTTAGACGAATTACGGCAAAAAATTATTGATGAATCAGCGCTTATTCCTACGGAAATGATCCAAAATGCAGTTGATGCTTTTTACCACCGGTTAACTAACTGTCAAGAAGTAAATTTGAGCAGTTAAAGTAAAAAATTTCAATTCATAATGCTTATACCTAAATGTGACCTCAAAGGGAACAGGTTTTTTTTATGTCCACGTCGTTCTTTCTGGGTAATGCGAAAAGTAAATAAGAGGTTAAATGTTCGAGGTTAAATGACCTTGTATGGCCATCAAGGTCATCCTTGACCCATTACTTGAGTACATATTTGGATGTAAAATTTTCTGCTCTTTCCAATTTCCGTTGTCAAAAATAGGGGTTCCCATTTGAGAAAATAAAGTTAACCTTGAAATAACCTTGAAAGTCAAACCTAAGGTTAAATCGAAAGTCACTATTAAATTTCTTGACAAAAGATACGTCTGGATTGATCTTGACCTTGTTTCAAATCAGATTACCTAGAAAATTATTAAGTTGTTCCGGATCTTTTTGGACATCGTATATATATATATATATATATATATATATATATATATATATATATATATTGTGACGGGGAACGTAAGCGCCGCGTACACTTGCTTTCCAACGTCCCTATACTCTCTCTCCCACCGTAGCCCTTGTACATATGTATATATGTTTATATGTAAATATTAATATATATTTGTTACAGGCCGACGCACTACTACACCGGTGAGAGGTAAGTTAGAGAGAGAGATAGAGAGAGCGGGGAGAGATGGTCGCGCGCGAATTTTTGGAGTTTAACTCTTGAGAGAGAACTTGACGAGAGACGTGCGATCGGGCCTTTTTCTTGCGAACACACCAAAAAAGAGAGTCGGTCGAGTGCTCGTTTTTCTTGTGTGATTTGTTTTGTTTCGCGAGGTGCCCTGTGCCCGCTGTGCGAGTTTCGTCGCTTTCGTACTTACTGTCAGCCGGCTCCTGTCTGTGCGGAGTAACCGCCCCATCCCGGGGCCATCGACGAGCGGGGACACCGCTTCCCGCGGCGAATGAGTCGCCGTTACACGAGGACGTACTGCCATCGGTCCAGGGTTTGCCGCCGCCGCCTCCTGCTGCCAGTAGACGACACCACAACATCGACCCGACTGTTCGTGGCAGTCCGTTACTCTGTCTCTCTCTCTCTCTCTCTCTCTCTCTCTCTCTCTCTCTCTCTCTCTCTCTCTCTCTCTCTCTCTCTCTCTCTCCTTCTCTCTTCCCTGACACCACACGTTCCGTCGCCTCGGCAACCCTCGGCCTGCGCGCCTCACACCCTCGCGCACTTGTTATACCACACGTAGAATCGGATTAAAAATACGTGCAGTTTTATTCGACAGCTTCATTTGATCTCCCTACCTCACGCGTAAACCTACATGCGATACGTCAACCCTCGCGAACCGCCCTTCTCCCTCGCCGAAACGATTCGGGGCTAAGCCCAGCCGGGCACATCTTTTGGAACGGCAGTGCCCGCCGTCCTCGTGTTCGAGACGGACACGCGCCGTTACAATATATATAATATATATATATATATATATATATATATATATATATATAATATGCAAGTAAAAGTACTGAAAAACAAGTACTTGAAAATTGTTTTCATAAATATTTTTGTCTATCACGTAAAAAAAAGTATTTCCAGTATTATTATTAAAGGAATATATATATAAATTTATATAAATCCTAATGTTTAGAACTTTTTTGATATCATTTATATGATAGAATAATTTTTTAAAAATATTTATTGACATAGTTTATGGTAAAGTTTGAAATAATGCATATGTTAACAGCTAAACTAAATTAATTTATATTATTGTCGGTCTTATAATCTTCATAATTTAATGTAAGAATAAGATATTTATGTTAGTTTACTTTTGAAATTTTTGAAGTTATGCATATTCATCTCAAATTATAGAAAAATATTTGATTACTTTTTATATGCCTGCATATATTGCAAAAAATACGTGCACTGATGGACTTGTAAATGTAATAGGATCGTACGACATAGGCTGGAGTAAAAAGAAAAAAGTAGATCATATGAGAGATTGAATTAATATGGAACAATTACTGGTTTTTTAACTGGAAAAATTTTAGATTATACAACACATAACAGAAAATGCTCTAAATGTGATTACAGACAACGTCAAGATAACCATGACTATCAAAAAATTTTTTCAGGTAGTGCTAAAGCAAAATGGAGGCTAATACAAAACTGGCATTGATTCGACAAAGTTCTATTCTGCAAGATGACAAGGTGGAAATTAAACTTATTATAGACGATGACGATAGCAGTACGATTGCTGCTCTACGAAGAGATAGTTCGGAGTTTTTGTATAAGCTATCTGACAAAAATCATTTACTAAAAATATTTAGTAAAGATTTATACAATTTAGCAAATAGTTTTATAGCATTGAAAAAACAGATATTATTAATCTTATTAAAAAATGCGTCACTTAGGCCATTTCGCAAAATAACACCAAAACTGAACAGCTGGCAAATGTTCTTTAAGGGTTCCAGAGCATTTGTATTCGCGCCACCAAAATTGTACTTGGTGTACACGCAACGAATAAATAAATGACCAAACTGTAAAATTCGTGGATCCGGAGTTATATAAAAAACTTCAAATCTTTTCGATAAATAGGTCAATAATGCTGCGAAATTATCTTTTGCTGCATTAAATCAAGCTAATACGGCTGTCAATAACATCAATGCTCATAAACTTATGGCTCATAAAGTTATGAATTTATCTTTTTACATTGTTTGTATACATTATATATTATTATATTATTACGGTATATTATCTATTATAATATATTTTACAATCATTGTATACTATATACTGTACATAAAGACATGTAAAATGGAAAGTATAATGATATAAAACAAATTAAGTTATTGTAAAAAATCATTGTAAATGCTAAATGTAATATGGATAAAATAGGGGATATATGCAGCAATATTCATGATTGTTTATCACAAGAGAGCAGAACTAATATTGAATTATGTTCATATTATAATGTAGAGACAGAAGATGAACTAAAAGTAATTTGAGATTATAAAATAAACCAATATAAAGTTGAAAAGAATTATTAGGCGTGTGAATAAGTCTTTCCCGTTTTTTGTAAGAGATGGCGCCACCAATACTGTGCGAGTATTCAATGGTTACATATGTCATAATCAAAGCTTATTCATATGTCAACAATTCCATACTAACACATTAGTTAAAATTTTTTCGCATCATAAATTTTTGATATCGTGAAAATGTCGAAATTTGAGCCGAGTCGACGTCATTTGCGGGAAGTTTCACTTTATTGGTTCAATTTGAAGAAATCTGCTGCCGAGACGCATCGATTGCTTCAGGAGGCTTATGGAGAAGGTTGTGTCGATGATTCAAGTGTTCGCGGATGGTTTCGACGCTTCAAAAGCGGTGATTTCGACGTGGAAGACAAGGAGCGTTCCGGGCGGCCGCAAATCTTTGAAGATCGAGAATTGGCGACTTTGCTTGATGAAGATTCTTGTCAAACGCAAGAAGAACTTGCTGAAGCATTGGGAGTTGACCGAACAACCATTTCCAAGCGTTTGAAAGCCATGGGAATGATCCAAAAGCAAGGAAATTGGGTGCCGTACGAACTGAAGCTGAGAGACGTCGAACGGCGTTTTTTCACTTGCGAACAGCTGCTTCAGCGACATAAAAGAAATGGTTTTCTGCATCGTATCGTGACTGGCGATGAAAAGTGGATACGTTACGATAATCCGAAGCGAAGAAAATCATGGGGACTACCCGGCCATGCATCATCATCGACGGCCAAGCCAAATATTCATGGCGCCAAGCTCATGCTCTGTATATGGTGGGACCAGCTAGGTGTGGTTTACTATGAGCTTCTGAAACCGAATGAAAGGATAACAGGCGAGGTCTATCGACGACAATTGATGCGTTTGAGCCGCGCACTGCGAGAAAAACGGCCACAATACTCCGACAGGCACGACAAAGTTATTTTGCAACATGACAATGCTCGCCCACATGTTGCACCGCCGGTGAAAACATACTTAGAAACGCTCAAATGGGAAGTCCTACCCCACCCGCCGTATAGTCCAGACGTTGCTCCGTCTGATTACCATCTCTTCAGATCGATGACGCATGGCCTGGCTGACCAGCACTTCCATTCCTACGAGGAAGCCAAAAAATGGGTGGATGACTGGATAGAGGCCAAACCGGTCGAATTTTTTCGCAACGGGATTCGTATGTTGCCAGAAAGATGGGAAAAAGTTGTAGCTAGCGATGGCCAATACTTTCAACAATTCATTTATAACCATTTTTTCACAATAAAGGCTCAAAATTTGAAAAAAACGGGAAAGACTTATTCACATACCTGATAATTTATGATGTTATACATTTGATATAATAGAATTACCATATTACAACCAAGAATAATATCAAGATTAGAAAAAATAAAGTTAAATTAAAAAAAAAATCATCGAAATAGTTGCTTTTATGAATAAGATATTTTATTTTTATTACGTTCGACAGCGACGTAGCTGGAACCGTCTGTGACGTTGTGCGCCAATGTGCGCATGCTCAGTAGGCGGCGCCGCGATATCGGCGCCCGGAGAAATAAACCGCCGCCGGTCGTCGCTGATTATATGCGTAAAAATTTTTATGTTACATTTTATCATAATTAATACTCGCTTATAATGCATAAAGAAATATAATGATGGATGAACCTTTTTATCTGCGCTTTGCCAAATTTGAAGTTAAAACGTTAATGGAATTGCAAGGAATAAACAAAAATTGGTCTTCTATTAGTCGTAACAAAAAGTGTAAATGCTCAAAATTTTTTATTTTTTAGATTTAATAAAACGCATTTTGTTTCAATATTGTAACGTTAAACCTTCCGAGATATAATCTCTAGCAATGGTGTTTTTCACTTTAAACAATATAAATATTGAGTTTAAAAATCTGGTATTTTTAGACTTTATTACTATTAATATTCTCTAATGAATTCATTTTACTGTATTAAAAAATTCCAAGCCGTTAGCGAACTTCGTAATCGTTAATTTTCAATATAAATATAATTTTGCAACTGGTCGCCATATTGAAATTACACTTTGTAATTTGAAACACATTATGAGTATTTAAAAAGACTTCTATTTACGCGATTAGTCTTAAATTTCAACTATTTAAATAAATATTATAGCTCTTTGAATATCGAAAATATTTCCATTTTCATTGTTGAGTTAACAATTGAAAAATTTATTTTTCAAGTTTTTAATGTACGTACTTTTGATCAGAATTATGTCCTACACAACTTTTATGCGAAACATTCTTCAATTAGAGCAATAGTTTTTAAACTATTGAAAAAAAATTAAAAAAGAGCATTTTTTGCACTATTTTACAATAAATAAATAGGTCACCGATGGATTACGAACTCGACAATTTAGGGTCTTATTTTAAACATCCTCAGCTATCATTTAGTGCAAAAAATAGGCATTGGAGAAAATGTTGGTAACTTGGCCATTTTGGACCTAATTCGTCTGGAATAATATAGGACTCTTGCGCCGCGCCGCACTTTACAAACTTGTATCTACTTAATATATATTTCTCTGTCTCTATCTTTTAATTACTCCCTATACTTACATATGTTATGGGCAAAATGATAATGAGGGTATTTTGTAAAACAATTGGGATTTTTATTAGCTTCTTTCGAAAAATATTGAAATTGGATTTATAAAAATTTTATATGAAAGCTACCATATATATTATTTGTCAAAAGTTAAGTAAAAAATACGTTTTAAATTTTGATATGTATTTTTGTGTTAGATATATATTTTTCATATTGAAAAAATTGGCAATCCTATTTTGTAAAAAAGGTAATTATATTGTAGTTTAGATTACTAACATTATATTTATATAAAAAATTTTGAAGTTGTTGTAGAAAATGCAATGCGCAATTACATTATGTGTGCGCGTGTGCGTACTAGGAGTAGTAGTGTATCAGTTACCACTGTAATATAATATAAAAGAATGTATTTTAATTTCAAGTGCTTTAAGATAAATAAATTTTTTTTAAAGAAATTGCCTTTCGAACTTTATTTAAGTTAAACATCATGATGGATTTTTTGGTATCTGCTGTTTTTACACATAAAACCCAAAGAACCGAAGTCTTACAAAAAAAAGTTCCTTTTACAAAAAAATGCTATCTGATCATTGTATACATCGTTCGGTGTTGACACGTAGTGAGTTCTCTTGCTGGTCAATTTATCGAAAATAATCAAAACTGTACTTATAACTCTACTGTAACTGTACAAATCAAGTTTATTAAAAAACTATTCGGTCGATTTTCATTTTTTTTATATAAATATGTTGCTATTAACCTAGATTATAATATATTAGTTTTTCAAACATATATATCGAACAGTTTTTTTTACTATACAAAGAAAATCTTCAATTTCTCATTCGAATTCAAAATTACATGTTAAAATCTAAATTTCAATTTGTTATTTAACTTTTGTTTGATTCGGTTAAACTTGCTGAAATTTTGAGAGCTGATAAATTATTATGTGCTTGTATATACCAAATTTCAAAAAATTCAATCGAAAATCGATTTTGACACGTACTACCTGTACTACCTTAAACGGACACTTTGAAGCCGATATTGAAGGACAGAGCTAGGCCTAGAGTCGTGCTTTCTCTCTTGCTCTGAAAAAAGAGTAGAGAGGCAGTCGAATAATAACAATAGTATAGAGTATAAGATAAACATATATTTCTGCTGTGTATATTTCTACTGCTGCTGTTCCCTTACGTTCCTTTTTCTCCACTTCCTCGCTTGTAAGAGAGAGACAACACGACTCCTAATATTGCTCCCTCACTCTGTTTTAGTTTTCAACTCTGTTCTCAGATCGCACGGTCTAATACATAAGTCTATGGGACTTTACGCTTCTATCCACTATGGAGAGTAGAGAGAAGGAGTGGAAACTCCGTTAAAATCGTGTCAAATTACACGGCAGGACTTCGGGACAGAATTGGCCGCAAGCCGTGACACCCTGTGAGGTTGCTCGTTCAAATTGCATTTGAAGAAAAGAGAGTGAGTGTATGCAGTGAGTGTGAAAAGAGGTGAGATTTAAATCTCTGCTCCCCTACTTCTGCTTTATTTTTTCTCCTTAATTCGCTTTGGCTGTTACTTTTTCTTTCTGTTGCATGCAGAACCACTAAGGAAATTCCAAGACAACGACAGTTACCGGACAAGTCTGAACTACCATCTCCGACTAATTTTTAATAAGCTTTTTCCATGTAAAGCAAGGGAGATTTCCACTCCTTCTTTCTACCTTCCATAATGTTAACATATAAGATCTTCCCGCCATCTACCTTATAGAGTATAAACAGACACCAAAAATGTCCATATAAAAATCATCTACTTGTCTCTACAAGCAACTCGTCGACGAAGATAGGGATCTGTTCAGAACATAGACTTATATATTAGACTGTGCGCTCTGGAAACAGAGTTGAGACCTAAACCAGAGTGAGAGAGCAATTCAAGGAGCCGTATTGTCTCTCTCTTACAAGCAGGGAAGTGGGGAAACAAGAAAAGTAGGGGAATGCAGCAAAAATATACATTTCACCTATACTTTATACCATTGTTATTGTTGGGCTGTTCCCTATTCTTTCTCTGAAGCAAGAGAGAGACTATTCCAGGCCTATCTCTGTCCTTTAATATGGGCTTCAGAGCGTCCGTTAAGCGCGCGGTTTAATATATAATTTTATGGTTCCGAAAGGCCTTCAGTAACTTGCCAGTAAATAGATATGGCAATGCTGGAATAAATTCTCGTATACTTTCAATGTAAATGTTATGAACGGTTATGAAACTGCAAGTTTTTCGCCGTTAACGTAATCAAAAGAAATAAACAGTCAGTCACGATATTTTGACCTACTGGTGACTTAATGGGATATCGTTCCGCTGAGTTGGCTTTAGTAAGCAGCTAATCGCATCAATTTGCATAAAACCCCGTCGGACAGCTTGTCGCATCCATATATATTTGTGTATAAGCAAGTTTAGTCTAAACGTTTGCATGTGTATTACACATTCAAATTTAAATAAAAGACAATGTTAAGAAGGTTTCAAATCGAATTTTTATAGTTGTCATAATCGACAATCGAGTACAATTATTTATAAGGGACGAAGTGGAGTCTAAAAAATATATATTCATAACATTAAATTAAATGATTTCCTCTTAATTGGAAATTGATAGAGTATGTTAAGAAAAGAGGTAGGATCGGGAGGTGGGGGTGTAGGGGACGAAGCCCCCGCCTCGGATTAGGGCGGAGCCCGCCTCCTCTAAGAAGAAATAAGCGTAATCAACTGAAAATTATAAGTTTATTAATAATGAAATCTTAAAATAAAATTTTTAAAAATTTTAATTGCATAGAAAGAGAATCATAATTAAAACTAATTGTTTTTAAATGATATAGATAATTTTTTTTTTATTATAGCATTTCAAGACTCTTGTGAGTCTTATTTCTGCTTTACCTTTATTATTGAATATACATTTAATGTTTCACATTGTACATTTTACAGAATTTATACAGGTCAGTTGATATTATCGAGGAAATTTACAATATGCACGCTCGATTTTCCATTTGGAAAGTACAATAAATTTTCAATATTTAGTGGTAATGCTGTTTTTTCTTCACATATCTTGCTTATTAAATTTTGCCGATATGATTCGTACTCTGGACACTGCCATAAAACATGATTTAAATCCTCTTCGTATTCTCCGAATTATGCGCAGATTGGGCTACCCAAAATGTCTATTTTGGATAATGAAGCTGCTAAATTATAATGGTTTGATCTGCACCTGTTTATGGTAACTATAGTGTTACGTTTAAATTTTGAATTTTGAAACCACACTTTATGAGAATGGTTGAAGTATAATTTGAAGTATTTAGAACCTTTGAGCAATTCTTGATTTAAGCAGGCATTATTTGTGTTTTCATATGATTTTTTTTTTAATCTTCAAAAAAATCTGTAAATGTTACCACACATGTTTTTGAGGGAATTTTCGTTACAAACGATTTCGCAAGACAATCTGCAGCTTCATTTCCCATAATACCTATGTGGGCAGGGCACCAGATAAAGTTTATTTCTTTATTAACATTCGTTGTGATCAAACTGTGGACATTATCATAAGCAGAACTTACATCTAAAAAGACAGCAATGAAATCTTTTTTATTTTGTAACGCAGTGTCGGCTTTCAATGTAAAATCAACTAAGTTATCGGCGCAGGAACGACCTTTTCTAAAACCATTTTGGTTACTAGGTATAATTTTAAAGTATTCACAGTATCATTGAAGTCTGTTTTTTACGAGTGATTCGAAAATTTTGCCTAAACTAGAAGTTAATGAAATTGGCCTGACGCCTCTGTTATTTGGTTTTTCTATAAATAATACGAATGTTTTAGTCCATGTACCGGGGTAACAGTTTTTTTATACATTTCATTAAAGATGTGCAACAAAATTTCCTTGTACTGTATACTAAGATTTCTTATTGTTTCATAGTCAATACCATCTATTCCTGTTGCTAATTTTATTTTTCGTATCTAATACAGCATTGATTTCACTAAGTTGAAAATCGTTATCAAAGAACGAAATTTGTCACCGTTACAAATTGGTAGATATTCGGGATCAGATTCACACCATGGTGGACATATTCTATTTAGGATCGATTCTATACATTCAAAATTTTATAAATTGTTGTTGATGTTCGTAGGCTGTACTGTACACCACTTGTCTTTCAACATTTTACATCGGTTCCAAACATATGTACCGTTGGTGTTGAAATCTATCGATTCTGTAAATTTTTTAAAACATTTTTTCTTTTTGTTTCTGAATGTCTTTACAGTAATACAATTAATTTTATTATAAATTATACGAGGGCTTTACTGAAATTCCATTTTTTGTAAGCTGCCTTTCTTTGCCTTTTTATTTTGTTGCATTCCTCGTCCCATCATGGAACGGGATTTTTATACTCTGAAGGATCGATATTTTCCTTTTTAAGTGTACTATTTATCAAACACTTTCTTATAACATTAGTGAATATTTTATATTTTTATTTAGCGGCGAGCTTATAAATACGTCTGTTATAAAAGTGGAGAGGTTAGAGCTTAATTTTATTTTAAAATAATCCCAACGCGTACAAAGTGTTTTTATTTTAAACGATTTTTTCTTATAACTATTTTTATTGAGGTTGATAGAGCAGGAAATAGGAAAGGTGATCCGAGCCAAGGGGATCATCGAGAACTTGTATACTTATTTTGTCGGCAATATTTTGAGTAGAGAATACTAGATCAATATTTGAATGATTGCTATTTAAGGGATTTATGCGAGTTATTGTATTAGAATTGTGCAAAAACAAGTTATACTTCTCTACACTGTTTGCAAATCTCTCGCCATTCAAATCTGTTTTTGAACAATTCCATATAATATTATGAGAATTAAAATCTCCGACAAGTAACTTTAGGTAAGTGTTATCCGTGTGAGAAATTATAGAGTTCCAGTGTTCTTGTCAAAGGATATCCTTGGCTCTATAACAAACTATAATATCAATTGATGGGTTTGTATTCGTTAAACGTATCTTACATACTTCAAAATTTATGTCCACGGAGTCTATAATTATTTCTTTAAATGCGATGGATTTTCAAACCATTATGAGAATTCCTAAAACAAATCTACGAACATAGATTTGTTTTTCCATTCCAATATAAGAGTCGTAAGATATTATTTGGAGCTGTCCTTATGTTATGTTATATATGTATAGTAAAAATTCCTATATATATTTGTATATATCTAGATGCTTATGTTTCTGCGTCGCTGTAATCGCTAATACTCTCACTTTTACTGTGTTTGTTGATTTCATTAACGTTATCCGTGATTAATTTAGCTTTTATTCTTGTAAGTTTTGCTTTTACCGACCTTTCTGCAATTAGAGGATAAATGTGATTTATTATTTCAATCACATCAGCTTTATTGTTTACAATTTTCTATACTTCTATGTTTTTTTAACAAAATTGACAAACTGATTGAAACTAAAGGGAACAGATTCGTATTCATTTTTAAAAACTTCGATACAATTTTGTAATGCATTTTCGATAAGAGTCATTATTTATTCGTAATTATATTCGAGTTTTTTTCTTCTTTATTCGCGTTATTTTACATTTTTTTTTGCATATTCCCTAGTGAAGCAATGATTTCTTACTGTTGGTGGACAATGGTCGTTAAAATATCATTTGTTTACCACCTGTTGAATTTTCTTTTTGTGTACGGGGATATAAACTATTACTAGGTTGCTTATTACTCCAATTTTTTGCTTGTTGTGTTGATTTTATACTTTCTACTTGTTCTGTCTGAGTGAACTGTTCTGTATTTGTGCAATTTCTTGAAATATGTCCTTCTAATTTATATTTAAAGCATTTGATTGTATCTGTACTTGCATATATAGTGAAATCAATTTTTTCATAATTTATTTGTAACACACTTGGAATTTTTGACGTATCCTCTGATTTTACATATACTTGACGCCTTTGGCTTTGAACGCATTCATACCGTGCATCAATTACACTTGCTTTCATTGTTGTTACTATTGAACTTATGTTTACTTTAAGAAAGTCAAGTATGCTTTTAAAGATACTGTTTGGAATTATAGGAGGGACGTTTGAAAGTATAATTCTATCGTATTTTGAAACCAGAAGCCTAATGAATATTTTCTTTTCTTTGATCACGATGAATTCGTATTTTTCTGTTAAACTGTCAACCATACTTTTACTAGATAAGTCAATACATACCCTGTTTTTCGATACTTTAGAAGCACAGAGGATGTTGCTTTATAATTTTTCATATCGACACAGTATAATCTGTTAATGTTAAGTCGTCTGAACATGCCATTGTTATAGCTTGATCTCTTTTAGGACATTTTTCCTCTTGAGCTTTACTTGCGTAACTAGAATTGTCGAAATCTTTAGCAAAAAATTTAACAATTTTGTTCTGTAACTGTAATTCATTTGATACAAGAGGAGTTACTCTCGATTGGGAGGATTCTCCAGGTGCTGAAGACGCCTCCCCTGAGATTATTTCAACCATGTGAAATAATAATTTTCGCCACTAACAGGCACGACCCCAGGCCGTGGCCCATACACAGTATACCATAGGTATACACTCGGCACTTGTATATATAACGCAGTAAGATGTAAACACGTCCGTACACGGCAGGTGCGCAATTGTAACTGATAGATAATTTTTAATACTTAAAAAATATTATAATAACTTTTTAACAAAATTTCAAATAGAATATAAATTTTATTTTATTTGAAAATCTCGAATACCTAACTCAAAGTGAAACAAAAAGATCGAGCCCGCGGTCGAGTGGCGCATATAAGTCTATGCCAGATGTAACGCAGGCGCGAAAAACTGATAATCCTACGCGATTACACGGTTTTGTTGATTCGCTTTTCCTCCCAAAGGAGGAAAAGTAAAATTTTGCTTTCTGATTGATCGGGAAGGGTTCTTAAACACTTTTCCTGAGTGTAGGAATAATAAATTTCTTACCGAGTATGGAACGAGGTTCGTAAAAAAACCTTTTCGTACTAGGTAAGGATCATATTTTTCCTCGTGAGAACCAGAATCAAACGATGAAAGTGCGCTTTGTAGCTTAAAATAAGGAAATAGTACATTTCTTACCGAATATGAAAAGGCTTTATTTAGAAAACGAGAGGTTTGCAGCCCTAGGCGAAGCTAAGGGTTGTAACGAGGTTCGTAAAAAAATCTTTTCGTACTAAGTAAGGACTATATTTTTCCTTTTGAGAACCGGAATCGAGCGATGAACGTGCAATTTGTAGGTTAGAATGAGCAAAAATAATTTATCAGTCAGCTATCAACTAACCTATCCTAACCACAAAAGCAGAAGGAAAATTGTAATTGTATTGATAATTATATACTTTAATTGTGCTTATGTAGACTGTTTTTAGATAAAATTAATAAATATTTTTATTGGCCTTACAGTCCAATTAAATTAAAAATAATATATAATTATATTAATATATGTTTATATTAATATTGATACATATAATATATCATTAATTAACAATTATATTGACAGCCAAACTGTCCTTGTTTAAAATCACCCCCGTAGACTCATCTGAAATAAAAATTTTATCAGCTTATTAAAATTTTATTATTTTATCAGTTTGGTCCCTGACGATAAGCCATAGCGAGTTCGAAACGTTTGACAACATCAGCCGTAAGTTTAATTAAGTATATGTGGTAGGGACAGACACATTGTACTTTACTAATAAAAAAAATTGTTAGCTAATAAAATTTTTAATTCAGATTAGTCTACGGGGATGATTTGAAACAAGGACGGTCTGATTGTGATTATAATTGTTAATTAATTATATATTATATGTATTAATATTACATATATAAACATATATTAATATAATTATATTATTTTTAATTTAATTGGACTGTAAGACCCATAAAAATTTTTTCTAATTTTGATAATTATATTTGAAGAAATTCAATTATAAGTTTGTTGGTTCTCTGAAAATCAGAAAATTTGTATAGAATTGCAGCTAATTGAAATTAATATGCAATTTCATTTATTTTTAATTGTTTATTTTAATCTCCTATGCAAGTCAATGTAATTTTCCAGTAATCTTTCATTCAGAAAATTTTATATGCACTTATAGAATTAAAACTAATTGAATTAATATACAATTTCAATTATTTTTAATTATATATTTTAATCTTCAATACAAGTCAATGTAATTTTTCTCAAATATTTGTAACCTGCAAACCACTAGATGTCGTTACCGCACTTGACTAAGCGAAGAGGTTTCCTAGCCTACCTGCATACTTCGCAACATGTCATGTTAAACCTGGTTAAACGTTTCGTATGTCAAGTCACATAGTTCGCACCCATCTACAAAATGAACAATGAATAGAATTATAAAAATAACCTTAATAACCTACGACGTTCGATTTAACTAATAAAATGTCTATTGAATCTAAATCAACTAATTCAGACAGAAATCTTGTTTTTGATGCAATACCAGATCCTCCACGATGGGTAAATAATGGTAGTTTAGGTGAACAAAATATAGGACAGGATCAAATAAACCATTCAAAATCTACCACTTCATCGTCTAATGAAACTGATTCTTCGACAAGTAACTTTACAAGTGGAGCTTACGATAATTCACATTATTACAATAATACGAAGTCGAAAAGTAAATCAAAAACCTCAATCAAGTGTAATGTTATCAATTCTAATAATTTCCAAATTGGTCCACGTATCAAACATGTTTACTGTTTAAACAATGTTAAAGATTCAAAATATAGTAATAAAGTAAAGCAAATGCCATCTCATATACAATGCTTCAGTAATAGCCAATTAGAAATTACAAAAAATGACATTTATATTGTTCAAACTTATCTTGGTAGTGGTTGGCGAAAAGTAGCAAAAAAAATTGGTTTTTCAAAGGGTCAAATAGAACAATTTTTTGAAAACCATAAACAAAAAGGTTTAGAAGAAGTTATTTATCATCTTTTGTTAGATTGGAAACAATCTCAAACTACAAATGCAACAATTGGATGTTTGATACATGCAATGTGGTTATCTCAAGAATATGATTGTGTTGAAAAATTGGCAGGTGCTCATGGTGTTATGTAATATCATACAATTTTTAATTTATTGTCCTAAAAGTGTATAGCTGTTGCACTTGTATATTTTATGAGATTTTTTAACTTGTTAAAGTGTATATGAAATTTTTAAACAAAGTGTTAATATTAATATATTTATAAATCTAAATATAATGCAATTGTCGATATATATATATATATATATATATATATATATATATATATATATCACTCTAATGAGAAATGTTAAAAAATTAATCAATGTGTTTACGAAATATTTTTTATTTTTTTTCTAATACATTGTTACATAAAATGTAAGCTCGTCAGAAAGTTTTTACATAAATTGTAAAGTCATAAAAAATTTATTAAACATGATTTATAAAAATATTTCAGTAACATGTAATAATAAATATGTATAAAATATTGCACAATTGATTATACAATTCTTAATTTTAATTAAGAATTTAATAAGTCTTTATTCCTTAAAGTTCATCTTTAGAAACTTCATTATCTTCCAAGTCTTGTTCTGCTTCAATTTCCTGTTTGTCTTCACTTTCATCAACATTTTCACTATCATCTGTTTCATATTCATAATCTTTACAGTATTCAGCTTGCTCCGTACAAATGCTGGTTTTAGCATTTTCTTGTTTATCAATCATAGCTTTTATAAATATACTTTCATTTTCATTTACAACTTCTGTACACTATTTTTAAAAAAGATAAATAAAATATTAATTTCTAAATATGTAGTATTAACGCGTAATAAATATAAAAAAATTAATCTTTTTTAATCTTACATAAAACTCTAAACTTTTATTTAAATCTCCATCTTGTATAATATCGACTTGACCTAATAATGGATTGATATGACCTCCTGAGACTAGTTTAAGAAGCATTAATGTGCCATTATTTTTCCATGTTGCTCTAACATAATCATCCATTTTTTTACAAATTAACTCGAGCATATCAGAAAGATGTACTTCTGACATAGCTAGGGGAATCTTTCAACAAAAAAAATTATAAAATCATAATGATAAATAACAAAACAGTAATCAGAAATAATTACCTTCTTTTGAATTGCATTTCCTTTACTATCCAATCGATATTGTCCAATTTCTATCTGTTTTGTTGGATCAAGTTTACTTACTTCAGTCTCAAACTCATCAACTATTGCTTTACAAACTGTAAACAATACAAAGTATATAAATAAAACTAATTTATTACCATTGACATAGGAGTATTTTACTCATATAAACAATTATTTTTATTCATACCTAAACATCTCACTTCGTTCAAATCCACATATGCTAAAGTAAAAGGTAATGTAACTAGCAAAAGTAATGCTAAAGATGCCATTCTAAAATTACAATGTTTATAATTAATATCGAAATGCGTATCTGTACTTAAAAAATTATCTAGTGACAATTATAGAAACTAAGTTTCTTAACCTAAGTTCTGACTTACTTTAACAAGTGCTTCTAAGGCAATCAAAAACCAAACTAACGTTGAAAATTATTGTTATCTCAGAATCATTACGTTGATATAGCACTAGTCCACGTGTCTTTTGTTAAAAACTCTACGCCGACTACTTACACGTATAAAGAAACGCCAATAGAAAGTTGACAGATCTATATGCATATCTAAAGCTTATTATTTTCAAAAATTATAAAATTTAAAAATATTAATTATTACATTCTGCCAAATTTTTAGAAACCTCTGTTATTAATACTTTTAATTGAAAATCAAGTCGCCTTATAGTTGGTTAATAAGTAATTTTTATTTATAAAAATGACAACACCGAATACCAATTTGCATTAATGGAGATTACGGTCACCGTTAAATTGACGGTTTTAAATCGTCACATATAGCTTGAATATATTGGAGCATTGAGTAAACAAACTAGAATCAGCTGCGTATACCTTATGGATCGCGCATGATTCTCTAGTTCAATTTTTTATAGAAAAATTTTTTAAATAAAAAAAAACAATTACTGAATAATTATTTGATTATATTTTATTATTAATAATATTTACATTTTTTAATTCTTATCAAACTTTACATAGCTATTATTATTATTAGTTTATTTGATTCAAAGAATTATCAATACATAGTTGTCTGCAATTATAAAAATAAAAATTTAATTTTTGAAGTAATTATAATTTTTTAAATATGATGATTCTGGCAGATAAATATTTATAATAAATATATTATAAATATATCGTGTATTCTTATATTTATAAATTTTTAAATTAATCAAGGCACTTAAATAATATATATATATATATATATATATATATATATATATATATATATAAATTTACGCTAGTGATTGAATGATTATTGTTCAAAACTTCTGTTGAAAACAATTTATTAAATCCTTGCGAGTATTATTAAATTAATTTTATATATTGTGACTACAATTTATACAGATATTGATGTATAAATGTATAAATATACTGTGAATTATAAAATTAGAAAAATATTTTGTGATATTTTCAAGAAAACAATAAATCGATAAAAATTCTCTGTTCTACAGCAAAAATGTATAAAACAATAAGTATATGTATTTTTATGTTTAATAAGATATACGACTTATATTTCATTGCAATCACATTTAAATATTTTTTTTTAAATAAATTGTCGTTTGCATTATAAACTCTGATATATATTTTTCATATTTTTATTGTTCAATTCATTTGTCACTATAATTTCCTTTATATCATATTAAACTTAATCAGCGATCCAAAATACATATACAGATATATACGCATATATAAGCACAAATGCGTACACGTTCGCATGCGTGGATATAACTTTTTCAGAGCTTTGATCTGTTATTGCAATCGATTTTATTATTATTATTATTATTATTATTCTTATTATTGTTGTTGTTGTTGTTGTTGTTGTTGTTGTTGTTATTATTATTATCGACTTCTTGGGTAAATATATGTATAGTTTTATTACTCTGTTATATCCATTCAACCTACAATATTTTTTTATATATCAGCTTTCGTTTTCAAATATATAATTAATTATAAATTAGATTTAATATTAGATAAAGAAGATAAAAAAATTTCGCAATCGTTTTATTGTATTAAAAATTTGAAGCAAAAAGAATTATAGCAATAAAATAAACAATTTTTAATAAATAATTCTACAAAAAAGTGTTTAAAAAACGAATTGAATGATATTAAAAAATTTTACTAAAAAATCCTAAGAATATATACATCGCATTTTATGAATAAATAAAATAAAAAAATTAATCTTGTTAACTTGAGAAATGACTTATTTAACATATTATAGTAATATAAGAATCAAATACATCGCAGTTCTCATTGGCATCGAAGATTGATTCCTTATATGTCACAATTTATGATTTGTTTAACAATTTTATTATCAATTAATATTATCTATAGATATGGTGAATAAAAAGTCCTTTTTAAAATAAAAATTATTTATGTATGCGCGCGCGCATATGTGTGTGCGTTATATGTAACTTATTTAAATCACTCATGAGAATACCGAACATGGATCGGCGAAAAATTTCTGTTTGTTAGATTGAAAGTTTTCGGAATTTATGATTTATAAGTAAACAAATAGATGCTGTATTAATATAATTTCTAATCGGACAAGAATTGTACTATATTATTTTTAAAAAATTTAATTTAGTTCGTAAATTTAAGAAAATGCACGTACGCATGCATGCGTGTATATTGCTCACACACGCGCACAATTTAATATTCTGATACAATTAGATTTACACTAATTTTATTTATTAGGTTTTCTGTTCTTCCAACGAATTTTCTTGTACATATTTAGAGAAACACTACTTATTATTCTTATTCCAATATCGAATTGTCGTCTAGTTTCAATATAATTATACATTCATCATAATAAAGTATTGGTAGTATAGCTGATCTTATATAAAATGCACATTAATGATATTAACCGTATATATAGGTAGATATATATATATATATATATATATATATATATATATATATATATATATATATATATATATAGTGATCGTAAAATTAAAGTAGGTTGCAACAAATTGAGTTACTCACCTACGAGTTTGCCGAAATTTGTAGTTGATTGATAAAATAATATATAACTTATTTCAAATGATTAATTCATGCTTCTCTTTTTTCTTTGTAAAATTAGCAAGTTTGAAGTTTTTCCTCTATATGCTCTAATAGCATAGTTTGAAGTCTAATTTTATTTAATTTTTTTCGAAACATACTACATGTAAATCAGATAATTTATTTTTAACAATTTCTTCAATAGATAAGTTCATCATATGTCCACAACAACTATAATATTATTAATAAACAAACAGAATAATTCCGTTATTACTTTATACAGAAAATTACTCTATTCCTTAGACCAATTTTTGTGTTAAATCAGAATTACACGAATTGTTTAAAATATCAATAAGTAACAATACAGAGTAGATTATAATAAATATAAATGAAAAGTATGCTGTTTGAATGTAAGGAAACTAGGAATAATGTATGTGATTTATGAATTATATTTAGTATGTAGTATCAGAGACATGGGTTGATCAACTACGTTAACATTAAAATCTACGTCATTCTCGTATTTTTTAAAAATATGTTTAAGCTTGTGTTATTACATATAATTATTTAAAATACTTATACATTTTTATTGATAATGCATATTGTAGAAAATACAAAACTTCAAATTCTATCCTATTGTAAAACGTTGTAGAATGTAAATCTTATATCTTGTAGTTATAATTTAGAAAACGTATAACTGTTAAAAATTAAAAAGTTAAATTTTTGGTTTATATTATTTTTTATATATAAACCAAATATTTTTAATACTGGAGACAATTAATGGATTTTTTTCTTTCTGTTCCTACATTATTATATAAGCATAAAATATTAAAAATAAATTTTTTAAACTAATTATGGAATATCCATTTTAGCACAAAATCACAAGACTCAAATTGAAATTTCTACTATGTCAGAAAAGAAAGTCTTGACTTTCTGCAGAATCAAAAATTCGTCTGCATTATGAAACTGGCATTGGAGTTCGGGTCTGAATTGCCTTCTGATGTTCGTGATCATATTAGGATATTATATTTTGGCTTAGCCTTTGTATGATTCAAAGGAAAACAGCAACGTCGCATTGAACAGGAGCGTACAGCTATATCTATATATATTTATTGTCTACGTTACAGCTCGTGACGTAGGCAAATGCGCACATTAATTTATCCTGACGTAGCTGTGACGTTGCGTTGGCGCGTTAGTGTAGCAGTTGGGCCTATTGAGGGCGCACGTTCCCGGCGCTCGAAAATCGTCGAGCCATTCGTATATGGCATCGGCAATCTCTCCTTATTATCTCTGCTAATAGTATATTCTTTGATAAGAGTACTCGATACCTCTGTCTGATGGGGACGGAAGTCCGGATCAATTGCAGCTAGAGAAATTAATTGCGGTGGTTTGCAGAACTAAACATAATGTTCTGCACTACCGACTTTTCAAGGACGTAGCTTATTATAATTTTTGAGAAATGGAACCCGTAGAATATATATATATATATATATATATATATATATATATATATATATATATATATACATTATATACATATATTTAAAATATCATAGTGGCTTTTGGTTAAAATAGATTTAAATCGCAAATTCTAGAAAATAAACACAATAATGAAAGTCATTTAAATTGATCAGAGAAAGCACGAAAAATTAAAAAACATTAATTTTGCGTTTACATATTAGTATTATAATAAACATATATATATATATATATATATATATATATATATATATATATATATATATTAAATATATAGATTCCTAACGTATAGACATTGCTATGGCTAAAGAAGTTTCATGCTAAAAACGCTTCTCACTTAGTATGTATTTTTTTTTTAAATAAAAAATCTACAGCCAAAACACCTAAAATAGAAATATGAGTCAAGACATACTTTAGTAGATGTAAAACTATTATTAAAAATATTATGTCAAATTCTGAAAAATATTTTACAGAACATAATGTTTATGCATTTACGTAGTTTTTATTTATTTTGCTATAAAAATTCAAAATGTATGAAAAATCATAACGATAGTAATAACCAGCATACCAAAAACGGTAAGACGCCAATTTTGAGCGAAATCAGATATGGGTGCTTTCTGAAGTACAGCCAGAATTCGCAAATTTTCGAAGCAAACCCAGATGAAATTGTTAAATTTTTCTTCAGAAATATCGGTTGTACCACAAAATAAACAGAACAAAAGAGATGCAATTTTATGAGACGTACATCTCTTTTGAAAAAATTTTTAAAAATATTTTTATTACCCGAGAATACCAAAAACTACCATTTTTATGGTTTTTGTATCGATTACGTCATTCAAATCCAATTTCAGCAAAAAAGCACAGTGACATCTATCATAAGTATCGCAAAAAGCGCAAGTTAATTACACACACAATAATTAATAATTACACACAAAAAGCGATGTCTGCGCGAGGAGAGATAAGCTGCCGCCAGCCGTCGCTGATGCCACGCATAAAAACTTTTTATAAATGTTATATTTAAACATAATTACTAATAATTTAGAATAGATTAATAAATGTAAAGATAGATTAACCTTTATACTTGCACGTTGCCAAATTTCAAGTTAAAATGTTAATTAAATGACAAGTAATAAATAATAGTTTAAACAAAAATTTTCTCAACTTCTATTGGTCGTATGAAAATGTGCAAGGGCTCAAAATTTTTCCTTTTTTAAGCGTAATAAAATGTATTTTGTTTCAATATTCTAGCGTTAAAAACTTCCGAGTTATCGACCCTAGCAACGGCGTTTTTTACTTTAAACAATATAAAAATTTAATCTAAAAATCTGGTCTTTTCAGCTTTGATTACTATTAATATCCTCCAATGATTGCATTTTACTGCATTAAAAAATTCCCAGCCATTGGCGAACTTCGCAATGGTTAAGTTCCAATATAAATAATTTTGGAAGTGGTCGCCATTTTGAAAGTACACTTTGTAATTTGAAACATAGTATAAGTAGCTGAAAAAACATCTATTTGCGCCATTATTATTGAATTTCAATTGTTTAAACAAATTGTATAGCTCTTTGAATATCGAAAATTCTTCCATTGTCATTGTTTATTTAACAATAGAAAAATCCATTTTTTAAGTTTTTCATGTACGTACTTTTGTTCAGAATTATCTCCTGCACAACTTTTATTCGAAACATTTTTCGATTAGAGCAATATTATTTAAACTATTAAAGAAAAAGTAAAAAAAGAGCTTTTATTTTTGCTATTTTGCAATAAATAAATACGTCGCCGATGGGGTATAATCCCGACAATTTAGGGTCTTATTCTACAGATCCTCATCTATCATTTAATGCAAAAAAATAAGCGTTGGAGAAATTGTTAAATCAAAACCCTAATTCGCTTGGACTAGTTGCGACATTAGCGACATCACTTTTCTCAATTCTCTCTCTCTCCAAGTCGTCATTGATCGCTTTTTCTCCTATCTTTTCTCTTCTTTATTTTCTACTCCCTGATTGTCAAGTTATTCATTTGCTATCTCTTAATGTTTATTTAAGAATTGATTAGACATAACTATAAATAATATTGTTGAAAAGCAGAAGAACGGTATACTAACACGTTAGTATACTAGTGCGTACTACTATAATAAACGGTATTTCGAATTCACATTCAGTGATATTTATAACAGTGATAATTTATACACACATATACAGTTTACTAATCACTATTTTAACTTTACCTATTTCTCATTTCAAAAGAATTAAATTGCATGTTGTTAATAATATTAATTTATTATAGATTAAAGTAAAATTTATATCTTTAAATTTTAATGTATTAATATATATTAAATGGTGTTATCTGTGTGTAATGTCTTGTACAAGGGCTTCAAACATTGTTCAAATAATTATATAAATATAAATATATATATATTTTCTTTTTTAGATGTATAACGGTGTAGGACTACCGACTCCTCGAGGTTCTGGTACAAGTGGACATGTACAACGTAATTGTGCTGTTTTATATAAAAAGGATAAGCTAAAGCATACTGAAGAAAGTAAACTTGATCCAATTAATCGTCAACCAAATAAAGAAATTTTGGAACATACTAGAAAAAGAGAAATTGAGGTTAAATGTTTAGAACTATCAGATGCTTTAGAAGAACAAGGTTATAAGCAAGATGAAATAGATGCTAAAGTTGACTCCTATCGAAAAATATTACTTGAAAAATATGCAGAATCTAAAAGTGAAACTCAATTAGTTGATGACTTTGGACGTTCACTTATTCGGGATTCTCATTTAAGTGCTAAAGCCCAGTTAGAAAGAAATGCTAAATTGCGAGATGCTTTTGGTTTAACTGTGGATAATGAAATTACTGATGATTCTGAAAAACATGCAGATATAAAAGCTAAAAGCAAAGCTTGAAGAGATTTCTTAGAATTTTATTTATATGCTATTATTCATGATATATGAAATTATATAAACGTAATTTCAACCCTAGGTTAAAAGAATGCTTTGTTTTCTTGAAACATAAATATTCATATATAAATAATCAAGAAATCAATAGATTGTATTTTATATTCAACTAAATTTAATTTTTTGTTTTAATCTCAATTTGGCAATTTTTAATAAGATGCCACATTAAAAAAATGTTAATTATTTATGTTTTACTGTATTAATTAGTGTATTTAAAAATTTAGTGTGTATTTCTTTTGAATTTTCTTATTAAGTGCAAATTAAAATATTTTTCTTTTAATAAAAATAATTTCATAAATTATTATTTATATCATAAATATACCATATTGAACATAAGGTAAGATACGGATGGCATAGAGAGCAGTGAAAACAAAGATTTGGTATAAGTTGAAACTTATTTATTTTCCATTTGTTTATCTGTCAATTTCAAGTAAAAAAAAGAGGAGTAAAAACTCGGATAAAATCGTTTCAAATTACACGGCAGAACTTCGGGACAGAATTGGCCGTAAGGCGGCGATACCCTACGCGGTTGATCGTTTAAATGTAGTGAGTGCTGATATCAGTGAGCGTGATGAGAGGGTGTTGCCGGTGTTTTTTTGACTACTTGTAGGGTCACTAGATAGAGGTCGGGAACACAAACTTATATATTAAACAGCGCGTTCTGGGAACAGAGTTGAATCCTAAACCAGAGTGAGATAACAAACTAGTCAGCTAGGATTGCATGACAAAATACTTTTTCCCCGGGATGCCTCAAAATAATCACTACACTTATCAGCATTATGTATGATTCTTTAGGTCACAGCTCGTGACGTAGGCAATAAATATATATAGATATAGTTATACGCTTTTGTCCAATGCGACGTTGTCGTTTTCGTTTATATCATTACAGAGGCTAAGCCAAAACATCTAATATGCGCACGAGTATCAAAAAGCAATTCAGATCCAACTCCGATGCCAGGTTTATCATGCAGACGAATTTTTGATTCTGCAGAAAATTAAGACTTTCTTTTCTTCCATTGTAGAAATTTCAAATTGAGTCTTATGATTTTGTGCTAAAATGGATATTCTTTAATTAATTTAAAAAATTTAATTTTAATTTTTAATGCTTATATTATATTGTAGTAAATAACGCGTATGAACAAAAAGAGAAAATCCATTAATTGTCTCAAATAATAAAAATATAAATAATAATATAAATAAAAAATACTCTGTATTATTACTTATTGGTATGATATACATATTGATAGACAATTCGTGTAATTCCGATTTAACACAAAGATTAATCTAAATCATAGAGTCATTTTCTGTATAAATTAATAACGAAATTATTCTGTTTGTTTATTTATAATATGGCAGTGATTGTGGACATAACCTCACTTATGATGAAATTATCTATTGAAGAAATGGTTAAAAATAGATTATCTAAATTACTTATATATATCATAGAGTAATTGCAATAATTTATTTTATTCTGATAATTATAGTATAATATTTTAAAGAACATATAATAAATTGTTTATAATCTTAAATGTATATTCTTTAATATATAAAATTTAATACAGAGATGTTTCTAAAAACAGTAAACAAGTCAGCAAATAAACAGCCCCAACAGTATTTGCTATAAGACTGTACACTCATGTAAAATGTATGTAAATCATGCACAAAAATGTCAGATTTTTGTACCCCAAAGTGGCCCGGCGATCCTCGCAGATCCAAAAAGATCTCCGAACATTGTTTCTAAATATCGTAGCTTCTAAAACAGTTAACGGAACCAGCTGTACATAAAAAATTTTATTTTTAAGAGATCTATCTATCAAACAATTTTATATAAATCATAAATTGTATTCTATTAATTTATTGCCGTTTTTTCTTTTAGAGAAAAATTGCATGGAAAATAAGTATTATATTTTGATATGATCTATATTTTTTTATTCAGTTTGTTCCAAAACCTTTTATTGCTATCAATCACTATAATATTAGTAATCAAGCGACTCAAAATCTACACTTAATCTATCTATCCAGAATTTTTATCAATTTTTTATATAAATCTGACAAGTTTCTCGAAACATCTCTGTTTCAATGATATATATATATATATTAAATAATATACATTTATGATTATAAACGATTTATTATATTATATTATATTATATCGTAGTAAATAACGCGTAAGAACAAAAACAGAAAATCCATTGATTGTCTGCAATATTAAATATATAAATAATAATATAAATCAAAAATAGAAAATGAAATTCTTGCTATTAAATGCTAAAATAAAATAAAATAAAAGTATAGAAGTTTTTTAACTTAGTTAAAATACTAAGTTTAAAAGTTATACGTTATCTAAATTATAACTACAAGATATAAGATTTACATTCTACAACATTTTACAATAGGATAGAATTTGAAGTTTTGTATTTTCTACAATATGCATTATCAATCAAAAAATGTATAAGTATTTTAAATTACTATACGTTATGACACGAGCTTAAACATATTTTTAAAAAATACGAGTTTGACGTAGATTTTAATGTTAACGTAGTTGATTAACCTATGTCTCTGATACTACATATTAAATATAATTCATAAATCACGTACATGATTCCTAGTTTCCTTCACATTCAAACAGCATACTTCTCATTTATATTTATTTCAATCTACTCTATATTGATACTTTTATTTTATATATATATATATATATTAAATAATATACATTTATGATTATAAACGATTTATTATATGTTCTTTAAAATATTATACTATAATTATCAGAATAAAATAAATTATTGCAATTACTCTATAATATATATAAGTAATTCAGATAATTTTTTTTTAACAATTTCTTCAATAGATAATTTCATCATAAGTGAGGTTATGTCCACAATCACTGCCATATTATAAATAAACAAACAGAATAATTTCGTTATTAATTTATACAGAAAATGACTCTATGATTTAGATTAATCTTTGTGTTAAATCGGAATTACACGAATTGTCTATCAATATGTATATCATACCAATAAGTAATAATACAGAGTATTTTTTATTTATATTATTATTTATATTTTTATTATTTGAGACAATTAATGGATTTTCTCTTTTTGTTCATACGCGTTATTTACTACAATATAATATAAGCATTAAAAATTAAAATTAAATTTTTTAAATTAATTAAAGAATATCCATTTTAGCACAAAATCATAAGACTCAATTTGAAATTTCTACAATGGAAGAAAAGAAAGTCTTAATTTTCTGCAGAATCAAAAATTCGTCTGCATGATAAACCTGGCATCGGAGTTGGATCTGAATTGCTTTTTGATACTCGTGCGCATATTAGATGTTTTGGCTGAGCCTCTGTAATGATATAAACGAAAACGACAACGTCGCATTGGACAAAAGCGTATAACTATATCTATATATATTTATTGCCTACGTCACGAGCTGTGACGTAGGCAAATGCGCACATTAATTTATGCTGACGTAGCTGTGACGTCGCGTTGGCGCGTTAGTGTAGCAGTTGAGCCTGCTGAGGGCGCACGCTCCCGGGCGCTCGAAAATCGTCGAGCCTTTCGTATATGTCATCGGCAATCTCTCCTTATTATCTCTGGAGATAACAATACACAGTCAGCTAGGATGTGGTGACAAAAATTACTTTTTCCCCGGAGCAAGAGAGAAGTACAAATTCAAGGCTATCTCTGTCTTTTCTAATATATAAGTCTACTTTAGACATACGACTGAAGCTTTACTATATGGAGGGTAGAGAGGAGTGGAAACCCTTCGATGGTTCTTTGTGCAACAGAGAGAGAGAGAAAGCAAAAGCTAAAGCAAAGAAGGGGAAGAAATGAAGCAGAAGTAGGGAAGCAGAGATTTAACTTTCTCCTCTCCTCACGCTCACTACATACCCCCACTCGTTTTTCTTCAAATGCATGCTATTGAACGAGCACCCTCCGCCGCCTTGCGGTTAATTCTGGCATTAAGTTCTGCCATATAATTTGATACGATTTTAACTGAGTTTCCACTCTTCTCGATCCTTCATTCTGGATCAGATCAATGGTCGTTTCGTCTGCTGAAAAATCACGGTTCGGCTAAAACCATAAGAGGAGTGTTAAGATTTTACGTTGCAAATTTTTTATAAACAAAACACAATATAATAAATAAAAATCATCATAATGCAAGGTCTGAGTTTCAGCAGTTTGAAAAAACATCCAGCTGTAAGTTAACTTCACTTTCATAATTTAATTGCGTATATTGCTGCTGTTTGAAAAGAATATTTTAATTTTATTTTTAATTTCACTAGCTCATCCCTTTGTTTGTTTGTGTTGGAGTTGGAGCTACAGGTGCATTATTCTACACTTTACGATTAGCATCAAGAAATCCTGACGTTTCATGGAACCGTAAAAAGAACCCTGAACCTTGGAATGAATATTCGAATAAAGCATACAAGGCAAATATGATATTTTTGTTTTTAATCCTCGTTAATACGTTTATTTGAACTTGCAAATTAACGATTTTTTTTATTTTTAGTTCTATAGTCCAAGTGAACCCCTAGACAAAAGTCCAACCCCAAAGTACTAAGAAACTATATATAAAGCTAGTAGAATAGAAAAAATTTTACACATTTAAAAATGGATATTGTAAGGGAGATGAATTATATAACACATTTCATAATACAGCAAATATAATAAATTGTATAATGTGAATGTTTCAATTACTTTACTAATTATTATTAGAAAATTATTATTAAATCAATATTTCTAATAACTAATTTGAATATTGTTTTGAATATTGAATAAAATAGTTAAGTTTAATTGCTATTTTACCATTATCCTACTAGGAGTTTTTGTTCTTTATTATCCCTTCTTTTGATATATTATTTATTTTTCAATATTTATAACTGTGTGTATGTATGCATATATATATATATATATATATATATATATATATATATATGCATATATACATATATATATATAATTATTTGCTATTAATTTGTCTAAAATGGAATTCTATAGAAGTATAAAATATAATTGAACTAAATATTTTAAATATAACCTTTTTCCTTATTATGTATTATTTAAATTAATTTTACCTTTATTTTAAAAATAATTGATTAAACTGAATTTGATACTTCTATATTTTTTGTAGAATAATACCAACGATTATACTTATCTGAATCTTTAGAACATTATTCTAACCTATAAGTACTAATCGTTTATATAAAAATATTGTAATGATTTAGTATACGTGGAAGTGCATAATATTTATGAAAATATTATCTTTTAATAATTATAAAATCTATTAAAATATTATTTACATTGATTAAATATTTTTTATAAATATAATTTTAAGAGTATTTATTAGAATGAGGTTAGTGGTTACATCATAATTTATAAGAAATAGATTTCTTTCGTTTAAAAAGTTTATTTAAAACCATAAAAAATTAAAAGTAGTTAATCTATAGTTTATAAATAAAAATTCTTTTTGCGAAGTACATGAATATAAACATTTTTAAATATTTAAAGAAAATAATTTGTATCAAATCTTTGGTTTGATTTTGATACTTTATTAATAGCAAAAATAGTTAATAAGTCTAGTCAGTGTTTATATTTACAATGTCATCAACTTGGGAAGAATTTTATGCAACCACTCCAAAGCCTAATGATCTCGAACAGAATGAAAGTCTGTTGAAAAACTTTATAGAGCTACATAACAAAAAAGATACCAATATTGTTTTAGTAACGGTTTGTATATATGTACTAAACAAGGTTTTATCACTTCAAGTTATTTTACAATGATATAATGTTTTATTATTTGTTATGTAGAGTGGAGGGACGACTATTCCATTAGAACATAATACAGTTAGATTTGTTGATAATTTTAGTGCAGGAAATCGGGGTTCCATTTCAGCAGAATATTTTTTGGATCATGGCTATGCTGTTATTTTTATGTATAGGTACAAAACATGCCAATTTACTTTTCTGAAAGTAAATATTCATGAATTTAGTGAATTAAAATTAATAAATATGTTTATCAGTCTTACAGTTTTTATAATATAATATATTAACTAAAATAATGACAGTCGCACTGTCCTTGTTTAATGTTACCCCTCAAGAATCTGAAATAAAACTTCACTACGTAATTACAAGAAATGAATTAAATTAAAAATTAAAAATAATAAAATAAAATAAAAATAATCAACTATATTCTATTTTAGTGAAGAACAACCAGACTGCTCACACCACCTTATTTTCTCTTTTGGTGTCCGACATTTTTAACCATTATGGTTCACCCTCAGGAACTAAACTGTCCTTCACTAACATAGAATTTAGTTTATTATTTTTATTATTTTTATTTTATTTTATTATTTTTAATTTTTAATCTAATTTATTTTTAGTAATAAGTTGTATTTCAGATTCTTCAGGGATGATAATAAACAGGGATAGTCTGACTGTCATTATTTTAGTTAGTATATTATATTATAAAGATTGTAAGACCGATAAAAATATTTATTAATTTAATTCAAAACAGTCGACATAAGTGCAATTTTGAATTTTAGTGAATTAAAAAGGTTGCATTAATAATTGCAGATTGAAATCTTTAGAACCCTTTGCACGTCATCTTTGTGGACATAAAGTTTTAGATATCATGGACTTAACTGTAATAAATGATGCTCCTGTAATATCAGGTATTTATAAATATTTATTTATTATCTCTCTTATTTAAACATATTTATCTTGTTTTGTTCATAAATAGTTGCACCACAGCACATAAATGAAATCTCAAAAATTTTAAAAAAATATAAAGAAACTGTGAATAAACAGAAACTTTTACGAATAAATTTTACAACACTTTCTGAATATTTGTGGCTTTTGCGAAGCGCTTGTCAAGCATTAAATATTTTGGAAAGTAGAGCTCTTTTGTATTTAGCGGCTGCAGTATCTGATTTTTACATTCCTTCAAATGAAATGGGAAGTATTTTGATTTATATACATTCATTTTCATTTACTTTAATTACAATATTATTTAAAGTATTTTTCATTAGTATTATAAAGATATTAAATTTTTATGTAAAATTTTTATAATTCAAATGTAATAACATTAAAACTGTGTTCTTTTAGTAAATAAAATTTTCATAACATCTAGAATGTATAATTAAGTTAATTTTGATATGAATAATCTAAATGTATAATAGATGGTAATTGTGAAATAATTATATAGGCTGTCCATAAAATTTCATCAAATGGACCACCATCTATTCACCTTCAGCTAGTTCCAAAAGTATTAAAACCTCTTGTAAATCTTTGGATTCCTAAAGCTTTTGTAGTTTCATTTAAACTCGAAACTGATGAAAAAATTTTAATTCAGAAGGCTCGAGAAGCTTTACAGAAGTATAATCACAATGTGAGTACAACAAATATAAATTTTATATATATTATTGTTTTTTATTAAAAAATTGATATTGACTGCTCTAAATATGTTTATGTAAATATGTTTATCAGTCTTATAGTCTATAATGGACTACTATATTAATATAATGCCAGTCAGACTGCCCTTGTTTATAATTATCTCCATAGAATTTGAAAGTAGTATTAAAAAATAAAATAAAAATTAAATTAAATTAAAAATTAAAATAATTTAATTGTACTTTTTTCGACTGCTTATATACAAATTAATAAATATTTTTTCATTGGTTTTACAGTCCAATCAAATCAATTGAAAACAATACGTAACAATATCAATACAAATCTATATTAACATTAATACATCAATATACAAAAATAATAAAAATAAAACTTAAAATTAAAAATAATAATGACAATCAGACTGTCCTTGCATACAGTCACCCCCGTAGACTAATCTGAAAATAAAATATTAGCTGAAAAAAATTTTGTTAGTAAAGTGCAATCTGACTGTCCCCAACACCCTTATCTAAAAAAAAAAACCCGATAGGGCGATTCCCAACCAATCAGAAAGCAGAATTTTACTTTTCCTCCCTTGGGAGGAAAAGCGAATGAACGGAATCGTGTAGTCCGGTAGGATTCTCAGTTTTCTCTGCCTGTGCAACATCTGGCATTTACGATGTTTAGACTTACGAGTATATGCGCCAGCCGACCAATTCGAAAGCAGCTGATCGCGCCCATTTTCACAAAACCCCGTTGAACAGCTGGTCGCTGCTGGTCGCGTCCATATACATGTATGTGTATAAGCAAGTTTAGTGTAAAAGTTTACATGTGTATTATACATTTGAATTTAAATGAAAGATCTTTTAAAGAAGGTTTCAAATCGAATTTTAATAGTTTTTATAATGGACAATCGAGTACAATTAGTAATAAAGGTCTAGGTAGAGCCCAAAATGCATACTTAATAATGAGTTTTATTTATTCATTAGATTATTTAATTTCATAAAATTAAATCAATATAAAAATTTTAAAACTTATTTGCGTTATACACATACTTGATTTAAATATTTTGCTTTTTACATTTAACAGAATGATATATATTTATATATATATTATGAATATATATAATTATATATAATACGTACTAAATAATTATATATAAATTTGTAAAATTCATAAATATAAATAATGCTAATTAATAATTAATAATGAAAACTGATTATTAAGTATACATTTTGGGCTTCATGTCGTCCCTTATAAGTAATTGTACTCGATTGTTCATTATAAAAACTATGAAAATTCGATTTAGAACCTTCTTTAAAAAGTCTTATATAAATTCAAATGTATAATACACATACAAACTTTTACACTAAAAATTGCTTATACACATACATGTATATGGACGCGACCAGCAACGACCAGCTCCTCGACGGGGTATTGTGAAAATAGGCGCGATCAGCTGCTACTGAAGCAAACTCAACGGAACTATATCCCAGTAAGTCACCAGTAATTTAAAATACTATATCTAACCTTTTTTTCCTCTGATTACGTCAAAGACGGAAGCAGGTTGCAGTTTCATAATCGTTCATAACATTTAGATAGGGAGTATAGGAATAATACATTGTGACACCAGGGAGGAAAATAGGAGTTTTCCGACGAGGGTATGTTTGCCGCTCAAGCGAAGCGAGGGCTTCAAATTACCCGAGTCCGAAAACGCCTTCGCTTCCGTGTGTCACATACTATTTTCCCATACGAAGGCGCATTTTCTTTCTCAAAGAGATGCACGCATTTCTTTCTCAATGAGTGCGGGAAATAATTTTTCTTCATTCTAACTTACAAATCGTACATTCACCGGTTGATTCCAGTTCTCATGAGGATAAATATAGTCCTTATGTAGTACAAAAAGGCTTTTTTACGAACCTCGTTACAACCCTCGGCTTGGCCTCCAGCCGCAAACTTCTCGTTTCATAAATAAAGCCTTTTCGTACTCGGTAAGAAATGTACTATTCCCACACTCACTACGCAAAATACGGTTTTCTGTAGCTGTTTAGAGGGAGCAAAATACTACTTTTCCTCCGAAGGGAGGAAGAGAGTATATGACTGCTTCTCGACCAATCAGAAAGCAGAATTTTACTTTCCTCCCGAAATTACGATTTTTTTATCGAAGTATAATATTAAGAGCGTCGCTTATTGCTATACATTCTTTAGTAAAAATGGAAGCATCTTTGTTAATAGTTTTGACTGTCGAAATATTCAGTTCGGGGCAGTGAAAAGCTGAACCTACAGTTATCAATTTAGTGTTTTTACTACCATCTGTGTAGATTGTATTTGCTCTATTTTCTTTCAGAAATTCGTTAATTATTTTATTGGGATCTTTTGTATTTTTCAAGATTTTTCCTAGTTCGTCGTTATAGACGATTGATGATGTAAGTGTGCGGAAATTCTGAGAGAAAATATTGCATTGGTTGTTAGCGTCAATTTTTGCTTCTATTTCGTTGAGAGATAGAATATTATTTATTAGAGATGCTTGAATGGTATTAGAATTACTGTGGATATTTCTAGATTTAGCGATATTTTTGTTGATGAAAAGATAATCTATAGTCAAAAATGACTCCTAGAAATTTAGTTGCATTAGTGGATTTGATCCTGCAGTCATTTACCATTACGTCTATACTTCCTCGGGAATCCTTTTTTTATTAAAATGTATTAAAATCGTTTTGTTTGGGTTAATTTCTAATCCTAGTTTAAATAAATTTTTTTCGAATACTTTTAAACCGTTTTGTAGAATTCTAACTCCTCTTTTAGTAGTTTTTGTTTTCATGTATATACAAATGTCGTCGGCGAATTGCGCGATTGATATTCTTTTAGCTATATTACTGGTTATTTTCGAAACATATGATGTATAAAATAAGACTAAGAACACCGTCTTGCGGTACTCCTTTGTAGACTTTTTTTTCTTGCTCTTGTGTAAAATTAGTATAAATTTGTTTTTTCGTACATTAAAAATTTAATATATGACAGTAGCTGTGTCGAACAGCCTATTTCGGCAAGAATATTGAGAACATTTGTATCAACATTATCGAATGCACTTTTTATATTTAAGAAAGTAGCTAAAACTTCTTTTTTTTCTAGGAAAGCCTCCGCAATGTGGAACGTTATATTGACTAAGTTGTCAGTACAAGATCTATAACGTCTAAATCCCTATTGACTATCTGGAAGTGAGTTATTATATTCTACCCACCATTCTAATCTATTTTTTTATCAAAGTTTCAAATAATTTCCCTAGGCACGAGGTGAGATATATCGGTCTGAGATTAGCTGAGTTGGATTTTTTAATAAAATGAATGTAGGCCTTTTTCCCTCTCAGAGAAATTACTGTTTATTTACATTTTATTAAATATCTCTGATAATATTAGTTGATAATCGACAGATAGTCTTTTTAAAATTTCATTGTCAATCCCATTCATACCGGGACTATAATGTATATTTTTACTTTCTAAAGCGATATTAAATTCTTCGTCAGTAAAAGAACTGTCGAAAAATTCATTTGGTATAGTCGTTGGTAGGAAGTTTGGATCAGTTGGAGCCCATGCAGGACTTACTTCATTTAATACTGCTTCAATTTGTTTTGAATTCTGCAAATTGTCTGATACACTTAAAGGATCAATTTTAACCCATTTATTATTGAGAATTTACACTTCTTCCAGACGTAACCGGGATCTAGATTTATATTCATGTAAGATGCATAATTTCTAAAATACTGTTTTTTATTTTTAAACATCCTTTTGGCAATTGCATAATTTTTTTTTTCTAATTTATAAGTTCCTATAATTGTTTTGTACACTCCCATTTTTTATAGGTAGCTTTTCGAAGCCGTTTTATTTTTTCGCAGTCGGCATCCCATCAGTAAATAGGATTTTTGGTTTGCTTATTAGCTACCTTACGTTTTTTGGTGTGCTCGCGACAATGGTATTGTAATGATTTCTAAAAACTGTTCGTACTGTCGGCTGGGCGAAAATAATTCGCGTGAAATTTTAGTTTATGTGTTTTCTATTCTTATTTGTTTTTTTCTATCTGTATACTTATAAAGAGAGGATAGTGGTCAGATCCCCATGTGTCGTCACATACTCTCACATCTATCTTATCTACATTGTAAATATTACAAAATATTAAATCTAAGTTGGACTTATAGTCTCGATTAACATCTACATATGTATAAGTATTATCGTTGCATAGAAACATTTGAATTTTTCTATTGAGTTTTCGAGCCTTTCTCCATTTTGATCAGTATAATGGCAATTTGATTGTATGCTGTGAGCATTAAAGTCAACTAGAAAAAAACAATTATTTCTATTTAATGTGTTTTCTAAAATTTTGTCCCGATTCTCTTGTGTGAGTATATGTGCTGGGGATCTGTAACAAACGACTATATAAAGGACCGGAATAATATTGTTTATACATACTCCTTACATTTCCACTGTCTGATTCGACGCTAGTAAATCATTAAGTTCATTGTAGGCAAGATTTTTTTTATAAATATAATAATTCCACCTCCTCTTGAGTACTTTCTGTCTGCTTGAATTAGTAGAAACCCAGGAAGCTGTATAGATTCCTCTTCTTTCAACAACGTTTCGACACATATAATAACATCAAAGTTATTTTTTATAGGTTGTATATCCTGGAATCTTTGTAATAAACTTCTTGTATTCCAAAAGCAAATTTTAAGATTTTGAATTATGATTTGTTTTTTATCAATAATTATAGGTACTTAAAATTACTCATCCATTTTGCTAGAGGTTTCACTGCGATATTCTGTATCCGTATTGTTGAATCGATTTATTATTCATTTAATACGCATTTGCATCCTGCGATCCGGTGTCATATTTTTAATGTCATACAGTATCTTAATCAATGCAGAAGTATTTTTTTGTATATTATGAGGAAATGTCAAATATTTTGGATTTTCCATATGCCTCTTGGAGAAATTCTCCAAAACCTTTAAAGTCGATTGGATACATTCCGGTATTGTTTTCAATAATTTTCTTAACTGGATTTATTTTTTCTAAAATTTCTTGTAAGTTAAAAATTTCTTATAAGATTGTTCTATTATTTTTTATTTTTTCAATATCTTTTTACATTTTTTTTTAGTATCTACTTTTTTTGAGCTTATTTTACTGTTTGTATCAATTGATGTAGAATTCCCAATCGGTCGTTTAAAACCTGCTATAGGCGGTGGCATATCTAATAGTATTTTTGTCGGTTCATTGACTTGTTCGACCTGCGAAGTTGGCATGCATTCAATTTGTTTTCTTTTTGTATCTGAGCTATTTGGTACGGGTTCTCTCAGATTTTCACTTGCTTATGTTTGTGAAGCTGTTTGTGAGGTACCTGTTTCTACGTTTTTGTAGAATTTTGCTACGTGCCCTTCTGCTTTGCATAGAAAGCATGTTAGTTTTTCAGTTGATAGATATATCCAATAAAAAATGGTATGTAATTTTTAATGCTTCGGGTAACTTTGAAACATCGTTTGGTTGTATATACATTTGCCTGCGGAGGCTATTAAGCCTGTATTAACATGTGCGAATTTAGGGTCATTAGTCCCTGCTTTAATAAACATAATATGTGAATTCGGATATATATTTACTTTCTGTAGCTCTTCTAAAATTACATCATTCAGAATAATCGGGCAAGCGTTGGATAATATTATTCGTTTCAATTTAGTTATTAAAGGCTATATTTCCAAGGTATGTTGGCCAATGTTTACTTTCGTCGATGTTATTGTTAGTTTGTCAACAAGTTCCTTACTTTCTAAATAGATACATACGCGAACATTTGAAATCCTTGAGATAAATTTAATTTGTTTCGCATCAATTAAATTTCCTACTTGCACTAGATAATCTTGCACTGTAAAACCGTCGATTGCATCAATAACAATAGCCTGTTCTCTTGAGGGATAATTTGTTTGGATAGTTACTTACGCGCATGAACTTTTATGGCTGGTACTACTTTGTGTGTGGTTCATTGTCACAGAGAACTTTTTGTGCATCTACTATTATAATATATACACTTATTTGTACTATTTATAATATATACACTTATCGAATAACAGAACGCGCATTCGTAAACACGTCTGATCACGTTGACGGTTCAACTCGGAATCCGATATAGAATATATATTTAGAATTTCATAGAAATCAGTCCAGTAATTTCTTTTATTTAACGTGTACAAAGTATATATGCTTTGTCTTTATAAATTAGTTTGATGTGATATGATTTGATTAAAAGCATTGTAAAAATTTTATTTAAATCAATATTCAAGCAATCTTTTGAAATATTTTATTTGCATGTTCTAATTCTCTACTAAAGATCAAAAATGTTATTTCATTACGTTTATTAAGAATTTTGAATTGTTAAGAATATTTTCTAATGGACAAGAAATGCAAAAAGAATATTTACATACTAAATATATTTATATAAATAACAGTATTTTATATAAAATATTACAAGAAAAGAAATGAGCATTGACACAAAAGAGCTTTGTCGCGTTTTAATGACAGAAATAATGGATAACTTAGTTTATCCAAGCGCGTGCACTTAAATGAGTTTAGGTCATGGAGTGCTGTAAAAAATTAAGTCGACCTGAAAGTGATCTTGAAGCTATATATCAAAAACGGACTTTTTTATTTTCTCCAATGTTTGTACAAATTATCTTCTGCGTGCATACCTTCAACTCAAATTTTTTTGTAACCACTTTTTTTCTTTGATTTAAAATGGCAGACGAAAGTACTTAAAAAAATATGTTTGATGTGCTTTATGGTATACTCATTTTAAAACGAAAAACAAATAATTAAATAGAGCTTATTATTCAACTTCATTTTTTAAACGGATTCAAAACAGCAATTAATGTTTTTAATGAAATAACAAACATAATATACGAATTATAAGAACTGGCTCTATTTTGATCCCTCCATTTTGGAATTTAGCATTTTCATAGTTTGGCAAAGAAAGCGTTCACCGCTTCTACGTGGGCGCCGCTGGAAAACAAATATGTCAGTCACGAGCGCCTCTATAGTGCAGAGTATATTTGGAGTGGTCTTATTTTTTAAATTAAAAAATTGATATTTGTACTTAAAATATTTAAATAATGTTGCACTTTATTTGGAGACAATTAGTATTTTCAATTCGTTATTTTGAAACAAAAAGTTTTTTTTGAAAAAATTTACGCTGAAACTATAGATGTAATTCTTGTCTGAGCTAAATTTGGTAAGAATAAAAAAGTGCATTCTCAAGATATTTATTTATACATTAAATAAATTATTAAAGTACAAATATTTGAGATATATATTTTGTATATATTACATGATAATTGCAAATTTCATGCAATGTTCTTTATTATTATATTATTATATATTTTCCTGTTTCGATGCTTTTTGCACCATATAAATAGGCAATTATAAAAGTTTCTTTTTCAAAAGTTTAACATAATGATCACAATAAGTAATTTTATATTTATTTATAGTTGGTGATAGCAAATATATTACAAACACGAAAACAACAAGTTGTTATGGTCAGTAAAGAAGAAGATTATACTTTATCACTCACAAATAAAGAATTGCAAAACGAAGAAGAAATTGAAAAATTAATAGTTGCTGATCTTGTAATTAAACATAAAGATTGGATATCAGTACACAAATCTACATGAGTAACAAATCATATATTTTTAAAGATTTCATAAATTAGTTTATTAGATATACATTTGTACTATCGTTTATTACTGGGTTATATATAAATATAAATCTAATTTTGGTTGTATATGACAGCACAAATTAAATTTATTTAAAATCAATAAATATAGACGCAATATAGTTTATTAACATAAAATTTCTTTCTCAAGTCCATTTTATTCATAGCTATAATTCACTTTACATTTTTAAGAGTTGCTGCCATAGCGTTAATTTTTTCTTGTAGCTTTTTATCTAAATTATTACACCGAGTTAATACAAATGTCATAGCAGCTAGATCTTTTTGGTCTAAAGCCGTTTGGGCAGCTTCCAATAACATACTACTCAAAGTTTTTAATATTAAACATTTTATCAGTATTCATTATTATTTTATATAAATATAAGAATAATACTTACTTTAATTTTACTAAATATTTCACTTTTAATTCATCTTTCACGCGTGGAAGATATTTTTTAGCTTCCATTTCTTGTCTATATTTTAAACATTCATCTATAAAAGGCTGTGGAAATATATTATTTAATTTGTTTTGAAAGAAAAAATAGTTTCTTGATTAATATTTGTACCTCATATCCTATTGGAGACTTTTTGCTTTTAGAAAATTTTTCTAATTCTACCCACGAGTACTGCTCCGCCAAACATTGTATTCGTAGCCACCAATATCTATAATCATTTGTTCTAATTAATTTTAAAATTTATATATGCAATAACTATATAGACGATGTTGTCTTAAAACTTCTACGATTTTTACCCAGAAATAAATACGGCTGCTTGTAAAGATTTGAATTTCTCGACAAAAAGAGAAAAATACCAATAAAACCATCAATGCAAATTATTTAAATTATGTTTTTAAATATTTAAAACAGATATCAAGACCAGAAGAACAAAAACAGTACAGTACTCCTGCCAAAACCTTGTCCACATTCGTAGAAGGGTAGTGTATTTACGTGTATATAAGCTGTCTCTGCGGAGCGAGAGTGAAATTTTTGAAAAGTTCCACAGGATAAGCAAATAGCTCAAGAGTAAATATGACACGGGGGAGTTTCCCTCACAAGAAGATCAGAATCCGGGCTCTATTTTCGTAAACACAAAATACCCAGGAGATCCTTTAAAGAAATGATCGTACACGAAGGCGACCTTCCTGACTGGAGATGAGCTGTTGGATGAAAACGAAGGGCTTGCAGCCTCTCGTGCATACATAAGGATCGTCATAGAGAGTTAGATTTATGTGGCTGAGCGGACGACTGCAGGGACCTACTGTTCTCTAAGACCCATCGAAGTGCAATCACCATCGAAATGCACCCCATCATTAAAAGAAAGCAATTTCCGCGACAACGAGATAATTGGATAGTCTGTAACAAAACAGCCCTAAATATTCGGGAATCGGGAAGCGAGGTGGCTAATAGGAGCCCAGACAACCTGCGTACCGAACGTGACGCCAGATAACAAAACTATTCGAGGACATTGTTTTTCGAACCGACGGCGGATATTGACTGATCAAACTGTTTCCAGCCAACTATTTGCACGGACATAAGAATCGCTCTGGTGGATGTCCGTAAAGATTGCAGATTAAAGTTAGATTAAATGTAGATTTGTACGTAGGTGCTAATTTTGCGTATTATTTAGGAACCAGTCATGACCCGACTGACAATTCACTGTACGTGAAGACAACAAATAGTCGGGTTAGTTAGCCATAGTCACATTTATCATAATTCAATGACTGGTACGGAAACATAATAAAAAAATTTCAGTTGAACTTACGAATCAACCAAACTGGCGTCCATTAGTCTCGCGGATCACCTGAGAGGAACAACATCGAGGCTAATCTTGATAGATACTATCTGCCATAACCGAGATCAGGCCACAACAGAAAATTAACCGTATGAGAGTGATAGAGAGAGAGAGAGAGAGAGAGAGAGAGAGAGAGAGAGAGAGAGAGAGAGAGAGAGAGAGAGAGTTCCTAATTAGCAAAGTTGAACGTACGACTGATTTACTCTTTCTGAATGGGCACTAATTAAGATCTCCAATGTCTGGAAGGGACATAATTATGGTGAGTGTCCTTGTATGTGCTTCAAAATTATAATTATTATAAATAGGAAATTTTAAAACGTGGAAAGGGAAAGAAAATGGAATAGAAGAAAAAGGAGTACAATATATTTGAATATAGCATTGCATGATCTGCCAAGTTAACTATACAGGCGTGCGGTAAGAGTTTGCTTGCAATAGAGAAAAGACCGTTTTTATGAAGTTCGAGAGACAAGTAAACACTTTGGACAGCCTTCTAACGCAGTTTGTATATCATCAAAGAAGGAGACTTTAATTCGTGGGCGAGAAGACGTTGGAAGGGCTTATAATTCCCGAGTAAATACAGAAATATCGATTCTGAACCATTTTCGCTGGGATGTATTTTTTAGCATCGTTTAACATCGAGGTTTATTTTCTTTCATATTAATATCGGAGATTCGTTAGTGGATAATATTTGCGTACATTGACCTATCGTATAAAATTTTGCGTCACGATATTGTTCTCGTAATTTTCCGCGTACATATTGGCATGCACATTTAATTTAAATGGTGAGTGCCAGCGAGAGAGGTGCGCTGTCCCGTTCTCATGTATGAGTGATAGAGAAAGAGAGATATTAGGGAGTATTAGTTTAGATAATCACACACATAATAGGGAGAGATTGCCGATTCCATATATGAAAGGCTTATGGCCGTAAGCGCCGTGAAGGTGCGCCCCCCCCCCCCATAAGGCCAACTGTTACAAATGCGCAAACGCAACGTCAAATCCTTAATGCTATCTTTATTTACATATAAAGTTAATATAAACTTCACTGAAATTAATCTTCACACACACAAACACAAACACACACACACACACACACACACACACACACACACACACACACACACACACACACACACACACTTGAAGACTCTTCTTTTCTCGTATGCAAAATCAACCTCGCTTTTTATTTTTTCATCACAAAATTATATTGGGTGTACGAATAAGTTTCCAGAGTATTTCAATATATGGCATCAGCAGTGGTTCCGGGTAGAAATGTCAGACCTCATGTGTTATATTTCTAGGTTGTGTATCTATCACAATTTTGCAGCATTATATTTGATCATTTCCTTCGGTATTGCGTATTTTACCGAGCAAAGTTAAGTTCCCAGCCAAATAAACGTTATTAGCGGAAAGCACTGCTTCTATTCTTTAAGATGAGGAAAAGTGCGGTCGAGGCCTATCGTTTGTTTTCGGAAACTAATGGGGCGGAGTGTATTGGTGAATTGACGTGCGGCGAGTGGTTCACGTGGTTCAAAAGTGGTGATTTTGAAATTGAAGACAAGGATTTCTCCGGAAAGCCGAAAAGTTTTGAAGACGAGGAATTAGACATTTTGTTGGATCCATGTCACATTAGAGAAGAACTTGCATCATCATTAGGCATTGCATAATAAGCCGTTTTCCTGCATCTAAAAGCATTGAGATTCATTCAAAAGGTTAGAAATTGGATGCCATACGAATTGAAGCCGAGAGACATCGAACGGCGATTTTACATGTCCGAAATATTACTGCAGCGGTATAAAAATAAATCATTTTTACATAGTATTCTGGCTGATGATGAAAAATGGATTTATTATGATAACCGTAAATGCAGAAAAGTGAATACAAAACCCAGCGAGCCCACCCAATTGACCCCGAAACGAAATATTCATGTAATTAAGGTCATATTCTGCATATGGTGGGGTCAAAAAGATCTCGTATGCTATGAACTACTTCCAAGTGTGAAAGTATTACAGGACCATTGTATAGAACCCAACTTATTCGTTTGAAGCGAACATTACAGAACAAAACGGCCGGAATATGAGACCAGGCTTGAATTCGTCATCTTTCATCATGATAACGCACGACCACATATTGCGACTTTGGTCAAAAACTATTTGAAGAATAGCGAATGGGACTTGACACCGTCTGACTACTACTTGTTTCGATCAATGCAAAACGCTCTTGCAGGACTACGCTTCAGTTCAATAGAGAAAATAAAAAATTGGCTCGACACGTTCTTGGGCTCGAATTTTTTGGTCGGAAATTCATAAATTGACAAATAGATGGAAAAAAGTTATAGCTTTTGATGGACGATACTTTGAATAAAGAATATATCATCATGTTTTCAAAATAAAACCTCACATTCTGGATAAAACGCTGGAAACTTATTTATACATCCAGTATATTTTATATTAATAAAATATATTATTAATAAAGTTATATAAATAAAATATAAAGTTTATATAAATATAAAGAACCTTGTTCATCTTTTAGTGATATTTTATTCACATGTGCTCTTAAATTTCTTTCGTAAACACGTCGTAAATTTTTATTAGCTTCGGTATTCTTCATTTATATAATATTAAATAGAAGAAAACGTACACATCAGCAAAAAATTAAATATTATTACTCGTTCAACAATGTTTTTTGAGGTCTACAATGACTTGATCGCTAGAGCGAAGGACTAGTAACTTGGTGATCTGGGTTTAAATCCCTATCTCGGCCGATTGACACACGCACCATTGTAATAATTTACATGTGCTTTATTTACAAACATATCGTAGACCTCCATCACTGATTAGCTCCAGTATTTGGAGGCATAAATAGAGCGACGTTAAATAACATAAAAAAAAACAAACAAAGTTTTTGGTATATAAGCAAATCAATATTATATTGGTTCTTATTTTACATATATATTTTCCAAGAATTTGGCACCTTAACTTTTCTGGTTTACTTTATTTTAACATTGAATTCCAAGAATTTAATTTTCTATTGTTGATAGATATTATTTAAATTTTTAATATTTGAAAAAAGTGAATCTTTTTCTCTTTTTATTTCCAAGCATTATTTACTACAATAGTATAAAAAATAAATATTAATAATCAATTTTTTAAACTAATTATGAAATACGAAGTTTAGTACAAAATAACAAAACCCAATGTGGATTTCCACAAAAAGAAAGGATAGCATTGATAGTATCTTCTGCAGAATCAAAAATTCGTCTACATTATAAAGCTGGTGTTTGAGTTGGGTCTGCATTGTTTTCGAATACTCATGCGTACATTATTTCGCTTGATCTCTGTTGTGATGCAAACGAAAACAGGAACATCACATCGGGCAGAATCGTAAAATTAAATCAATATATATTTATTGCTTACATCACAATGCGTGATGTAGGCAAATGCATACACTAATTTATGCTGACATAATTGTGGCGTTGCGTGTTGCGTTAATATAGCATTTGGCCGTATGGAGGGTAGAGAGAAGGAGTAGAAACTTTGCTCGCTTTACATGGGAAAAGCTTATTAAAATTAGCTGAAGAGGTAGTTCAGATTTGTATGGTAGACGTTGCTGTCTTGGAAATCTCTCAATAGTTCTGCGTACAACAGAGAGAAAGCAAAAGTCAAAGCGCACCCATTTGCGGCATCCTCTGAGTGTTTGTATATGGATATCCGATTACCCCAGTCAATCCAACCATATGTTAGGGTATTATTTATATATTCTCATGGACGTTCTTCCGTAAGTCCCCTAAAGAAGTCTATTACTATATATAATGCAGCGTAATTATAAATTATGCTATTGCAGCCATCCCACCAAAGTACTTATAGTGAAATTATTTATTTCACTGCCTCAGTTTGCCCTTTAACTTTCTATGTAATACTCACTAAATATTATTCATAATTAAAAATATAAGGCCTCCAAATATATTTGGAAAGCAATGAGCAGTTCTAACAACACTTATTCTAAGAACACTGTATAAAACCAGAATTATCACATATTTTTGATTTACCTTCGATCAGGAAATTTATATTCCGATCTTAATTTATCAGCTAATTTGATTTCATTACGCAAAAGTAATATTTTTACAGTATCATGAAGTGGTTTTCCAATTACAGATTCATGCAATGTTTCTTCTAAAGAGCGTTGATATCTCAACAATTTTATTTGTTCATCAGTTAAGCATGCATTTGCATCACATCGAGCTAATTTAAAATTATCTAAAGCAGATTGTAGCATTGCATCTCTTGAAGTTGAACTCTTTATTTAAATTAAAAATTTTAGAATAGTCACAGCAGTATATATAAATAGTATATTATTATTAATATTATATACCTCATAACTTTCTCGAACAAACCAAATAGCTTGTGAAAAGTAATCATCATATTGATTATAAATATCACGTAAAGTTTCTCGATTATGATTATAACAATATTTAACATATAGTGTCATTGCTAAAGGACAATGCATGATAGCCATCTGAAATAAGAGATTTATATACTAATAATATAATATGAATGAATAATTTCATTTAATTTTTAACAATTAAAATTTCATTTCAAAATAGAATTTAAATATTTTTTATCAGTCTTACAGTCTTTATACTATAATATTAAACTAAAATAATGACAGTCAAATTGCCCTTGTTTATTATCACCCCCGAAGAATCTGAAATAGAACTTATTACTAAAACTAACTTATGTTAAAAATTAAAATAACTAATTAAAAACATAATAAACTATATTCTATGTTAACGAAGGACAACCTGACTACCCCCACCACCTTAAATTTAAATTCTCCTTCGGCGTCTGACGCCAAACGGTGTTGATAATAAACAAGGACTGTCTGACAGTCTTTATACTATAATATATTAAACTATAATAATGACAAAGACTGCAAGACCGATAAAAATATTTATTAATTTAATTCAAAATAGTTGACATAAGTACAATTTTTAATTTTAATTTCAAAATAGATGCATATTTACTATAAATAAAAAATCTGTACTAAGGTTGAAACTTCTTTTAATAGATTTTCAGTCATTTCGTGAAAAATAAAATATTTAATTGAAATAAAGTACTGAAATAAACTTTGTACAATACATTAATTACAAAATCGTTTTATATAATAGCATTAGTTAATTATTAAAATTTTAATTATTATTTATCAGAGACTTAAATTACAAATCTTCATAAATATAAATTAATTTAATAAGTTTTAAAAATGAATAGAGTAATAAGTCTTGTCTGGACAGAGGAATGTTAATATTAATGTGAACATGGAGCTTTACTATTCACACCGAGGATGTTTGAAGGTGTCAAATTCAATTTCATATTGGTATGAAATGTTAGGATAAAAACAAGAAATATTACAAATTGTGAGTATGCAATTTTTTAAAAGAAATTGTCCAACAAGTCAAACACTTGTTCCTATTGTTCCAATATCAAAATATTCCTAGCTTTGCTGTTCTACCTAGGTGCCGTATATATATACATTTTGGATAGCTCGCACCGTTAAAATGTTAACTCAGTTTGAACAGTTCGATTAATTCAGGGTGCTCGTACTCGTTCATATATGGTTCGAACATTTTAAAGTTGTAATAAATGCTCCAGTTCTGATGAAAATATTAATTAAGTTAAAGTTGGAGAACTAAGTTTTGGATCATATAAATACCGGATGATCTCGAGGAGATTCTGGATGGCTGATTGAAATATGTAAAGCATTGAAATAGCATATAACAAATAATGGTAAAGTATGGCGGAATAAAATGAATGATATGGAGAGGGTAGTATAAGTGTTTTCATTTCAGTATCATATCAGTGGATATTCACAAATGTATAAATAATTTAACACCTAATTGACTAGGAAGGTCTAGAATTTGTATCTACTATAAAAAAAAAGGTCGAAATCGGACTTGAACACGCAAGTTCCGGGACCACAGATCGGTTAATAATTACTATATATAGTCCGCTATTAACCGTTAGAGTCTTACCGAAGCATATCAGTAAACTAAAAAAATATATTTAATTCTTAGTCATTGTATAGATGTCCATCAGGATACAAGCATACGCAATACATATTATGCACATATAACACCCCAGATCGATTATTAGGGAAATTCGGCGTAGGATAAAACTTAATATGTATAAAGATTTCAGAGATATAAAATGATTTTCAAAATAACATTTTTTGAACTGGCACCCACAATAATTTAAAATGTTTTAAGCCGATTGGGCTAAAATTTTTCATACAAGTATCATTCTCGTATATGAACTAGCATAATTACGTGAAACAGTGGTGAGAGTAGAGTAAAATATCGATTAGATGTCCTTCAAATATTCGTTTTCATATTAATTTTATTTAAAAACTAGATGGTATTTTTTTGATTTGTAAAAAATTCTTTTTAGAACTCAAAGCAAATTTGAATTTCTAGAATGATTCAGAAATTCAATTTTTAATATTGATCAATTTTAGTTTAGATTATAACTTGTATGTTTACACTATAGAAAGTTGTTTTACCTGAAAATCGGATAATGGCATATGCTCTCTTAAATGAAGAATTACTGTATAAACTAAATCTGTGTTTCCACTTTGTACAGCTTTTTTAAGAGCAGCTTGTTCTTCTCCTAATCTTAAAAGTAAAGGAACTTGCAATTGAGCTTTTGGTTCATAATCAATCAGCTAAAAAAGATTTATATATATATATATATATATATATATATATATATATATATATATACAGAATTAATTATTTTAAATTGTGTAATTTATTTTAATTTACCTTTATTGCAAGTTGTTTACGCCCACAATCTGCAGCTCTAATTGCAATTTCACTGTAAGAAACGCCAGCAGTATATCCTAATTTGTCAGCAATTTCTTCCGCAATTTGTTCCTTGTCTAACTGAGTTTGTTTTACCTAAAATATTTATAAATATAGTAGAAGTATATGAATATAAAATTATAATGAATTTTGAAATATTAAAATTTTTTTAAAATAATTTGTTGACTAACATACTTTATAACAAGCCCAGTGAGCTAATATTCTGCTTTCACCATCAATTTCTGACAATTGCAAATGCCTTGCTATTTGGATGCTAAGATAATAATGCCTTCTAGCAACTAATCTGTCCAGCATGACTTGATATGTTAAGGAATTCAATCTAATTTAGTTTATAATTTCAGAAATATTAAAATGGTTGTACATGTATGTTAATAGATTAAGCTTTCTTTTAGTTGAAAACGATAAATATATATTTATGTAAATCAAGTATGAATAAATTATTTAAATTTTTCAACTATTTTCAGTATTGTTTAAATACTTACTGTGTATAAGTTAGAGGTATGCCAATATTTGGATGTCGAACAGCATTCAAAACCCTCAATGTTCTACACATATTAACATAATGATCAGGAATAATATTTCTGCTGAAACCTTTTCCAAATTTTGCTGCCTTAAAAGGTAAATCATTTATCATTTATATTTAGAAAAATATCTAGAAAAAATGTACATCTAGAATCAATAACTTAAACATTTTATTTACTCGCATAAGAAGTTTTTGTGTATGGAAATCAAATTCACGACCAGCGGCATTTATACAGTCAGCTACAGCAGAATCTAATTTATCTTTTACTAAGTCAATATAACTGTCAGCCTTGTGACTTTTTCTCTGAAACTGCTTTGAAGCTTCTAAAAGGTAAGAAGCTACATCAGTGGAATTAATTCTAAATATTTTTTGTACAACATTAGGAACCTTCTGAATGATTTCATGAGAATAGGCTGAAAGAACTCTAACGCAATCTATTTCTGTTATTAAATAAACTGGTCCATCATAAGAGAATGAGATAATTTCTCCTCCTTTAAAACAACCAATAATCATCATAGATTTATCCCAACAACAAACAACTGCTTCAGAACCACACCTAAAATTGTTAATTTTTTTTTAAATAAATCATAAATTTAAATTCAATTTTGATAATATAATTACCTTACCATGCAATATCAGTCAGTGGATCTTTCATATTTGTGGCATATTCATAATATTTTTCTTTAAGGTCAGATGAGCCAAGATACAAATATCCAGTATCAGCATATAAAGCAATGTGTCTCCCATTAGCAGAAACAGCTATTCTATTAATTGCAGATACTTTATTTTTAAAAAGTTTATGCTAAAAAGATCTTTTATTAGTGTATTTTAAATTGTATTCTGAAGTTTGTATAAGCTCATGTAAAATATTTATAAATAATGCATTTTTTATACTTTTGAAAAAGCATTTAAAAATCATATAAACTTTTCAAAAAAAGAATATACATACAAATGGTGTAGAAATTGGCGTCTGATAAGAGTGATATAATTGATGAATTCCATCTTGATTTGCTAAAATAACCTGACTTTCTCTTTCTTGACAAACTATAGACCAACAATCAATAGATCCACCAAATTCTAGATATATGAAAATAAATTAGACCTATGAAAACTTTTTTTAAATAAATTAACTTTTTAAACATACTGGGTATATCTGAAAATTTTCTAACTTTTGGCTCTGCTACATTATTTACTAGAAAAATTCGATTAGCAGATGTTAAAATAGCGACTCCGGTACCATTTATACTAGGAAAAAATTTAGCTTCAACAACTTTTGTTTCTTTAGCCTCCTAAATAAAATTTAAAAAATTAATCAAAATTTAATTGTTAGAATCAAGAGTTATCTCAATTTTTTTAGAATGAAGTTTCGATTGATTTATTTGAAGCTTAGTAATAGTGTAAATTAAATTTATCCAGTCACAATGTTTTTCTAATTAGAAAGTTAAAAATGAAATACTTTTAAGCTTTTCAATTTCTAAATGTAAAGTTGTTAATTTATTAATCAAAAGTTATAAAGGATGTGATTAATAAATGTTATAATTTTCCATTTAATTTTTTCTTCCAATATTTATATAGATGAGTGATAAAAGAGAATAAAAGCTTAAAATTTTGAAATTGTGAAAACTATTTATTTAAAAAAATTTTTTTTACTAAAATTTTTGCTTAAAATGGCATCTAAAACATTTTAACTAAGTTTCACCTAATCCAAATAATTAAGATCAATTTTAATAATAAAATAACAGATTTTTTATCGATAAATTTAAATTAAAAGATCTTAACTTCTCCCATGCTAAAGGTATGTTGATAATTGCCAAATATATCATATATTAAAACCATTCCATCTTCTTGTACACAAAGCAATTCTTCTTGATGTGACCAACCCATTGCAATTAATTGTCCACTGTTCCACTAATAATCAAATACAAGTTTATAGAAAAAAGATGTTAACTATGAAAAATGCTAAATATATATAAAAATTTTAATATATTATAAATTTACAAAAAATGTAAATATACCTGCATCTTTGCAATTACATTCCCAGATGATGAGTACAAAGAAATTATTGTTTTACTAGATCCATGTGTCTTAACAAATTTTTTTGGATTTCTAGTGACAGCAATTGAACCTCCATAAGGTGCAGCCACTAATAGGTTATCTGAATTGGTCTCATTTCGAAAATTTACCGGATAAATTTCAAATTTTCTAAATTCATATTAATCATTTATAAATTGACATTATTTATTATTACTTAGGAATTTAACTTAACGTACCGAAAGTAATTATCTCGCCCTAATGGAAACCAATCTGCGGTTAGCATTGCTGACATTTTATAATAATTAATAAAATATAAAATTAATGGTGATACATAATATAATAAAAAGAATATTTATCTTTATTATATAAAATATGAATGTTTTGATTTCTCCTGGATCGTGACAGTTGAACAGCTGATGGAATGAGTACAAGCAGGTATTGAGGACGTGATATTAGCGGAGAACAGAAGAACTAAATATAATACCAGCCATCGACATTGCAGAAGTAGGTACCTACGTTAAAGCATTATAAGATTAATAAATTTCGGAGTTCTTTAAAAATTTCTTTAAAACATGGAAGTGATGCATAAGAATCGTCATACTAGAGTTATGACTGTAAAAAGTGCCCTGGATTTCTCTCTGATATGATAATTTAATTTCTAAATAAAATATATGCATTACAATTATTCAAAGAAGTAAATCTGTTCTAAAAATTATTTTTAACTGATTCTGTTTTTATTATAATATGTGGTTAATGAAAATATAAAGGAAACAATTTTATTATATTTATTCTGTTTTTTTTTAATGCAATGGGATTATAAAATAAAGTACAATGTTTAAATAAATATTTTTGCTATAAACACCTATTTTTTAATTATAAAAACTAGTTCATTCCATATACACTCTATACTATCGGAACAATCATGACTGCCATTTTTGTGTTAATACAGTAGCACACTCGTAGAGGCGTTGGATTGTTTTTTTGACATATTTGCATAATTTCAAAATTTGTACTTACTTGACTGTTGTAAATCAAATTAATAAATATTTTTATCGGTCTTACAGTCTTTATATAGTCTTACTATGCTAATTCAATGACAGTAATATTGCCTTTGTTTATAAACACCCCGATACAATCTGAAATGGAAATTATAACTAAAATTAATAACTAAAAAATTAAAAATTAAATAAAAGTAAAATACATTAATCTATAATCTATGTTAGCAAAAACAACCTTACTGCCCCCACCATCTAAGTTTACCTTCGATGTTGTCTTACGTTTCGAATCATCCGGGCATCGGGGCAAAACAAAATTTAGTTAGATTATCCACTTGAGTCTCTAATGAACCACCAAATTGGTTCGAAATATCGGACAACATCGATGGAAAATTTAGGTGGTGACATAAAATATAGATTAATTTATTTGATTTCTATTTTGAATTGAATTGAATTGAATTTTTATTTTATTCGTTATACATTTTAGTAATAATTTCTATTTTAGATTCTAAAAAGGTGATTATAAACAAGGATATTATGACTGCATATATATATATATATAAGACTGTAAGACCGATGAAAATATTTATTAATTTGATAGCGTTCTTGTCACTATTTCAAGTTATATCAGCATTACGTGAATAAAAAGAGGTTAGTATGAAATTTATTTTAATATTCAAAAATATATAAATTTTCTTCATATTCTAATCATATTAATATAGACAAATTATCGGTGTTTGGAAACCATTTGTATTTTTCATTTTTAATTTCGATACAATAAGCAATAATAGTTTTGACTTTGCTTATTAATGCAGTGTGGGTGAAGTTATTTTGTTTTAGTACATACGCATACTACTGTGTACGAATATAAGTAAGATTTTATTTATAACTTTTGAAATCTTTATTTATCCTCCTCATCTAATAATCTAATCTAATTCATCCCCCTCAAAATAATCTCCACCCCCCTTCCCTCGGATGCAATGCAACTATGCCAACGCTTTTTCCAATTTTCAAAACATTGTTTATACTCGTATTCCGGAATGGCGACCAGTTCCTTCTTCGATTCGGCTTATATTTCTTCAATCGAATCAAAGCTGTCTCCGAAGTGGTCTTTTGAATTTGATAAATAGCCAGAAGTCACACGGTGCTAAATCAAGCGAGTACAGTGGTTGCAGAACGATATTGGTTGAATTTTCGGCGAAATGTTCACGTAAAATCAAGGCACTGTAAGCTGGTGCATTATCGTGATGCAAAAACTAAGAGCTGTCTTTTTTAAATCTGGCCTTTTGAGACGAGTAGCTTCACGCAAACGACGCATAACACTGAAATAATATTCATTGTTAACCTTTTTTCCGGTTGGAAGGAATTCATATTGCACCAGACCACGATAATCGAAAAAAACAGTGAGCATAACCTTGATTTCTGAGCGACTTTGGCGTGATTTTTTCGGTCTACGCTCTCCTTTGGCACGATATTCGCTTGATTGATCGGTTGTTTCTGGATCGTAAGCGTAGACCCAAGTCTCAGTTATTATGTGTTTCATCTTGTCCTCATAGTCCGAAAGCATCGTTTCACAGACCTCCATGTGACGTCGTTTTTCCAAAAAATTGATTGTTTTTGGCACCAATCGAGATTTCAATCTTTTCAGGCACAAAATGTCTTTCAAAATGGCGTTGACTGACTGATTTGAAATTCCAACAATATCAGCAAGTGCTTTAGTAGTCAATCGATCATTTTACAGAACCAAATCTTTGATTTTTTAGACGTGTATTTAATAATTTAACACATTTATAAATTATAACATGAATTACAGAAACAGAAAAAATAATTCAATCAATAATTAAATAAAATAATCAAATAATAATTAATTAATATTCTCTTTTTTATAAAAAAAAATGTCAGGCGCACCTGAAATTATTAAAATAAATTTATTCTATAACAGAATAAAATATACCTTACACTGTTATGAAATTGCTTAAATAAATAGATATAACCGCGAAAGATATAAAAATAAATATAGAAAGATACATATGAATAAATATAATACATACATGTGAACAGCAGCAGACAAATCAAACTATATAATAAATTAAATATGTATTATGTGTGATAGGAATTATATTAAATTAAAGGAATTTAAATTTTAGCCAATCAAAATTTAACTAGCGTGCTTTTATGCAGCGCCGAATTTACCTACTTAGATAGCGTACCCCCATAAAATGAAAAAAGTATTTTTAATCAACGAATTAAAAAAATTGTAGTTCGAGTAAAAATAATTAAAAATGATATTAAACTGTTATGAAAAAAAATTAATTCAATAGTTTTTTAATGTATTTCTTATATGACTTTATTAATCCAATTAAAAGGTATTCAACATTGAACTTATTCGAAAACAATTTAAACTTAATCGTTTTAATAATTTAATTTAATTTTTGATATCGTTTAAAACAATCATTTTAAAATAATGTCGAGAAAAAATCCCGGCTTTCTAATTAATATTAAAATTTATTACAATAATTTTATTTAATTCAATTAATTTGTGATATTATAAATTTCGCTATAGACACAAGAACACGGAAAAGATTCCAATATTTTATTTAAATTTTGAATAATAAAATTTTTAAATATTATCACTAAATTATAATCAGTTTTTTAGAATAAGTTAGTAAAAATAATATAAAAGATGGTTAAAATGTCAATAATATATTTTTAGCGTAATACTAAAAGCTTTTTAAAGTTTGAAAGTATCAATATATGTATAAAAATATATTGTTGACATTTTAATTATTTTTTATATTATTTTTAATAACTTCTTCTAAAATGTTATTATTTTAAATATAATATTTAAATCTCTTCCCTGTCCTTGTTTCTGTGTCGAATTTTAGAATAACACAAATTAATTGAATTGAATAAAATTATTGTAATAAATTTTAATTCAAATTAAAGAAATAATAGTAATAATAGAGTTTTTAATTGATCTAAAAGAGTTGATACGTATGTATAGCATGGCTAGATGGGTCTAGTAATATATATATATATATATATATATATATATATATATATTGAAATAAAAAAAATTGAAAATTTCAACTAATATGCTCCTTTTAATTTCCAAATAAAATAAAAAAAATCATCGAATTTCTACTTTTCTATGCATTTATATATATATATATATATATATATATATATATATATATATATATATATATATATATATGTGCATAGAAAAGTAGAAATTCGATGGTTTTTAGCATTATATATTTATTATGAAACTGTTTAATTGATTAATAGAAATTTAACGAAACAATGTTTTAATACGTTTTATTTGGAAATTAGAAGGAGCATATTAGTTGAAGTTTTCAATTTTTTTTGTTCAAGAAAAAGAAAAAAAGAATTTTTTATTTGTTTATAGCTGAATTTGACGTTTTTTATTTCAAAATAGAACGAAAAAAGTTCACAGAATTATTGTTTTATAACTGTTCGAAAAACTAATAAATAATATTAGTTTCTACAAAGACAACTAAAATCATTGCAGTTCAAGAAATGCATATGTTCTACTCATATGGAGTTGCCACGTGTAAATGTACATTCGGTACATATATTATTACTGCCGTCAATCGGTAGGCTACAACCCCCTATCTTTTACACTACAACTCGACTAGCCATCATTAACGCTTAAGTACAGGCTGTCTGGTTGGCACCAACGCTTTTTTTTAGAATCGTCTCCAGCGTTAATTTCTCAGTGTCAGTAGCGTGTGCGTCTACTCTAGTTAACAATAACTTCACTATTTCATAATAATAACTTAATAATAATAATAACTTTTATTTTAATAATAACGTTAATAATAACTTCACGTTTATGTGAATATATCCACATGCACCTTATCATTACTCATAAGGAATAATTGTAAACTCTTCCATGGTCACGTGAGATTTTGCAAACCACACAATCACTTTTAATTCGTTAAAAGTATCACTTCTAGTCTGCTCAAATCATATTTTTTAGTTTATTCATTTTCACTAGACCTTAAAACGAACAATTTTATGTATTCTGAAGTTCGATTACCATTATTGGTACGCGAGATGTAAGCTTTGAAGCATGAAAAATAAGTTTCGAAGAGTGCGATTGGTAAAACGAATTCGCGTACTTAATTCTCGAGATACAATGAAGGCAATCGAATTTTTTAATACATAAAATTGTTCGTTATAGATCAAGAAATAATTCTGTATACTTTTTTTATTTATTTTAAAATAGGGGAGTCAAATTTAGCTTTAAACAAATAAAAATTCTTTTTTTTTGATAATTTTTTAATTTGAAACAATCAAAAATTACTTTTAATAACATTTCATGTTAATATTAAGGGATGGACTCGATTGATTATTGCTTTAGCTTAAAATGAGACATATTAAGTCTTGAAATTCACAGTAAAGCCGAAGTAGAAAGATAAATATTGAGCGTGATTCGGCGCCGTGCGCAATGATGCAAAATATAGTTACTAAATTAAAAATATATCCAGTTTTTATAAAAATTTTTATGAGAATTTTTAATGAGAACATTATGAAATTTTAATGAGAACATTTTTAATTCTGCAAAAAACGAGTTGATTCCTAGAAAAAAATGCAATAAAAACGGCAGGTCTAAAATACGATTCTTGTTCGAGATTCCTTGTCCGCAATATTTTAAGCCTTTAATTTGTTAATAACTTTTCAACAACAATTTTGCGCAAAAATACTCTCGCGCATTAAAGTAACCCTAGAAAACTTGGTTGACTGACTGGACCTCCATTGGCTACGAAAACCTTCCTGGCACCTGGACTATTTCAGTATTATTTGAAAACATAGGCTTCGAACTAATACACAATTTCTTTATTAAATCAATGATCAATTCAGTATTATTATTCACACCAAGCACGTTATACCTCGGAGAACTTGCTTTTAAATTTAATATGTGTCAGTAATCGAAGTTAATTTATTATCAGAGGCTTGAGAAGGTCCAAAACCATCGATGAAACGTTGCATTAAATGGAGTGTATTATTTTATTTGCTTAATTCAAGCTGACTCCCACATTTTCTTTTCTCGTATTACATTTTTTAAATATCAATTATATTATAAACTTGGTATTGTGTACCTAATATTATAATTGTATAAATTATACGTTTACAGATTCAGAACGAAAATAATTCAGGTTTATTGAACGATATAGGATTGTGGCCCGCAAATATGTCAAATAATGTTGATTATTGGCTCAATAGTTTAAATATAAATATGCAGTACTCTAATAATAGTGAGTTATTTCAGGAAAAATCAGTAAAGCAATGTTATTTTTTTCAACGCACAGCCAAAACTGGCTTGCAAATCCATTGCCAATGGCTGTTTTTCACGGGATACTGGTTATTTATAGTGTTTTTATTGTAAGCTGTTTAGACCAAACAACAGACCCTTTGCTTCTGACGGTTATTATGATTAGAAACATACTCTTGACCGTTTGTGACATCATGAAACATCAGATATCCACTTGAAATGGCTAGTCAGTTTCAAAATTCTGCTTAATATTGACATAAATTTTTGAAGCGTGAATTTTTAGACGTAATAATGTTTTTGGGTAAACATGGTTTGGCTTTTAGAAGAACTTGCGAAACTTTAGAATCGCTAGATAACGGTAATTTTTTAGGCATTATAGAATTGCTAATGAAGCATTCTTCAAACAACATGTCGAGCAGTACGGAAATTATGAAAATGGTATCATGAATTATTTATTTTTTGCAATTTTTAAAGAGCTCATTGAAGAGATGTCCTTGCTATTCATAAAGAAATCATGAGGTGTTTGAAAGCACCGAAAATTTATTCTATTTGTATCGATGGTACAAAGGACAAGGATCATCTAAACCTATTAACAATAATATTAAGATATATTGAAAGAGATAAGCCTGTCGAAAGATTTATAAAATTCTTAGAAAATCTAGATCATAAAGCTATAGATACGTGTGATGGTGTGAATAAGTTCCTACAAGAGAATAGCATTGATTTAAACGATTGCAGGAGCCAATCTTATGACAATGCCTCAACTATGAGTGGCAGTTTTAACGGTTTACATGCTCTAATAAAGTACAGAAATGATCTGGCTGTTTAGGTTCTTTGTGTCGGTCAATCTCTAAATCTTGTAGGAGGAAAAGCTTCAATTGCTTCACTTTATACGACAGATTGTTTCATATTTTTACAGGAACTTTACGCATTTTTTTCAACATCAGAGGTACGTTGAGCGCTTCTTATTAAAATTTTAAAAGAGCATGGAACTATTGGTAATAGAATAATGCTTTCGAAAAGAACCGAATGCACCAGGTGGTCTGATCGTGCTGAAGTTAATCAAACCTTTATCAAAAGCTATTCGATAATTTTAGAATGTTTACTATCAATTACACAGGTTTACAAAATAAAAAAATTTGATGCCTATTTAACCAAACCATATATAATAACTTTTATGTATTTCGATGCACTGATCATGAATCCGAGGTCCGTTGATCTCCATCACGTCAGATTCAAGGTCATTTGAAGGTCAAATGTGTTTATAGGACTCGGTTGATAAGAAAATTGTGGTAATAGGGATTGGATGTCAGGTGTTTCAGAGTTAAGTGCTGGGGAATTAAAAATATTGCGGTATGGGGAATCGGGTTTTAGGGTTAAGTGCTCGGTGGTTATGGGAATTGGGGATATGAGGGATTGGGTTCAAGGCGTTTTAAGGTTATGTGCTTAAGGTTTGAGGAAATTAGGATGTGGAGGCCGAGGGTGACAGTTACGCAGAGTTGTAGAACTTGAGGGTTAAATCAATCAGGGTTCAAAGACTAGGGTTATATATTTGTTTTTTTTTCAAAATGAACGAATTAACCTTGAAATGACCTTGACCCGAACTCGATGGGGTCAAATCTATTCTAGGTTTGCATTCAGGATACAAAGATACATAATAGTATACGATAGAAGCCCATAGGATCTGTAAAAAACAAGTTCATATTAATCAAAAGCAAATTTGGCTTATCTGTCATTTGTTCGGGCTCCAGGTGTCCTTCAAAAGTCCTGTTGGAAACAACTAAGAATATGTATTTAAACGTAGAATTTACTGCTCTTTCCAAATCCGCAATCAAATTTTAAATTCCGTTGTATTAAACACATTTGACTTTAAAATGATTTTGAATATGAGGTGATGGAGATCAATGAACCTCGGATTCATGATCAGCGCATCGGAATACATAAAAGTTATATGGTCTGGTCAAATAAGCATTAACTTTTTTTATTTTGTAAACCTGTGTTATTGATAGTGATGAATACGACTCAAAAATCCGATGTCAGGCAGAAGGTATTTATAAGACAATGTGTACATAAGAAACTGGTATCATGGCTTACTTTTGGGAAAAAATACTTGAGAATCTGAACAATGTTAGTAACACTATACAAAATTCTAAAATATCATTAAATACAGCCTTCCTGTATATGCAATCATTGACAGAATTTGTAAAAAATAAAAGAGATTTATTTTTACACTACGAAGATCTTGGTATAAAACTTACTAACATTTCAGATTATAAAGGTGATCGTGTATGCCGGAGAAATTTACGGATACATCCTCTAGATTATGATTTTGCTGTAGAAGCTAAATTCACACCTTCTGAAAAGTTTCGTACCTTGAAATTCCTACTTTAATCGAAACTTTTGTGGCGTCTTTAGAGGAAAGAATTTCAGCATATGAAACGATCGAACTACGCTTCGGTTTTTTTATCAAACTTTTATAACTTAACTTCTGTTGAAATATAAAAAAGTAGTAAAAGGTTACTAGATATTTATAAAAATCATTTCGACTTAAACTTAGAAATGGAACTTCTTTTAGTTCAAACATTTTGTTCTCAATTAGTTGAATTAAAATCTGAGATTGGAGTTCGTCGCGAATAAGCTATGTTTTCATTGATTATTAGAAAAGGACTAGGAGAGACTTTTCCAAATATGGAATGAATTTTAGGAACATATTTAACTTTAGTGATCAGCAATTGTACCGGAGAAAGGTCGTTCTCGAAATTTAATTTACGTAGTGAATAATGCCTGGAGGATATCATTGACTTAAAATCGGCTGAATCATTTGACTAGTGTAAGTATTGTGAGAGACATTATGCGTCATATAAATATTGATGATATATTAAACGCAATTAGTGAAAAAAGCGCGAAAATGCTTTATTTAATTATTTTTATTTTTTATTTAATTTTCTATTATATAAATATATCTTTATTTATTAAAAAGCAATATGTGTAGATAAATAACTACTTTTATATATGTGATAAAAAATTCTGTTATAAAAATTGTATCGTTTGTGATTTTAAAATCCTCACTGTAAAGCCTCCACACCGATGGTACTTCAGGCACTCCAAAACCTAAATACGGCGCTGCTTTTATGATGTATAAAAGTGCGTTCATTTTTATCAAGAGCCCGGTTTATTTAGAGTTACGGTTTCGGTACCCGGCGAGGAAGGACTCCTGCCGAGGATAGAGAAAGAATTGACACTCTTCGATCGACCGTTTCATTATTTTCTTGTGAAAACTCTTCTGCAACGCAAAATGAAAAACCTTTTACTCGTAAAAAAGAGCTTATAACTAACTGGATCAGAAGAATGGGCACATCCGACTTCTACTCACCCAGAAAATAATACGGAAAAGCGGCTGGAATCAATTGATTTAATTCTAGACTATCTGAATTAACTCAGAGAAATGAGGCTCATTTTCTACGAATACTATAATAGTTAAATGATATTAATACCAGACAGAACGTCGAGCACCAAAACTGCAAGTCATGTAAATAATTGTTTATCCGATATAATACTTTATAAAATTTAATTAGTGTAACATAAGCTTGAAAACGGAAATTTTTCTAGAAATAGTTTTACTTATTAAATTTAAGGTGCACCTTAGAGTGATATAACATAATATAAAAACGAGAGAGCCTTATTTTAATTGTCGAAATAAAGCAAGTTGTAAATTCACTCAGTTTCGTGAAAATAGACGGACGAAATTATGCCAATAAGCATAAGACAGCTATAATAAATTGAGAAAGAGAGAGAGAGAGAGAGAGAGAGAGAGAATGATAGGTGAAGGCAGGACAAAATCTTGGAAATTTCGATAATCCGATTAATTCGGATATAGCGACGTTATATGTATATATTATTTTTATTATTTTGTTTATTTGTAATATTATTTTAAGAGTTAAATGTTAAGAGGACCGGCATACATAACCTGTACTAAAGTAGTAATGACATTTTTGAATTTTTTTTTGAGAAAAATGATAGGTTTCAGCACAGAGTATTGTAATAATTCAAATAGAGGATTTAGAATGCGTAGAATCTCTTTTGAAGTAAAAAGAAGACAAATTCGGTTTCAAAATATGAATAGAGAAGATTCGGTTGCTGGAAAGATAAGCATTACAATACTACTGCTAGTTTGCTATAAGCATTGCAATACTACTTTTGAAATAGATCTTATAGGATCACTAGATTGTGCCATCTGTATGTCCGGATCGTAACTCTGTTTATATGGGGTTTGTGCTTCTATTCAGGTCTATCTTCTTCGATGAAATGAATACAACGGCATATGTGTCATATCTATACGATATATTTCAAGAGCTTATCTAAGAAATTACATAAGAACTTATGAAATATTTGACTACTATAAATTGTCTACTATGATATTGTCTAGGGGATGTATTTACTTTGTGCGTTCAACTAGATGAAGCAGACAAATCAGAGGATATGCGCTCATAGTGCTCTATTGTAAATGGAATTTTCTGAATATATCTATTATAAGTAGTGTATATTATAAGTAATGTAGCTAAACTAAAGTTTAAGTAAATTTAAGTAATTAAAGTTTTAGTGTAGCTAAACTAATTTTTAAGGAAAATTCAACTTAATTATAGACAAATATTTTTAATTGAATCATGTCAAGTAATTACCCATCGCTAGCTACTTTTTCCCACCTTTCTTGAAAATACCTTGAGGGTAGAAGTGTTTTCACCTCTGAGATTATTCATTATTCAAGTAATTTTTTGATATCTTTAAATTAGAGAAATGGATGATTTGCTAGATTATGTGTGCCATCGACCGTAAAAGTTATTTACGCTGATAACAATCCAAAACAGTGTAAATTTACAGAATAGGGAAAGATATTTAAAGCAAATTTCTGTTATTACATGTGAGAAATCTGCAATAGTAGAAGATACCGGTACGATCAACTAAAACTCAGAGTATAAGCAAACTACCCAACATAGTGTCTAGCGGCAATTATCAATTATTGTCAAATATCACCATGAACGATTGGAGGAACTTTACATTTAACCATGATATAACTAAATCTTTCATGATTTTAGATTCACGAAGTTCCAGTTAAGCTGTTACAGCAACTTGCGTAGCAATTCGCGAAGGTAAAAAAAAGAAAACTAGGCATATCCAGGGGTATCCTTTGCACTAGTTGCAAGCTAGTCAAATTCAAATTTGGTTTATAAAAGTGCCAATTAGTAAAGAGCTATGAGTGAAAAACGGCACAAGTACGGACGCACCTGGTACACATCGGATAGTCGGAACGTAACGATAAGGACTACATTCCTGGTTTGTTTCCCAGGCTATCTCGTATTGAGCTTCTTATTGTACAGAATTCAGATATGTATAGACATCATCATACAGTCCTAGTATTCCTCCGCAAACTGGATTTTTGGACGTGTAATCGTGGAACTGATGGTCCAGAGCAGGGCTACGTAGGTGATTATAATCATTGGCAACTTAGGAAAGTCGTGAAAGCTGCAAGCGCCATCCTGTCTAAGTAACTATAAATGGACGTATTGTAGCAAGAACACGTCTTGCATACGCGTAAAACTTACATTATGCGACATGCAAGAGAGCCATGAAACATCTGCAGTTTCTTTTAATTTGAGTATTTATTACTGAACATCAGAGCTAAAGTGCCATGTCTGGAACACCTCCAAATCTTAAGAATTAAGGTCTCCATGAAATTTATTTCACGTTAGATTATTACCCCCAAAATAAATTCATTGTTAATTAACTTCGACATAAAGAGCACGGATATTCGGAGAATCGTAAATCGTCTGGACAAGAAGATTAAGGTGCTTAACCGTCAACGTAATGTAAAATAAGAGATAATACATAACATACAATACAATACATAACCTGCTATACTTGTGAACGAGCTCTCTTATCCTGTGTCGTGAGAAATGTCTGATTATACGCAGGAATTAACATAGGAAATGTAAATAGTATGCAAAATGTATATATAAATAAATTGTCAAAATGTATGAACGAGTTCAGAATGTGCATATAATATGACAAATAATTAAAAAACAATTGCCTTTCTATTCTTGATTTTACTATCGAAAATCCTTTGTGAAAGGGAGGGTGTCAGGCTGTATCTTCACAGATAGAATACAAGGGTGTGCATGAGTGTCTATCATGACGTCTACATCTACTGCCACTGATAGAAGGACGGAACGATCGAGCAAGTGAATGCGTGCAACGAGCAGCGAGTATAATCTGCCTAGAGTGAATATATCACTGTATACAAGACTTCGCCTTTGCTTGCTTAGAAACTGTGGATGACAAAGCGAAGTAGCTGCCGTCAAGAAAAAAATGATGTTTTAATTTTTGTAAACATTTATAATTACAGTTATAAAATTAGTGCTGATCGAAAATTCGACTCGAAAGTTCAAAAAGTTCAAAATCCGATGCGAGACGATGACGTTATTTTACTGTAAGTCGTCGGAAGTTCTTCGACATCTTCTTAACTGACTTATATCATTCAAACTTCTTCAATCATATCGCTTCTTGTATGACGAGGTTCAATGTCGAATTCAAGAAAATGACATAACTTCTCCCTACAAGATCTTACTATAATCTGTTTTCTTGTGTTTTTTTTTTATATTTTTCTTCTAGAACTTATATTTTTGAAAAAAATATATAAGGAAAGATAAGCATAAGTTATTTGGCTAATTATTATAATTTTCAACATTTTTTTCAAGTTCGCGTTGCCTTGGACATACAAATAATATAGAAATATACTTGATTATTCGTAAGTAACTGCGTACTTCTATCTATATATCATTATTTTTAAGTTGTCATTTTGTTACATAAGATATATATTTTTATTAATATACTCCGTACGCTTTTGGAAAAAATTAAATTTGTAAGAATTGAAATTCAGAATATTTAAAAAATAATCAAATTCCACTGACTACTTTAATTTAGCTAAAAGTTTTTTTGTATTTAATATACTATTTGAATTTGAGATATTGTAGAAAAAAAATTGTATAAAAGCATAAACTACTACTAACTATTTGGAGCAAAAGAGGAGTATCAGTAAAAAATTTAAGGAAGATTATTTTGATAAAATTTTCGTTTTTTCATTCTTTTTCTATCCATTTTTTTTTACAAAAAATACGTTACAACATTACAAAAATACAATAATTAAATACAGACATAATCTTAGAGTGTTTCAACGGCATTGAAATGACCGTTATTTGTTAATAATGTTTGTTTTAAAACACAAAAGGTCCAACTAGACATTCAAACAAATAACGTTCGTATATGTATATTACACGTAGCATAGTATACTTTTTATTTGCCTTCGAAAAATTCTGAGTACCTGTTCTGTTCTACGCTTATAGCTTCTAAATGGCATTGACTTTCGAAAAATGCTTTGAAGCACGTAATTAGTTTTAGATGTTATTTATGAGAGAAAAAAATTGTTTTCTTTTTTATCCGAAAAATGAGACGATCCGCCAAAATATTTTTCGATTCTTATAAACATTTATAAATTTTTAAATCTAATTTATAACCCATTAATTATTCTAATTTTCATAAGAGTTTTGACATATAATCTAACGATATCAGCTGAAGTACAATTTTTCAACAAAAAGTTTTAAACAAGATATATTCATTAACACGATTAATTTACGAGAGCTATACTGACAAAATACAGCTACTGTAAACTATTTGAAAGATAGCCATTTCAGTTTAATATTTTAAGTTATTTTAATTGTACAATAAAAATAATTAAACATCTTTCATGTGTGCAGATACTAATAAATAAATAGCTATACTGTATTAATATAGATTATAATTTTTAATAAATTACAGAACATAATTTGAACTCTTTTTAAAAATATATATATTTATAATAAATAGTAATTATTCTCTTATATAATAATTTACATAAAATAAGATGAAGTTATCATTAAAATCATATTCAACTTTTTTTAGATATACATTAATTATTTTCGCATTGCTTGCTATTTTTTGTATTATTTTCATTTTATCATAATATTTATAAATCACATTTGCATTATGTGTTTAATTTACAAAAATTATTAACAAAGTTTATTAAAGCTTACATTAATAGCAATTACAAAATTCTGATTACAAATTTATTAATAATAAAGAATATATTTTAAAAACAATTCATTATTATACATATTTTTTTCTCCATTGTTGTACATAATTATTTCCATTGCTCAACCATTTCAAATAATCAAACATCATTACATTTAGTCATTTCATATTCTATAATTGAACCATGTGTTTCTAATAATTAATTATCATATTAATATATATTTATTTTTAATATTGTTGTTATGTTAATTTTCTTTTAAACGTATAAAATTTTATAAAATTAATTTGATAGATATAACGTTGTAATAATACAGAATGTGTATTCTCATAATTTATGAGTTTCATGCTTTTCACTGGAAATATTCTTACACGAGGAACCAAAATCGTAATTAAATGAAAAAATTGAATATATAATAGCTATGGGCAATTAATAAATATCGTTACTATCAAAATCCACAAGAGAAATTTCTAGCCAAATAAGTGATGATTTGATTAAAACGCTATAGTAAATGAAGTCAGCTACAAACGGTCATTAATTTAATTTATTTAATATTTATAATATTGAATTATTAAAGAAATACATGTTATACACGTTGACCGTAACATATATATATACACATACATTTATTTTATCATTTCTTAAAATTATATATTTAGAGCTTTTTATTAGTTTTTACAAAAAAGAAACGAAAATTATTATTAAAAATAAAAATAATAAGATTAAATATTCTCGAGCTTCCTTTTAATAAATATTATTTAAAAAATACTTTATATTTAAGATAATAAAATTAATATTAGATGTGCATAATAAATATTAAATTTTTCTACTTCATAAAAATTTTATTTCTATACAAGCAGAAATCTTGCGCAGAAAATTTCTTCCCAAAATTTTTAGATTTAGAAATTTTATACAGAATTAAATAATTAGATTTTTTGGAAATTATTTCTTCTTAATCTATTATACTTAATTAGAGTTTTTAACTAGTATGTAACAGTCCTGCAACAGTCGATAATGCTCATTAAACCCTATGATGCATGGTGGAAGGTATAAAAAAGGCATACATTTAAATTATTCCGTATTGTATAAAGTCATGCAACTATACTTTTACTGGCTTTTGATATGGTTAACGATAATTGCTGATTCTCGCTCTTCTTCAGTCTGATCTTTATCACCCCATCCCCAAAGTTCATGGCTGCCATCGCCAGTTCTTCCAACACGTCTTTGTACCATTTCCGTTGACACGGTTTTAAGGTCGTAGGCCCAACCAATGCGCGCAAAGAAATCTATAAAGGCTTTTGTAAAATTAAAAGCATAATCACCAAGTTCAGAGGTTTTGTAATCCCAAGGAAAAACATGGTGATAGTTGTGCCATCCTTCACCAAGAGCCACAATAGCTACACTCTTATTCTCTGTTGGATTTATGAATCTACACGCAAAATAAAAAAATAGATTGCATAAATTAAAAGAAAATATCAGTTTGTCAGATTGAAAATTTTAATTTTGCCAATATAGCTATAAGAATTTTATAAAAATTTCTTTCAAACGTACTTATCGTAGGGTTTACTTCCAAACATGTGAGCAGCAGAGTTTACGAGCCACGTCATATTCAAAGTGAACGTGTATCGAAGAATCGTTGGTATAAAATAAGCATTCATCCATGTTTCATTCCATAAGAATACAGGTATTACCGTTGGAATAACAAAACAGATAATGGGCATAAGGTATAGATAATATCTGAAAGAATTATTATATGCTTTAAATAAAAAAGTAATTTTTGAATATTAATATTTTAGTGAATACTGATATCATATTATTAAATCTACAATCAAGTAAAAAAATATACAATGGTGTTGTTTCATGAAATGATTTTTGGCATTGTGAAACATAGAAGAGAATACCTTTTTTGGAAGCTCAGAATTGGATCGCTCTTAAGGTCAGATATATCAATGCCTTGTCCCTTTTCTTTGATATCGGGATGTTTACGACATAGTAACCAACCAACATGTGAGAAGAAGAATCCTCTGGTCGCGTTATGTGGGTCCGCGTCGGTTTCACTATATTTGTGATGCATCCTGTGATCTCTTGCCCAGTCGATTACTGAATCCTATAGTAACAACATGCTGCATTATTTATTTTATCAAGCTGATTTTTGATAATAATTTAGACTAAGGTGATAGTTTTATTAAATATAAATGATAAATGTAAAATTTAATCGGGAGCTCTTTTTTCTACTGTGTCTGAAAAAAAACATAATTTTTTTCTACTAAATTCTATTAAAGTGATATTAACCAAATAAAAAACTATTAATAAAAACAACTGTTAAGCCGTCAAATCAAGTAAGTTTTGGCGCTCACCTATATCAACCTACTGAATCGTTAAATGCTTTTTGTTTCTTCAAAATTTAAAATTAGTTATCCCGTACCGATTTCTGAGAAATTCGAATCATATTATTCCGTAGATCATTAGTCAGGAAATGAACTTACATGTTTAATCATATCTTTTATAGTTTTTCTGATTATATTATTTTGGTCAAAAGCAATAGCTAGAGTAGTGGCAACAATTTTGCAATATTTGTTATGGGGATCTGTTTCTAAAATTCGGTGTGTTAGAAAAAATATTTTGATTTTTAATCTATATAATTGTAACTTTTGATATATACTGATGAACAAATAAAGGAGGACACACACATAAATACGCGCGCGCACGCATACACTACTACGAAGAGGGATGACCGGGTCATTTATCAGGACGGTGGCTGCCTGATGGGATGAGCTCGCGTATAAGTGACACGGATTATAAGTATTCGCAGTGCATTCGTCGCGGAGCGCGAGATCCGCCACAAAGTATACAGAAATTTTCTTAACAATTATCGTATATAATGGTCTAGTCAACGGGTACTTTAGACAGAGTTGTGATGTGTATCAGTTAGGCCAGGTTCAATCACAATAATATATGCATATATATATAATAAGAGTGAAACGTTTTAAAAAAAACTTTTGAATATTGTATTTGTCATGATTATTAAATAAATTTAGCAAATTTTTTTCCATCGGAAACTTTGTTGGTGTCTCAATCATTTCATCTCAATAACACTGAGGTATTGATAAGTATTCTTAGTTTCTTGCCCATAACTAGACAAATAGGAATGTTTTTTTTTATATAAACACTTGTCTCAATTATAGTAGAATATAGATATAACAATATGTAAGAAAAACATTGATGAAACCTTTTAATAATAAAAGAAGCGAACAAAAATAGTTTTCATTGTCCATTGAAGGCCATTTCGACCTCGTCTAGGGCCCCGTAATTTTCATATACCATTCTAATACTCGTATATCAACAATAACAGAAAACATTTTGCACAAAATTTATTAATGGCCGTGCAGAAAATCTAATGAATGTTAATGCTTCAAGTAAAAAATGTACTTTAATTATCCTTGGCAGAAAAACTATAGGGTCTGAGTCTTTTAAACAAAACACTGTCTGCGAATGGATACATTCTATTATCCTATTGTACACTAAAAAATAAATAATAAAATCGATGAGTTTATTTCGATATCGTATGCACTGCTATCTGGAATGAACAGGACTAATAAATATGGCGGGCGCGAATAGGCAACAATTAACATAACGAAGTAGAAAGTAATACACAATGTTTATAAATAAAATATTTAAGCTTTGGAAAATTTTGTTTAAAAATATAGTACAAAATTACTGAATTCAATAACATTAAAAGATGAAAAGTATTAAAAATATAGATTTATAAAAGCAATATGAAACGTTCTTCAAATCATCGAAACAATAATGAATTACATTTTTTTTATTAGAACCCAAGTTTCTCGACCTTAGTTGAAAAAATGGTAAAAAATCACAACGATAACTAAATATCTAGAATGTTATTTATACAATGTAAACAAATATTTCTAATCTGTCGCTCGTTGTCGTTGTATAGTGCGCGCACGAAGCTCTTTTCAATACTTATATACTGGCGTTGGACACGCATCAGCCTCTTCAAGCAGTCTTTCGCGTAATTACCTATATATATATATATATATATATATATATATATATATATATATATATATTTGCTTTCTCATACTTGCTACACCGTATCGCGGTTTTTGCTGCAGACAAAGATGAAAGCCGCGCGCACGGAATCTTAAATGCGAGATCCTGATATACAAGGCAAGATGCTATAATGCGTATACTATTCTATATTATATATTATACGCATAGTTCAATGTACTCAGGACTTAGGCCATTATGGATTCTTTAATATTTCAGTTTAAACAAAGAGAGAAATTTGACTAAAGACTGTAATCATCGAAGCAATTATCACACACACACACACACACACACACACACACACACACACACACACACAGATATATATATATATATATATATATATATATATATATATATATATATTTCTAGGAAATTTTAAATTCGAACATTTGAAAATTTATCACTGATCTTGAAAAATGTATTAAAAACTTTTTTTTCGATAATTTCTTAAACTTCTATTAACTGTGATTAAATTACTGGATATTGTTGTAATTGTTTGTTTATATAAAATTTTTCTCCGTTGAAGAGTTCGAAGAGAGTGTCTTTGCTTTTTAAAAATACGTATAGATCAAATATTGATGAAATTAAAGGAGGCAGTTCCGTTGTCTATAATTAGATAGTACGAAAGAAAACTACACTTTCATTTCATTTTTTTTTTCAAATACAGTTAACTTTACGGGCTATAATGTTCGCCCCTCCTCAAGGCAAAAGATAAACTTAATTTAAAAATAATGTTAAAGATAAACTTAATACATTATATTTAAAAGTAGTTAATACTCCAAGCTATTTCGTTAAAATATTGCCGAATTTCTTTCTCGCTATCTAATTATAGACAGCAAGGCCGTCTCCTTTAATTTTATCGATGTTCGAAACTATTAGCTGTCATCAGATTATTCAATAATTACTTATAGAGCCAATTTAAAGTATTTAAACTTCATTCTAGGACGTACTGAATAGTTTATTTAACAGCCGGGAATTCAACCATACATAAAAGGCTCAAGAACAAATGTAACTTACAATGGCTTAAATAATAATATTTAGGATTTTTGAGCGCTGATTACGAGTTCGATAATAATATTAGAAAATCCAGATGTCGGATAAAATATTCTTATTAGATTATATCATTTCAATAATTGTTCAGATTATATATAATTTAATTTATATCTTTAGTATATCTATAAACTTTTCAAAAGGTAGTAAATCATGATAAACGAAGTAAAGGCTAACCATGCTTTCCATTTTATTCCGATAGCTTATGAGTCAAACAATCTATTTTATGGAAATCGAAAAATTATACATACTATATTAGCGTCACATTACATGACGAGAAATCCATTATATAGTGGCTCTGTCCATGACAGGCACTCTAAACGCATATAGACGCCGATATTAGATACTAATTTTACTCATTTTCTCAGAGATCAATCACGCCTAGCCTGGTCCTTTAGGCAGGGACAAGATACACGTGCAGCTTTAGTGTCTCAAGACCTTAAGCTTTCTATTCAAAATCCTTCTCAGTTTAATTATCATAGTGATATGAAATTGTTCGTTATGCATTAAGAAAAAATTATCAATCTTAAATCGCCTTATAAGAAAATTAAAATATTAGGTTTTTAACTAGTTTTTTATTAATATAGAAAGCTACAACATTTGACAGACAATTTTCAGTAAAAATTAATATAGGTATATCGATAGAGTAATTGCCCTGAAACTTCAACCGGGATCTTTTGAAAATAACAAATTTAATAAACAATGTCAGCTACAACACGATGGAATCTAATTGTGCTAATTTTGTTCATTAGATTTTTAATATTTTCAGTTCTAATAAATATTTTTCATTTTTACAAAATAAAGCTGATTTCTATACAGAAAATTCGAGGGGCTATTTATTTGAAGAATAGCCAGCGGTTAAGTGATTTTAGATTTGAATTTGATTTTTAATGCCTTAAAGTATTTTCATTCTTTTTATAGCATCGCACTATTGAAAACGATTTTCAAATCATTTGGAATCAATTATTTTCAAGACATTTGAAATAAATTTATTAGAAAAGAGTAGTTACTGGAATCATATAATTAATGAATGTTGAAATAAAATAGATGTCATTATAATCGTATATTCAGTAATTTAGAAATAATTCTAATTTAAGAGAATAATCATGAGAATTTAAAACAATTCTAATTTTAAATGTATTAACTTATAGTTGTCAATAGTAACCATTTTATTCTCTAGACTTTAATTCCAAATTAATCGAACTCTCTTCTGGCTTATACCATAATCATTGCTTGAAAGTTTAGAACTATAATTGAACTGTATTTTTAAATAACCAAGACAAATAGCACTTTTTTAAATGAAATTTTTCAAATACCCACGAATAGCTCAAGCAGTTTTCAAATATCAATGCATATTTTATTGTATTCTGTTCTACTCGGTTTTTTATAGTATATAATTAAGCTTTAATAGATAAATTAACTTTATTTTCTTGAATTTTTTAATTTCACTATCTTTAACACAATGTAATATACTACTACTAAGATCGTCATAATTATTACTTATAAAAGCTAACAAACATGTTCATTGTTAGCTTTGCCTTTCAATTGTTTGTTTGTGGATTTATTGGATTAAGCGATAAATATCTTTTTAATTGTGAAAATACGACATTATTCTTCGAAAATTGGTAGAAATGCATTCTATTCTTAAGGTATAAACAAGGAATTTTCAAATGAAGATACCTAGTAATAGGGTGTCTTTGTTTGATAGTAAATAGGAAAACATGTGACGTTTTTTACGGTCATTCCGGCCGATTTATAGTTACATTTTTTCAAGTTATTTTTTTATGTATTTACGGCTTATAATAGTTAGTTTTGTATGAATGTATTTTTGGTTATGACTAAAATTTATCTTAAAAGAAGGTCAAGCGAGGTATAATATATAACCTAGCTAAAAAATTGATATCGTTATGCTTTCTTATATAAATTCATTTACTTTAATCATTATTTTAATTAATTAATTATAAATGTTTATCAAGTTCATTTCGAAAATTTTGAACTAACTTATAAGTACGCTAGTTTGATATACCTTATATATCTAAATATATATACAGCGCATTGGCAATAGCTTACACATTCGTATACAATATGTTTTATACTTATGTGAAGTCATAATCGGGCTTATATACTAACCAAGATAATGTTTTTCCATTTGCGGAAATGGCAAATCACCAGACATGCCGTATGTACATTCGCCATAAATTTAAATTACAAACTAAAGTTATGAACTCAGCATGATTTTTAATTTAAAAAATTAATTTTATTTTATAAAATTTCAAAAATATCAAATGATATTATTTAATATTAACATGGTTAGTTTCCGTATCTTGTGGTTTTTCTTTTATTCAATCAACAACATAATGTTATAATATTATATAAATATTAATTGTTAAATAAATTGTTCATTTACTAACCAGAAACAAGGTTCAAAAAAGCCTAGTTTCTACCTAATTTTTAACTAGTTTTTAACCTAGTTTCTTCCTTTTTCTTAATTTCATTGACAACGTTCACATTTTGCATTTTAAGATTTACCTTGTTTCTAACTACGATGATTGATTCTATTTTTACTACTTAGTAATTGCTTTCCGGCCTATGAAAAATTGTTAGCTTTCCAGATGGGAAACCAATTTTTGTACTTTATTCTTTAATTTCGGCTGATTTCAAATGATTTCAAAGTGATGCTTATTAATAAGGAACTAAAGATATCATACATATCAAACAACTAGTGATTGAAAATCTCTGATGCAATGAATAATCCTGTTTCAGTATCTTTTCAATAGTTAAATTTTTAATAAGAATTTATCTACCCCTATCTCGGCACTTCATTTTTGTAAAATTTGTGTTTACGAGACCAAAATACGATTAAAAATCCTTGGTGGGTCTCTTCAAGTCAGCTCAACCTCTCTGGCTTTCTTATACTATACCTATATGTATTAGAGAAGTTGAACCGCCAGCATCCTGATATATTTTGAGACTCGCACCGATGCCTATCTATCTTGCTGTCGGCGATGCGTTTTAATACAGTGCAGGTGTGCGTGTGTGCGCGCGAGCGCGCTCAAAAGTGACTTTAAATTCAAATCGGTATGCGCCGGCAAACGCAAATACCTCGGAGAGTGTGTGGGTCAAGGCCAGAGCGAAACCGACCTTTATTTTAGCGAGCCGAGGTTAATATAGTAGAGGAAAAATTCTATACTCCTATGCGACGCTGACCCGCCTGTTCGCCACTGATGCGTTTATGCATTCCGTTTACGCGGCCGTCGCGTCGCGGGCGATCACGAGTTTCAATCACCGTCCAAGACAGCACGCATAATCAATGAAGTATTCATAAAGTTCTTATATTTTAGAGAGGAAAATATAGAAAAAATGTAAAAAAAAGTTAATAAGAAAAAAACAAATCATTAAATTATGCAAACTTATCCTCATAAAGACAATATAAATTTCTCTCCCTCTCTTGTAATTATAATATGTAATTATAATAATGTTAATTTTAAAAAGCGCATGTTTTAAAGAATTGAACGCGAACTAAATGACGATCGACGTAGAGACCTGTATATACCTTGTAGAACCTGTAACATTTTTCTGACGTAAAAGGGCATCGACCTGTCTAGCTACACTACATCTTCTATTCCACTCTGTACTAGATATCAATAAATAGTGATTTGTTTTTTTCATGTTTTTCGAATTTGTTCGAATAGTATATAACAATAATACTTAATTAGAACTTCATAAAAAAAATATTTTTATCATATTGACGTCATCTGGCCCATATAATTGGAAAAATATTTTTATGTTATTAACAGTTCTTAAATAATGTAAAAAAAAAATTTTTGGCACGCAGATATTGATGTATTATATAATGCATATTCATAAATATATGAGGCATTAGTAATTCACTTTTATTAAATGCGTTTTAATATTTTACAATAAAACACGAATGAAGTATATTTATCAAGATATTAAGAATGTGAAACATACAGGTGTTATCAAAATATTGGAAATTTACAATATACTATGTATTATTGCGTTTTGTATCTTCTAATATATTTACATACCTGAGCCATATCAAGATCTGCTAAATTTTTTGTACATTTTTTATTTTATAATAATTCCAAATATTTTAAATGCAATCCGAATATTGTTCATTTTTAGATGGTTTCGATTTAAAACAATATACATGGATATTAAAAACATGCTTATTATTATTATTATTGTTGTTGTTGTTGTTGTTGTTGTTATTGTTGTTATTATTATATTAAATATTTTTATCGATATTAAACAAGGAAAAGATTTTGAATTTCTTTCCTGTATTTTTATTAATTGGCACTACATAACACAATACCTTAGTATTATATTTAAATAAGCATTTTCTGCGTTTTACGCACTGCTGCTGCTTCATCGTGCGTACAGGCAGAACTGCGTAAATGTATTCATATATAACATAGACTAAAAATGTTCTCTCATAAATAAAAAAAAACACATATTAGATTAGTCGTTTTTTTAAAAATACACATATTACAATATATTTCAATACGACAAAAATTGCGAAGAGCGCCCCGAGTGATTTCCCTGTCACAGTTAATAGAAATTAACAAAAAAAAAAAATTCGGGTGAAAACAAGTTTATAAAGATTAATAGAACTTTTCTTCTTTACGATCATCTGACGGCGCGAGTCTGAAGGCAGTTACATGTATAAATTATGGTCGCGTTTTGAAATATATACGTGTCCGCTACTTGAGCCTCGGCACGCGGCGATATGCACATCGTATAGCTCTTTGTCCCCGGCTGATGGGTCATTTCAATGGTTCGGACTTTTGTCAATCGAATATAAATGAAAAAAATATATGTATTTCAAATCTCATTATTATACGTTTCTTCGATATTGCCTTGAAACTTAATGGGCGCCTAAAATATATTTATTTATTCAAAATAATTTTAATAGTGGTATATGTTGCGGCATAAACGTGTACTGGTACGTTAGCAAATAAATTAACTCAATTTAAATTTGTATACGTATTGATTTAAATTTGATTAAAGCAAATTTATTTATGAGAGCTGCGAGTGGCTCAAATTTAGAATACTGCTATATTTCTAAATATATTTGAGCTTCGATCTTAAAATTTTATTGTAATTCAAAGAGTAAATACGTTTTATAAATGCAAATTGAAGGAAAAGAGTAGGTATTTGGAAGGCTCTTAAGCGTATGCGACGACTTCGTAAAGAAGTTACTTTATTGGAAAAAAATTGCTCGGGAAATCACCTTAAAAAACGTATCGTTAATAAATTATTCAGGGAATTTGATTTTTTTTTCAAATGTATTGTATTTTGAATTGAATACGACGATTGTATATTGATTGATAATGTGGATGGTTCTGGTTATATTCTTAATTCATTTATCAACATTTCAATCATACTATTATGTATATTGACTTATGGAGGAACACTGGTCAATGTACAAAAAATTATTTCATATTGGTTAAAAAAAATAATTTGTATGCGATTTCTTAAACAAATCATAAAGTCACAGAGGATATATTGTAATCAGTTTTTTATGAATTCTTATACTTTCCGGTGCTATCGACTAGGACTAGAGACAAAAATGTCAATTTTTTTTTATTTTTAAATATCTTCTCGCATAGAAGATTTTTAAATAAATACAATGGCTCTATATTCTGTGAATAGATTCAAGATTGAAATATATAACTTACTGTTTTTGTTGTTGTGGTTGTATCTACCTCATAAATATTCCAAATAAAAATATAGAAGAACTCATATTTGAATACATTTTACCATAAAAACTAATTAGATGATTGAGGGTATGTTGATGTTTTAAATTTTATAGAGAAGTAAAAAATGTCATGTGCATTTTTTGTTTAATTTCTATATTCATTTATCTAAAATTCTAACCATTACACGTCATTTTAACGGAAATTAATTAAATAGAATCCCCTAGATATAGATATAGTAAATAAATAGTAAATCTCCTAGAACAATAAGTGAGTTTTGAACCGATTTATTTCTTATATTATAGGGTTCAGAAATTATACTGTTAAAATTTTATGTTCTTGTAGAATTTTCGGTTAAATTTACGATTAGACTATAAAAAAAAAAAACAGAAAAAATTTAACCTTCAAAACGTGCAAATATTTTAAAATTTTTCTCTACATTTTTAAAAAATTCATTGAAATAGAAATTTAAAAAAATTTTTAAACTTCAGTCAAGAATTTAAATTAATAAATATTTTTATCGGTCTTACAGTATTTATAATGTTTTATATTAACTAAAATAATGACAAATTTTTTTTTAACTGTTATATGCAAAATGAGCCATCTTACAAGTGAAATTGGAGTAAGAATATTAAAAGAAATATCTTTTATAAAAATTTCAAATACAATAATCTAAATACAGCTTGAAAGAGATTCAAGAAACAGAAAAATTCACTTACTTGGAATGCAAGTGTATTAAAAATAGTTAATAAAATCCGGAGTTGCCAAGTAGCCTTGTATGATCTATGAGCCCAAAGTCTATGTGCTCCTGCTGTAATTCCCAATCCACTTACTTGGTATAAAATAAATGCTAAAGAAAAATTTACAAACTTCATTAAATTATACGAAATTATTTATGTGAGAAGATCTCACTGATAGCTATTCTACCTTATAATTTATAAATGTACTTAACTATCATAGTTTTATTAGTAAATTAAATGTGTGACTTCAAATTTTTAAACGTATTTATATTAAGTAATCAAATTTCTTATTCACGTATAGTTATAATGATCTATAGCTACTTGAATGTATTAAAATTTATTATTACAACAATTCTATATATATATATAAATATATTTAAATTTTATTAGTAGATTTTTATCTAAAAAATTATTGGAAGTAAATAAAAATAAATTAATTATTAAATAGTGTTTAGAAATTTATATCTAATATATAATGCACCAAATATAATAATAATAAATAAAGGTTGAACAATGTATATTTAAGAATATTTAATATATTACCAAATATCGTTGTGATTAGTTTAGCTGACGTAAATGCAAGATAGAGCCCATACAGTGATCCAATATGAAGAAAAGTAAATATAATTACATTTCTCCAAACAATTTTTATTTTATATGCCGTCTTTTCTTTTTCTTCTTCTTTATCTGGTTGTAGTCTCTTTAAATCTTCGAGTGTTTCACCCTCAAAAACTACACCCGTAGGTGCACTAGTTATGTTTGGTGCCATTATTGACTATGCTCTAAAAAGAAATAATCAGATTGTTTAACAGAAATATACTTGTTTCAATTGTACAATAAAAATTAAGCTTAAGATCACTAAGAACATTGTTTGTAACTAAACTTAAAATATATATTCTTTGGTATAGTTATATATGGTATATTAGTTAGAATACTGTTTAAGATTAAACTGAGTATTTGTGTTCATAAAGACGGTCTTAGGCGAGCCTCTCCAATTATGATGATTTTAAATATGAAGTAAATCGAATATAAAAGCACATTTTTTATGAAGGCTACAATACACATTGAACGCGATAAAAATAAATACATCAACTATAAAATGTCTGAAAAATGGAATTGTGAAAGTATATTTTTTTAAAATGGTAAAAAACTTTATAGGGTTGCCAGGTGAATAAAAGAGAAAACATCATTTGACAAAATTAACCCTGTATATATATTTATTTGTATGAGACTTTTTTCGAACGAAATATTTAATTTTTCTCTGTGTAGTCAGAAAAAATCATCTAATCATTCAGAAAAATCAAAGAATAAAAACGTGATGTTTCTAGATTTAATTAAAAAAAACTAGCAACGCAACGTAATGGCAAAAACGCAAATAGAATAAATTAGGAGAATAATAAATCTGAAGCAAGCATAAGGTATTTTCTAAACCAGTAGTAACAGCCGAGTATTGTATGACGAATATTAATACTGTAGTTCTCACAATTGCAAATATGCGAACGATGAGAAAATTCTCATAATATTATATTAATACATTTTAGTTACTTAAAAATGAAATAAAATAAATAGTTTAATTTGATATAGTTAGAGATTGAAATAAAAATATCTAAACACCTAATAGAAGCCGTCATGGTAAATGCTTCGGCATGTCTGAACCTCTTTAATTCAAAATGTTTCTTCTATTACAGAAAACTTAAAAATCATCTTGTTTAATAAAGATTGTAAACATAGTTACAAGCGCATATTCTATTTCTATTTTTTTATGTTTTTTTTTTAGAATTTGTATGTAGACATTGAATATTAAAATTTGTATGAATGGGTTTAAAAATGTTTTATATAACTATGTTTAGAAAAAGAAATTTAGTTATAAAGCAATGCGTAGAGTTAAGAAGTACAGTTTTTCTCGCTAATAACTAGGAAGAGAAAGTAACCTTAAGCGTAACCGGTGAAACGATATTTTCAAGTTGATCATTTGGAATAACAATATATGAAGTCAAGCTGGTGAATATCAAGTTTGGTTTTGAATAAACAAAATTTTTTCAGCATTCTATTAAGTTTTAAGTTCCCTAAGCTAATATGAGAGCTTTCCATAGAAACGTTAAATTCAATCTCAATGTCATTATCTAAATTCATTTTAAGTATTTCAATTATTTTAAATGAGATGTACCGTTATTTAGACGCAGGAAATGCAGTGATGTCAATAATTTTTTATTCGAATATGGCCCTCATGTTTTTGAATACTTGATAACAACATTTTAGATTATATGTTGTTTTTTGGTCAAACAGAACTATGTTTAATATGATGAATATTCATTGACAATAGCTGTATATACGATAGCTGCGTATACAATATACGAATATCTTATACAATAATATTGACAACTATTGATTCTAATTTTAACGAAAATAATGGTTTCTGCTATTAAAATTCTTTTTATTATACCGTTTTTCGGCCTTTCGGACAAGTTAAACTGGTCTTTTTTTTTAAGCAAAAATAATAAGATATAATATAAATGAAAATAAACTCTAAGTAGACTATAAAGTTTTTAACATAAAAGCAAAAAATCGATTATAGATATGGTGGTATTACAGTATAATGAAGAAATCAAAACAGTGACGGACAATCGGAATCACTCGAATTAAGCACCCAAAGGCAAAAGAAAAATCTACTACTTTGTTTCTAGACAAACTCAAAATTAGCTTGCAATAGTAACTTAATAATAAATATTTAAAGTGAATAGTGTTGTTACCAAAATTTTGGATAGTTGAAGTGATTTTGAGATTAAAAGGAACTTGCTTTTTAAAATTTTTTTCGAGGTCGTAACGTCTGTAAGATGATTGAATAATTTTTCATTCCGGATAATCATATTAAAATTACGATTTCGTATCTTATAACGTATCTTTAAGGTTAAAATTGGAGGGCACTTGTTTATCTGAAAAAGGCTGTAGAAATTACCGCTTTTATATACGAAAATCTTAGATTCAAAAATTTGTTTCAAACTTTATAAATAATTTATTAACTACTTATGTTAGATAAACTTTTGTTTCTTATTCTATGAGCAAAAATTTTGTCGTTGCATATCATATTCATCAATATTTTTATACACGAATAGCATGGAAAACACTGAATGAATATTCAATGAAAATTTAAGGCATAATAAGTTTAATTGGTGAAAAGAGTTTAATTCTTCTTTATATTTGTAATCATTTTAAAAGATTTCAAATAATTATAAATGTTCTATTGTATACGATCTTTTTGGAAATAATTGCAATGATTTTTAAACGATTTGCATGCGATTTCCATTAATTTAACAATATAACAGGAATTTTATTGTGAAATTTTGAATCTTGTATACAGATTTCATTCTAGTTATATAATTACAAATAATTGATGTTAAATTGGCGGAGAAATTCAAACTATTATTACATGAATAGTTTTATACCATATGGATAATAGGTTAATATACGAGTTAAGTACACGTGTCTATTATAATAGTATAAATACTTAATTGAAATTTAACAATTCTGAATTTTAGCTACAAATCTGAAAGCATTATATCTTTTAATTTCACTATGAAAACTATAGCAAATAGAATATTTACAATTATTCTGATTTAGTAATCAAAAAATAAAAAAGGTTAATGCAGTTTGAATTAAGCATTAAAAATATAATCCACATTAACATTACACAATGATTATATATAATGTCATTATATAATCGCATATAATAGAATGCATATTCATTTCAAGTTCATGAAGCACTGTTTGCTATACAGTTAATTAAAGTATTCTTAGAACACATTTGAATCTTAGCTCGCATAATTGTTCTGTTAATATGGTACGCATCATTTTCAATAAAAATTTACTTTTTTTGAATTAGTCTATAATAGTATTTGGACCAGCTAGAAGATTTATTATATTAGCCTCATGATGAATTATATAAATTAATTTCGTGATATAAATACTACAAAATTGGAATCAGGAAATTGGATTAAGATGAAAAAATAAAAGAGAAACAATTTGAAGCCAAAAAAGTATGATTAAAAAGGTATATTTCTGTAAGAGGCATGTTGAAATTCGATAATATGTATTCATTCTCAATCAATCGAATTATTATCATTCATAGAATTTATAATTATAAATTAATTGTTCAAAAGTTTCAAAGTATTTTAATAATGATGATAACTCCAATATCTTGTATTAATAGCACTATTGTTAAGAATTTAAAAAATAGCACAAGATAATTTAACCATTTTGAGTAGTATTTATTTGTCAATATTACGACCATTTCCAGAGAATCCTTATGGTCTTTATCAAGATTGTAAAACACGATTGTTTTATTACAATTTTTACAATTGTAAACAAGTACGTATTCAATATTAATCATACGCACTGTTACTTTTAATTAATGTTTTATGTTACTAAGAGATTAGTCGTCAAATTTGTCATGACTTTGATATATGTATTATTTAAAAAATTGTAATTATTATTGTTTAACATAATAAGAAATCATTGAAATTATCATTACTTATTAATTTTAGCGCGCATAATTAATATAGAATAAGTACTTTTTTAAAATTGTAAACATTGTAATAGATTTGATATAAAAATCATAAGAATTCACTGGGAATGGTCGAAACGTTGATAAATAAATAATATTTATAATGTATAAATTGTCTTGTGTTATTCTTTAAATTCTTACAAATAAAAATATTCTAATATTATAATACACTTCATTAACGTTATATACAACAAAAATAATAATTTATTGTTCTATACAGTCCCTACAATTCAACAAACTATTTGAAATAATAAATAGTATAAGTATAATAAAAATAAAAATACATTATTTATTTTTTTAATACACAGTTAATTTATGCCTTCTAAATGGATCATTCACTTTTACTTTGAAAGATAAACTGACTTAGATGATAACACAGTAATTGCCATTTAACGCAAAAACCATAAAAATTAGAAATTTAAATTTTTATTATTTATTTTTGTAAGGATATACAATTGTGTATGGTCATTAAAACGGATTATGAATGAATAATAATTTAAAACGATGTTAATATAAAAAACATACTATAATAATATAAAAAATACGTAATTACGTAAATGCGGAAAAAGCTCGACTGACACCTGAATTACAACGTACTTTATCAGTAATGTATTTCCACATTGATAGAAATAATGTAAATTAATATTAATAAATATTTATCTATTAATGAATTGAAAAATTATATTTTTGTCTTTAAGAATTCGGCATTGTTTAGGGGCCCTAAGAAATATAGAAGTTATCCCTGAGAGGTCCAAATTCATTGAAGGCAGTAACTTATAAAGTAAAGCACAAATGATTAATTATTAATCAACATTGATTGATTTATTGAAATTAATTTAATTGATTTATTTATTTATTTATGTTGACTTTGAATTATGATTTGTGAATATATTAAATAAAAAACGACTCTGCTGGTCCACAAAATCCACGCTTTTTAATTAAACTTAGTAAAATACTTATTATCTCTTAAAGCATATATGTATAAAGATTACAAGTTGATAGACGCGTAAAATTTAATATCGCAACAAGTTGATTAGTTTCGATTGCGAGTTTAAGCACATAATAACTCTTTCTTGAGATATATGTTATAGTATTCACGATAGCGAGTACTGGAAAAACACATCTACACTGAATGATTTTAATAATTTATCAATGCATGCCGCTGAGCACGTGAGCCGATCTCGCGTTCCACATCATTTGATTTCAAGCTAATAATTCACTTTTTTTTACATTTATTCAATAATTACTAAAGGATTGTTAATATTTTTGAACAACGTTGTATTTTAATATGGCGTTGGCAACAATATCGTATTACGATTAAGAATACTGGTTAATTGTGAATAGAAGCACAACTAAATATAGTACTGATTTTACTCGATTAATTAAATATATATAAATATATACGGAGGTAATATGCTAATTTGGTCTATATTTTGTCAGTAGATGATATAATTAGCGCATCTCACTGTACTTTTACAAACATCTAATAGTAAAATAAAACATGCTGATTATATTCTATTTGCGTCAAAAAAAAAATGAAAATATTATTTGCTAATACGTAATTTGGGCTCTACATTTTGGTTGAGCAAATTGTGCAAAATGAATTCCCAAAGACTGCAGTGTTGTATTATGCATAGTGCTCAAGTTAACATCTAACATATTTATAGATCATTAGAAGCAGTATAATATTAAATACATTTTCTGTAAATACAGTATAATATTAAATTCATCCTTCTAATCGGCCAGCGACTCCTTAACGAATTATAAACTAGCGATACTGCTGGATAAGTTAAAAACAAAAAAAAAAAACTGAAGATAAACTGTTGGCCATGTTATATATGTAAAATTCAGAACAAACGTAAAAACCAGATCGGGCGAAATGTATGTCGTCGCGGCCAAGTGTTGTGATTAGGAATCTAGGAAGAAAACGAGAAGAAAACGTAATATAGACGAGATGAGCTGAAAGAGGGAGGTGTAAAAAAGATAAGCGAAGAAACGAGAGTTCTGAACGTTATATATATATATATTATGCGATCATCCGACCGCATGGGCCTTTAGGACGCGCACGAACCAACGTGCCGCTGAGCGCGTGCGCGCACGCGCACGCGCGTATTATATCGTGGAACTCTCCTTCGCGCGTATTGGAAACGGGCCGCGGCGCACGCCGAGCGGCTGTGTAGGCATGGTTATATATATATATATATATATATATATATATATACAATGTCTCCTCTTGTCAGCCGAGATGGTACGGACCAATTGCAGAGCACCGTCTGGCTCGCGCCACCTGAAACTAGCGAGCCCGTTGTTGCATCCCCACCACTCGCTGAGCACGTGTACCTTCTCCGTGCTCGTTGCACTAGTTATATATACCCCTCCCCCCGCTCACCCCGACGCCTTTCCCTTCTATCACGCTCTATCTCTCTTGTGCTCTCTCTCTCTCTCTCTCTCTCTCTCTCTCTATCCCTCTCTCTATGTCGCTCTTTCTTTTCCTCCTCTATTACAGCTCGGAAAGCACGCCGCGTCGTTCCCTTCTTTTTCTATTGTTCATATTCCACATCTGTCTATCTGCCTGGCTCTGTATATATCTATATATACACAACATACTCGGCATCATTTTATGATCGCATACGATTAATAACTCGCGTTGTCAATTATTGCACGTAGCTTTAATTACGCGGACAAAGTGTTACGAGCGGGCAGTCGTTTCTTCACAATGTTGAGATAAAAGCACGTTTATTTATTATTATATTTTTTTTTTATAACCAAAGCACATTTATTTATTCGCTTTGTCATTTGTATTTTGAAACCCTTCGACGGATAGAAATTGTCAGGGACGATGTAAATGAGAATTTCGAATTGCAAGGCGGCTCTCGTTAACGTCTAATCCCCAAATTAACAACAAATTACAAACGAATCGTGAATGCGAATCGAACGGCTTAAAATGACAATAAATTACTATACAATATCATCATTATTATATTATTTAATTCGTGGGAAACTTTTCTAAAGCGTTTCCGTGTACGCGGAGGAGCCGATGTCGCCTCGATTCGATCGCATACATTATCAGAGTTTAGACGATTTACGATATCGCGTAAAATTTTTCATCTTTTTTTTTTCTTCATCTTCGTCTTCTATCTTATAATTATCCGCGATGGCATCGCGACGCGGGTAGCACGTATCGAGCATGATTTTTCAACAATGACATATATACACAAGATACAAAGCATCATCGGACTTGCGCCGCGTGCGGGGAGCACGAGACGACCGAGACGCATGAACGAATGACGTCAGGTGATATAATGCGTATACGTGCACGTGCATAGAGCCGAGCAGATTGTGAAACTAATAATATATACATACATATATATATATATATATATATATATATATATATATATATATATATATATATAAACTACGCGACTCCGAAAGCCAGTCCGGCCTTTATCAATTCACTAATGGATACAGTTATTAATTTACATCGGTTCATTCACTCGCAATAAACAAAATACTTCTTCGGCAAATTGCGGCTTTATTATCTACTATGTTTCATCATCATTTCTACTTTTAATTCTACTTCAAAAATAAATTTAAGCCGAAAATTTGTTAGTTTTATTAAATATCGTTACTCTTAACCTTTTGGCGGTGTTTATTTCTTTTTTTTGGTCTGTCAAGGACATTTTTGGAATAAGTTATCTACGTTGGAAGGTTAATTTTTAAGAACATCTTGAGAAATATTTAAAATTCCAATTACCAATAAATGCTATGGTGTCAAAAACTGTCTTTTAAGTACGGCTTCAAAGATGGAGGAGCGGCTGGGTTTTAAATATTAATAAACGCAAGAAAATTGTATATATGTTTATGACGGAAATGTAATTGCAATTGTTCATTGGTAAGCTTAAAATTCTTCTATTCTTTACTTCATAATACACGTCCGGTGGGAATGGTAGGTATGAAGTAGGAGTGAGTTCTATATATATATATATATATATATATATATATATATATATATATATATATATATATTTAAAAAAAAAATTTAATAAGATTTTGTTTTTTGAGCATAATTTTGGAGCTTCGTAGAAAAAAAGAATAAAACTTTTCTTCTTTTATTTTGAATTTAAATTTAAGTATCCTTACAAAAACAATTTAACAATGTGGTTATAAGAATATAAATATATATTAAAAATATTAAGAATTATTAAGAATTATTACTATTTTTAAAATTATTTTCTACTTTTTGTTATTCTAATGGCATGATGTAGAGATTTTGAATGAAAACCAATTGGGAGAATAATACGTTGGCGTACGTGTGTGCAGATATATATATATATATATATATATATATATATATATATATATATACACATGCTTTCACAGTAAAGTGGTAAATTGGTTTGTCAACTATAAAATATTATATTAGTTATTAAATCAATTACTTTAATTGGTTATTTATTTAATATATTATACTATTTTCTTATTTCAGCTGTCTGATCTATTTAAAAAAAGCACCACATCTAAGCTTGCAAGTGTTTTGTGGACGATTATAGGTATTTACACGGTTGTAAATAACGTCAGGGACATTACATATTGTTAGATTCAATATTTTAATTTTACTTTATTTAAACTGAGTATTTTGAGTATAAAGAGATTAATAATTTTTATTCTAATTACAAGAACTAAATCCGTTATCACTGTAAATATAAGATTAGCGTAGCCGACGTTTATGGCATCATTCCGTTGTTTAATACCTTGTTCTGCACCTCATGACATCTAAACATTTCATGTTTAGTTTCTCAACATCTTTGAATGGATTGGATTCCATTTGCAAGTCGAACAAATGCGTTTGGAAATAAATTTTTTTCCCTGTATTTAAGAATTTCTGGAAGTTGTTTTAAAATTTTAAGCAAACGTAAACAACTAAATGCTTATATATATATATATATATATATATATATATATATATATATATATATATATATGAAAATATTTACTTTAATGATGACAATTAAACAATTACCAACATGTAAGAGGTGCCTATGTAACAAAGAAACGGAGTTCGCGTTTTTCACTTTACATTTATATTCCTACGCTCAAATTACGACGTCTCCAACAATTTTCTTAACTAATAATTTATTTAACGTATCTTACGTCATCAAATTGCTTTAGACGTTTTAAAACTCCGATTTTCCGTTTAAGTAAATTATTACCATTCGAATTTCGGGGTCTATGTGTGTGTGTGTGTGTGTGTGTGTGTGTGTGTGTGTGTGTGTGTAGAAATATACGTATATGCAATAAAACGTACCTTAGAGTCACCTTCCGCCGTCGTTGTCAGCGCAGCGAAAGTTTCAAACAGACTCCTTTTTCACAAGTTATTACTTTTATTTATGTATATATATATATATATATATATATATATATATATGTGTGTGTGTGTATATATATATATATATATATATATATAAGTATATAAATATATAGGTATATATGTATTATTACAAAGCAGCAACTGTAACTTTTGGCGCAGCAATAAAGGACCTCGCCTATATAGCCGCGCGTCGCACGAGCGCGAACTGTATTATAAATAACAAGGCGAACACCAACGAACTAACCGTCGCGCGTAACGACGAGGCACTGAAACGCCGGTAGCACGCGGTCGAGTGTTAAATAGGATTGGCTCGCCGCGGCGACAGCGGAGCAGCAACAGTAGCGCGGCGGCAGCGGCCGAGGAGTATGAGGGTCGGCGCAATACACAGCGGCAACAGCAGAGCGGCATTATATACACACACGCGCGCATGCACACACTACGTATACTCGCGTACGAATGCTATATACAATTTGTGAATGTGTATAATGGTGAGTCGTCGGTGGCATATACTATACACTAAATATATATATGTGTGTGTGTGTGTGTGTGTGACTGGCGCGGCGATACGTATATACCTAGTCTAGCGTGGCGTATATACTTATGTCAGTATTATAGAGGCTACACGCTACTATGTATTCGTGTATATTATAGCGCTTATTTTCCACGGCTGCAAACCGAGGAGGAATGAGAGAAGAAGTGACTACGTGAGGACGTCACGAGGTGCTGTGTTGTATTGTAACTATATATGCGTGTGTATGTGAATTGACTCCTTAACGCGAGTTCGCCGTCAATGTTCGGCCGATGTATTAACAATTACATTAATATTTATGTTTTTGCTAATTCACTATGCACAAGCGCGAGAGCGCGTCGGTCTTTATAGAGCGCAAGCGCGAACAGTCCGGAAAACCACGCCGAAAACTCATTCCAACTGGTTGGGGTTACTGTACGGGGCGTCCATAATGGCAAGTGTTATTAGATCGGGCTATTCGAAGAACGTAGCAAATTGGTTTACATGGTCATGAAGCACATCTTGCGGGGAAAGATAATAACTGGCCATATTCATACTTAATAATTTATTCCACTTGCATCGACTGATATTAATAAAATTAATAAATATTATTGTCGTCCATGCGGTCTTTTTAACAAACTAATATAGCACCGGTCAGACTATCTTTGTTTCTATAAAACCTAAAATATTAAAATAAAAATTAATTTTGTTGGTAAATGGCAATATTACTGTCCCGTCACCAAAAATTGTTTTCGTCATCCATATACCACCAACTTTTCGATTCGTTTCGGCTCCTCTTCAGCAAAACTAGAACTAGAACTAGAATTAAACATGATCTAGAACTGGTTTTAGAATCTAGTCTAAATTTCTAGACAATCCATTTATATGGATTTGGTCTTTCGGGCTGACTCGGTTGAATCCTTGAAGAGGAACCAAAGCGGCTTGAAGCGTTGGACGTTATAGACAAGCATAACAATTTTAGGAGTCGATCAGACTGTGCTTTACTAACAAAATGAATTTGATTGTAATATTTTAGGTTTTATATTTTAGATTATAGGAGATCGATTATAAACAAGAATAGTCTGACTGTTAGCATAATTATATTACATCGGTTTGTTAAACAAACCGAAGACCGATAAAATTGTAATGGCTATGTTAACATATTATGTTAGTAATTTCCGTATAAAAACTACTTTATTAATATGTAACAATGTTGAGAAGAATCGTTGCATAAATATTAACAACCAAAAATATTTGGTAGTTTCAGTACTATTAACAAAATATAAAATTTACTTCCATTTTCAGATGATTGCTAATGTTAAAAAGTATTGAAGCTAGTAGCTTAATTCCAATAACAGCAAAGTTGTAGACAATTAAATCGCAGACAATATATTCAATATATTACTGTAGAAATTGTTACTTTTTATTGTTGTAAATTGTAAATGATAAGTTAGTCATTATTAAAGTAAAGCGCACAGCTTCTGACTAATAGTAGCTTTTACTAGGAACGTTATCTGTCTCAAATCCTGTTCTTATGGAAAATTCGTTTTTTAAGAACTACAATTTCAGTGTAAATTTCTGCGAAAAATTTTATGAATATTGATGAATATGAATATGAACGTCTTCGTACACGTGAGGGTACGTTAATACAATTTTTTTTCAAAATATATGGTTAGCTAACGTTAAACCTAACAGATTCTAGATTGATTATACTTAGGTAAAATCCTTAATATCAAAAAGCGCCATCAATGTTGGCAGTGCTGGATTAAACTTTTGGACGGCCTGGTATTAAGTTCCTTTAAGTTAGTGATTTCTGGAGCGTATGTGAAAATAACTATTTTTTGTTATTACGGGCTTGCGCTGGGAACACTGAGAACGATCGTTCGTTTACATAAGAGTAGTTACACGAAATCTCAAGACTATGTAAATATCTTGAAAAAATAGTTTGACTGCATTATGTATCATCAAATTGATTACTATTCTTAAATTACAATTAATATCCAATTAGGTAATGTACCATCTTCATGGATGAGAAAAAATATGGACTTTGAATTTTTTCGTAGCATAAATTATTTTAATATTAGGTGTGCAACTTTGCTTCCGCCGTTTTTTTTTTTGCAAATGTCAAGGTTTTATTGTAAAAAACTGATTATACATTTATAATTCAAAGTATTATCCATCGCTGATTACTACTTTCTCCCACCTTTCGGGTAGTATACGAATACAGCGTTGAAGCAATTGGTCATCTTTTGAAGTGATCCACGAATCAATCAAATTTTGAACTTTTTCATAAGACCGGAAGTGCTGGTCAACCAGGTCATGTGCCATTGATGAAAACAAGTGATAGTCTAAGGAAGCAACGTCTGGAGAATATGGCGTGTGCGGTAGAACTTCCCACTTTTTCCATTTCAACGATTCCAAGTATGTCTCGACCACTTTTGCAACATGGGGATCGAGCATGGTTTGGTGTAAAATCATGTTTTCATGTCTATAGTTGTATTTTGGCCGTTTGTCTTTTAATTCTCGGCTCAACCGTATTAATTGCGTTTGATAATGATCGCCTATGATTGATTCAGTCGGTTTTAAGAACGAATAATACACTATGCCGAGCTGGTCCCACCAAATACGAAGCATGACCTTGGCACCGTAAATATTCAGTTTGGCCGTTGTTGTGAAAGCATAGTTAGGATATACCCATGATTTTGTGCGCTTGGGATTATCGTAATGAATCCATTTTTCATCCTCAGTTATAATGCGATGTAAAAATCCCTTCCATCTTTGCCTTGCAAACAGCTGTTCACAAGCAAACAAACGCCGTCCAACATCTCTCGGCTTCAACTCGTACGACACCCAATTTTCTTGTTTCTGAACCATTCTTATGATTTTCAGGCATTTTGAAATGGTTTGTTGCATCACTACCTATTGTCCTGCCAATTCTTGTTGCTTTTGACATGATTTTTAATCAAGTAATGCCTCCAATTCTGCATCTTCAAAAATCTTCTCTTTTCCACCTCCATGTTGGTCTTCGACGAAAATCACCGTTCTTCAAGCATTGAACCCACTCTTAGTACGTTTTTTCACTAATGGCGTTCTCACCATAGACATTTAAGATTATTCAATGAGCCTCAGCTGCAGATTTCTTTATATTAAAGCAGCAAATTAAAAAACTGATATATATATATAATCGAAAATAAGTTCATGATGCAGACACAAATCGACTAATATTTCGATGATAAAAATATTACATATTTCAAACGAGTGAATACTTTGTAATTTTAAGTAAACTATGTTTTTGAATCCAACAATTAGGTTTATTTGAATACAAAAAATATATTTATTACATTACACTAAATCAATAAAAAATAATAAATCTTTCTTGACTTGTTTTAAAGAGAACTATATGTACGTGAAATATAAAATTAAATAAATGGGAGGCCTACGATGGCTCGATCGCTAGAGCGAAGTACTAGTAACTTGGTAATCCGAGTTCAAATCCCGGCCTCGGCCGATTGACACAAGCACCACTGTAATAATTTACATGTGCTTTGGTTACAAACACATCGTAGACCTCCGTCGCTGATTAACACCAATATTTGGAAGCATAAATAGAGCGATCTTAAATAACAGAAAAAAAATTTAAAAAAAATTTCGATGACGTTATGTTTACAAATACCTAAGTTTATGTATAAGTATGCCATCTACGATCTATTTATTTCGACTACTACTTACCGCTACAGCCATCTATTGGAAAACGACGGAAGCAATGTTGTAAACCTAATACTATTAGCAAATCTTTAGTTCAACCATTTGAATTAATATCCAAAAGTCTCGTTGTACTTTTAAAAATTATTCTACACCGTCAATATTTCATACATTAGTTAGAAATCCAAACTTCGCTCTGAATCTAAACTTCACTTTGGTTCTTTTATTCCATATGTAATTTGTCTATTATAATGTAAAATATTTGAATTTTCAATTTTCCAGGTCTGTATGAAATTTCTATTCGCGTTCTATTGTTGATGAGTTGAAAAAGTACTTTTTCATCAATCTGACATTGTAAAAATCCATTGTATATATTTGAAATAAAGTCAACCAGTGATACTATCAATTCGTTGTCTGAAATCATCATCAATTATCTATAAGTATTGACTAGTAGCATTTAATCCATAGAATATATGGCTGCATACTGCAGTAAGAACACATAACACGAAAGCATTCACCAGTGTTGTAATTTCTTTTCAGCTTCCCATTATATATACTAGTATCTGTTATTTAAAATTTTAGAATTCATGGTAGAAAATTATGAAACTTTCGAATTCAAGGTAGAATATACTGAAACATGAACTTTATTTTGCAGCTTATTTTTTTACAATGAAAATAAAATTTACTATATTATACTAATACAAATTTTGTATTTTATTATTCAACTTTTTAATTTATTGTAAAATACATTGAATGTAATACTGCCTAGAAAGAATTTCCATAAAAAATAGATAGAACAATCCTAGTGCTCTCCTTTTTTTAATTTAAAACTGAATACATAATAGTTAACTCTGACCTATGTAAATTTGGACAAAAGGAATACATTAAAAATCATGCAAATTACTTGGTCATATTGTTATTCGGAGTGAGTAAATAAAATTTACTTACAATAGTATTGAAAAAAAATCATCTATAGACCGTATTGTATAGAATATAAGTCATCGGCAAACTTTATGCAGATTTCAATACTTCCTTCATGCAAAATAAAACTTGCAGGTAATTGTAAAAATACAATGTTGGCTTAAGCTATAGTGAAGCATTTGGTCATTTTTTTTTTTTTTTTTTTTTTTTTTTTATTGAGAAAATTTTAACCTTTAAGGCTTATATGACTACAATGTTTACATTATTAGAAATTATGAATACAAACATATTTACGTACTTCTAGTAATTATATTTGTTTCAAACATCATCTTTTTTTATATTTTTAGCGAATAGTCTGTAAAATATATAAAGATATAGTTTAGCGCATTAATGTTTAAATTTGCAAGAAAGCTTTCAATATTATACGGACGAAAACTCTTTATTTTACACGGAGACTTTGTTAGTGCATGCCTTTGATCTTCGTAATTGGGGCATTTCCAAATTATGTGATTTAAATTATCATCTGATGCTCCATATTTACATAAATTATTTTCTATTATGCCAAGTCGAGCCAGAGAGTGTGCTAAATTATAATGATTTGACCTGTATCTATTAAAGAAAACAATGAAGTTTCGGCTTAAGTTTTTACCGAAATACCATGGTTTTGTATTTTTGTTGAAATATAGTTGTAAGAATATAATACCCTTCGTTTGATCTTGATCTATAATTTTTATATTGTTATGATTATACCAGTTTTTTTATTCGTTCCATGAGATCTGTGTACGGTATTTTATTTTAATTTAAAGAGTCCAAGCATGTAGCATTTTTAGCTAACATATCTGCTTCCTCATTTCCGGCTGAACCACTGTGAGTGGGTATCCAAAAGAGTTTTATATAAGTTTTATTCTGTGACTTATTGTAACAAATATTATATTTTTCTTTAATCTTAAGAATAAAATTATTTATTTTTATACTAACTTTCGTAGATTTAAGAGACTGCGGAGCACTGAGAGAATCAGAAAAAATATAAATGTTACGATTGCAATTTTTTAAGGCTAATTCGAAGGCACTGTGCAACGCAATGCACTCTGCTGTGTATATATATCAAAGTTATAGTCTTTATATTAAGTTCTGGGCAGAAAACTAAGCAGCCTACGTGATTAGCCCCAGATATTTTGGTCCCATCTATGTAGATAGCTATGCAGCTTCTCCTTCTAGATTTTTACCAAGGCATTGATTAAATGGAATGGAAGTAATGATTGTTTCTTACTTATGTCTGTAAATATTTAAATTATGCTGTGTATTAGTGGCGCTATAACCATCAGTTCCCATTTATCCTCGCAAAATTCTTTATCCACCTTGTTATACAATACATATAAGTTTATTTGCAATAATATTTAGGACTGCAACAATCTGGAATGTATGTCCGCTGAAGTAATGAAAAGTACGTTCCCTATAACAAAAATGTGAGTAAAGTGCACTTGAAAACGCGTGCTTCAACTGCAGTTTTAACCATCAGTTCCCATTTATCCTCGCAAAATTCTTTTTCCATCTTGTTCTACAATGCATATAAGTTTATTTGTAATAATATTTAGGACTGCAACAATATGGAATTGAAGCTGCAAATTTTAAACTGCAGTGCAAGCACGCGTTTTCAAGTGTACTTTACTCACATTTCTGTTATAGGGAACGTACTTTTTATTGCTTCAGCGGAAATACATTCCAGATTGTTGCAATCCTAAATATTATTGCAAATAAACTTATATGTATTGTAGAACAAGGTGGAAAAAGAATTTTACGAGGATAAATGACAACTGATGAGTAAAACTGTAGTTGTAGCACGCGCTTTCGGGAAATCTGGAACACGATGAATATCTCGAGTGCTGCACTGTCATCGAATCACCTAATAAATTTTCCAAAATCTTATTGTCATTTGAATAATTTTTGTCATATTTATCTGTTATATGATTCTCTGACAGAATGTTATACGAGCGTACATAATTTCTATAATTTTGCAAGCACTTTTAAATGATTTTATCGCATGCATTATACCAGTATACAAATATCTAATTTTCATAAATTAAAGAGTCTTGTATATTATTGTAACAAAATTCTTTAAATTTTAAAGAAATAAATTATATGTATATAGATATATCACTACCATGCTTCCATATAACAAATTTCCTTCACCGTTATTGTATTTTAGTATTTTTGATTTACTTGTAATGAAAAATTTATAACATTTAGGAAAAAAGGTTTTTACAAATAATTTTTGGAGCTTTGGAACATTAATATTATATATCCAATTGGCCGAATTAATACTGAAATAGTGAATATCATTAAAAACTTTGTATATAATAATAAATAAATGATAGTATATGAATCAATAGAGAGTTTGTTAAAAATGATTTTAAACAAAATTTGGAGATGTACCAAAAATAAATTTATTACATTCAAAATATTTTCGCTTTAAAATTATAATTTGATGAGCAAAATTAGTTAAAAAGTATTTGTACCATGTATGATCTGAGCGGCGAGGTAGATCCCTGACATATCGACTATGATTTGGGTCGATACCAGCTCGAAATATTCATAATTAATTGCGTTTTTCTCCATAATTATTAGTTTTAGAGCAAAAATAGGGTAGATCATAAAAAATTTGTTTTAATAGTATTTACAACTTTTGATTGAACAATTTTTTTCTAAACTCAAATTATTTCATAATACCTGGTTTTTATCAATTTTTGAACATTTTTACAAACTTTGGGTGTCTGGCGTTGCCACATCCAGATTAATTGACGCAGCGGACGATCACTACGCTCTAGAGAACATTGAAACGAATCATTTAAACTAATTTTCGGCCGAAGATAAATATATGACATAAAAATAGTTGCTGACTCCCGGACTATCTTTTATCGTTTTAGCTGTGAGGAAATTGGCATTTGACATTCTTTTGCACAGAAAGTATTATACAAAAGCTCAGTCCGATCTCTAAGGTTGATTAGCTTTGATTCAGCTAAAAGAATGTTTAAGGGTGTACTGGTACGATATCCGAGAGCTGCACGTATAGCTGCGTTTTGTATTTTGTCAAGTCTAGTTATTAAGTTTTTTTGCGAAGGAAAGTAAATAGGCAAACCATAATCAATAATTGATCTAACAAAGCTTCTGTACAATGTAATGAGAGTTTTAGGACATGCGGTCCACCACGTACCACAGAGGTATTTTATTATATTTAGAGCTTTATCACATTTTGTTTCTACAATATTTATATGTTTATTAAAAGTTAAATTGTAGTCTAGATGCATATCAAGAAACTTCACAATCTCGCTTGATTGAATAGTGACGTTACCGATACGGATTTCAGTGTTTCCAGAATTTATATTTTTTTTATTAAAATGCAAGAATTTTATTTTTATTTCTCAGATTTCTAAGCCTATCCTATACATATTATTTTTAAAAGTTTTATAGGCTTTTTGTAATAATTTTTCCCTCATTCCATACTAGCACACTTAACATACACTTGAATATTATCAGCAATTAGTGAGATAAGTACAATTTTTTGTAATCCGTTTGTTATATCACAGGCATATATAACGTATAGGAGAGGGATTAGATATCCTCTTTATGAAACTCTTCTATAAACGGTACGGTAAGTTTCTGCCAACGAATAAGTGTAAATAATTCTCTTATGAGTGATAAAATGAATAAACTTTAATAGCATAGTTGAACATCCCACAGAAACAAGTTTATGTAATAAAATAGCAATATTGATATTATCAAATGCAGCTTGAGCATCTATAAGAAGTGCAAGAACATTTTGTGCAGCAAAGGCTTCTTCAATCTTTGACGTTAAGTTATTGCTATTATCTAATGTTGATTTACCTTTTCGAAATCCGAATTGATTCGCTGGAAGAATGTGATTGTCTTCAACCCACCACTGTAGTCTGTTTTTAACAAGTGTCTCAAACAGTTTACAGAGATGATGTGAGAGCAATTAGGCGAAGATCATTACCCTCAGATTTGGGCATAAAATGAATATAGGAATGTTTCTAACATTTCAGGAAGTCATTTTCTGTAAACATGAAATTAAAAATATCTAAGAGAAGTTTAAATTGCACAGGTAGTTCTTGTAATATTTCGAAATCGAGACCGTCTTGGTCAGCCGAAGATTCTGTATTTTTGTAGTCCAAAGCAGTATTCAATTTAGAAAAACTAAAATGAAGGTTAAAAAATGCATTTGAACCATTAGACGGAAGAGAATTTTTGGATTTGTCTTGAACCACAGCGGTATAGCATCATTTATATTTTTTTTGTTTTTCGTGACTGTCGAAAAAATTTATGGTTTGAACATTTGCCCAGTGATTTTCAAATACTTTGCATTTATTCCAAACATATTGAAAAATTGTGTCAAAATTGATAATTGCTGCGAATTTCTGCAAACACTCGTTTTTTTTCTCTAAAAAATTTTTTTGATTTAGGCGCATACTTTTATACTCTCTCAAATCATGAAGTTCTAAAGTATGTTACCATTTTTTAAAGTGTGCACGCTTTAATATTTTAAGTGTAATTCGCATTCAAAATCCCACCATGATACTGGATTTGTTTTTTGAATGAATTACATTTTTTCTTAAATTTCGGAGTATAATTTTTAATAGCATTTGCTATTGTTTCGACAAATTCACTGTATTGGTTACTAGGCAGTTTTTGCGAAAATTCTATAGATAAAAATTTAGTGTAATTATTCTTTCAAATTTTATGAAACATATTCCAATCGGTTCGTACTGATTTAAATTTGAAAGTGTTTTGTTTTTAATAAAAGTTTTTTTCAGTATCAATATCTATAAAAATTGGAAAATGGTCAGAACTCCAAATTCAATCTAGAACCCTGACAGTTCCAAACAGTACTATGCACGTTAAAATCTCCTACGAAAAGAGAATGGTTATTATTATTAATATTGTTTATAATTTTATCCCAGTCGTATTGTGTTAGAATGAAACGTGGGGTCCTGTAACCAACTATTATGTCTAGCGTTGTATATACGTTGTCAATATGTATACCATAGAGCTCTAAAAATTCATTTGGAGTCGTTAATTTTAGTTTTTTAAGAATAAAGTTCTTACGAATCAAAATAATAATACCACCACCTCGGTTATGTGTTCTGTTCCTTTGAGTAAGTTATCCTGGATATGCAACTTGATAATTTTCATTGACCCAGTTTCCACACATATTAGAATATCGATGGAGTTGTTTTTCAATAAATGCTCAATCTCGTGCTTCCGTTCATGAAAACTTCTCGAATTCCAATCAAAAATTTGTAATTTTATATTTTCTTTATTATATTGATCATTTTTAGTTTATTAGACGTGATTTTGACTTGTCTCGGAGTCACCATCAAACGTTTCGCAAATTGTGTTATTTAAACGTTTCAGTATTCTTCTTATACGATGTCTATTCTCTTCAATATTATGATGTGTATCTTGAAGCATGGGAATAAGCTTTAGAACATCCGGCGAATACTTGGTAGCTATTTCAGGAATGTTGGATTTGTTATAACTCTCATAGAGAAATCGTACTAGCTGTTCAAATTCCATGGGACATTTGCTTGAATTCATAATTAAATAATTTTCAATTGGTTTAAGTACGTTTTTTAATTCAGTTATGTCTAATTTCCTTGGAATTAAAGTTTTAGCCTTTTTTAATCGAATTTTTAGTTTTGGTTCTTTTTCTAAAATTTTTTTCAACGTCTTTAATGTTTTGATCGATGCTCGATGAAATCATACTGGCTCGAATACGTTTTGAGCCAGAAATCGGAGTAGGCATGCATTTTTTTCTGTAGGTATGTCAGGAGTAAACCGTTCACAAGGTTCTATTTCCATAGAATCGCTGCTGTTTGAAATAAGTGACAACGAGGTACTCTCCGTAACGAGCATATTGTTTCCTGCTGTGTATTTGTTTACGTCTCCGGAATGTGCACCTGCGTCTCGCAAGTCTATTTGTGGTGGTATAGATTTACAATTCTTCTGTATATGGCCTTCGACTTTACAACGATAACACCGAATAGTCGTGCCAGCACTCGGATATAAATAGTAAGAAGTTTCATCGTATTCGATTTTTAATATTTCGAGTAATTTTTCGATATCGCTTGTATGAATATACATTATCCTTCTTGACCTAAGAACGTGTGAATATCCCTCTTTGCTTATTGTTGCTCTTAATGTTTTTACTGGGCGTAGATATTTAATATTAATGACTTCAAATGCGTTCTGAATTACATAGTGTGGTATCGATGAAACAATGTTTGAAATGATGACTTTTTTTTGCTTAGTAATTAGGGGTATAATAGGAACTTGTTTTTCATTAATTTAAAAAAATTCATACTGTTCTGTAATTTTATCAACTAATTCCTTACTTTTTAGATATAAACAGACTCGATTATTTGAGATTCTAGATGAATAAAGTACATTTTTTGGTTCAATTAAATCGCCTATGGTACACGTGTAGCCAGTCAAAGTCAGCCCGTCGGCACATTCCATAATAATACCCTGATTTCTTTTGGAAAATGGTCATTTTTAGCTAATTGAGAATATTTTGCACTATTTTCACGAGTAACATTTGACATCATAATTTCACTATTTACATTATTTAACAATATAAACGAACTATTAGAAGTACTTGATGAATTTTTGTTAGAAAAGTCATCATTAATAATTTATACTTTTCATATATGAGAACACGCGAGCGCGAAATATGTAAATACTTATAACAGAGGGCACATGTTCTGTGCGTACAGTTGTGTCTACTATATTCGAAAATTTCAAGAGAGCACAACACGTCTATACAGGATAACGGCTAGCATCGAACTCCTTGGCAAATTTTAATGGATATGTAAGTAAGTATTTTGTTTTTTTTTTTTTTTTAATTTAAAATACAGTTCTATTTTGGATAATGTATTATCAATTACTTTACCTCTGATTAAATATTATGTATCATAAATATTGTTATAATAATATTGTTTAAATGGTATTATATTCTAATTCTTTAGGATTTTACTTATCCTTATTTATCTAGTTATAAATTTTTTTCAAAACCTCTTTTTTTCAGTAACCTCATTAATTATTTCAGTTTGAGAAAAATCTTTTAATAAATTGCTTTAAAGATGAATTGACTCATAATAGAAAGATGATCGGAGATTTTTCATCAATTTCAGTTATGAAAGGCATCTATCATATGTACAATTTGTATGCTACTAATTAAATTTGAGAAATACGAAAATATGTGGAAAAAGATTCCGCAGTACCTTTGGAATAAATAAATTGTTCCTTTTAGCTTGGAGACATAGTTTTTACTTTATTTTTATTTTTCATTGTCAGAAAAGAAATATTTTATAAATTCTCATTATAAATTCTCTTCAAATTGAACTTTTTTATTTAATTTTCTCAAATTTAATCTACTGGAATACTAACACTTTTTATTTAATACGAGATGCAATTTTCAAAATATTCAATTATTTTAGATATTCGATTTTTGAAGTGATTATTCGGTTTATTATGACAATATAAAGTTTTTTTTAAGAACGAATGAATCTAATTGCTATGCGAAGGTGTTCATGACATATTATTTGATAGTCAAAAAAAAATGAGTAAGTAGTTGGTTTAATTGGTTACAAAGAGTGAAACTGTCCAATCGAATGTATCAAAATAAAAGGTGAGGTTCGTGACTTCTGCATACAAACTACTAAATTTTTCACTCGCGATGAACCATTGTGAAGTCTTTTTGCCGACTTTAAGATTTCACGCTTAAGTAGATGCATAAGAATTTCGAATAGACTTAATTTTTATAAATTTTATTAGTCTTATATTGAACAAAAACGGTTTATTACGTATTCAACACTCTCTTGTGAATATACAAGGATAGCGAGACAGCGAGGAACACTGTATCATTGCAGCGTTGTAATGTGTGCAAGGGGATCCAGTATCCTGTCTCACCTGATAAGTTGTACGTGACTGTATCACTACTGCCTCAATGAAGCCACATACGGTATAATGCTTATACAGTAGTGTAAGTGAAAAGGTTAACAGATCATGACGTTAGCCAACCAGTCACATACAGATGAATCCTATCGCTGTCGAAGTTTTCGTCTACAGCACAGCTATACAGATTTCTGTAGGTGTGGGCCAAGCAACGTTATTTTACCGTTAGTAATTAGATTCACCGTGCACTGTGCATCGCCATGTTAGAAGGATCAGTATGAAAAAGAACATAAATTACTTACTCGATATAGGAAACTGTTGTCTTGACAGGATCAGTGAAGCTTATAAGTTGAGAAAATAGATAAACTAGCCTGAGATGTTTTAGGAGGTTGATTTTAGAAACTTCACTGTCGTGCCAGTCGCCGCATATGGAATATTTTGTTTACATGCATTAGTTGTGGATACTCACAATTAGGGTAAATGGATTGCACTACATGTTCTCGTTGCCTAAGGTGATTCGAAAATACGTTATGAATCCTCCTCGGTGTTTCCCTCTGTGGATTCTTTGCAGCCATTGAGTAAAGAGTTATGCGTGGGGAGAAGCAGATAGATGTATATTTTTTGTGTACATGATATATAATATATTATCTTATTATTATATAAAAAGACAGTGTTTGTTTGATTGTTCATAAAAATCTCAAAAATTATTCGAACAATAAATTTGAATTTTTGTTTATTAGATTCCTTAGTGCACCCGAAGTTACATAGGCTATATTTTTCGTTAAAAATAATCTTATGCTTTAGTAGAAAGATCACTGCGAATTATTTTTTCATAATACATTTATTTATTTCTGTCGTCAACGTTTTGGTTTTCAATGAAAACTCCTCTTCAAGACTAGTGTATATACAATAAAATCTCTGTTTTATTAAAAGAACAACTTAATAAGCTCATGAAAAACACATTCTTCTCTAAGATTATGATGAGAATTATATTGACCCCAATGAGAAGTAAGTCAAAATTAAAAAAACCATGGTTTTATGAACCATAAAACGCCTAAAAATAATTGAAATAAAATAATTAAATTTTTTTTAAATCAACCATTAGAAATTGAGAAAATTATTGACGACTTACAAATTATGATTTAATTGTAAACAGATATAGTACTAATGTCGTACGTTCTGTACGATAATAAATCACAAACTGAGTAAGAGAATACAAAATCGTGAAATTGGCATATTAATAAATTTAAATTTTAAATACTGATTCAGTTATAGTATTATCATGCATGCTAATTAGGAATGATTTTGAAACAAATTTAATGTAGATTTATATCGATTCTTTAATTTAAGAATATCAGTTTTTCGATTAATATTGTATTTATTTAAAAACTATGTATGTCAATAATAATATTGAATATTAAATATATTAAATAGTATTATATATTAAATATAATAAATAGTCTTATATATTAAATATATTAAATAGTATTAAATATATTAAATATATTAAATAGTATTGAAATAAATAGTAACATCTCGCAACATAGACGTCTAAATTAATTTTTATTCGTAATTCAACATGTTCGTATTGTGAAAATCGAAAACATGGTTATATAATTCCGAATGCTTTGCAATAATAAAGCAACTTTTTTGTATTCATACACGTATTTTTCAAATTTCTAATAATCTGTCCAATTCTGCTATTACAATTTGCGCAATTTATTATATAAACAAGTGCGGTTTTATCCATGAAAGTGTCTAAACGTTTACCTAATTTTATAAATGTATTGAATTTATTGTTTAATTTATTAATGTAATTAATATTGTTCTGTTTTAAATTTTTTCAAAGTATAGATTCAATGAATGTCTGTATGAGAGTACTATAAGAAAAATGGAGACTGTTTGTTGTTTGGATTATTGTTAATATTATTATTGTTATTGTTAGTTTCATGGTTGATTATATGATTTTTATATTTACTATAATGTATTTCTTTTTTTAATATGTTGGTAATAAAGTTTATTGAATAATTATTACTAATAAGAACATCAGCGATATATTTCCAATTCTTATAATAAAAGGAGATATGAGAGAGATGAATAGTTTTACCAACTAAATTATAAATTATAAACATATTTCTTTTCGTTGACATTGGATGGTATGGATGAGATGTGATAACTCTATCAGAACAATTATTGTTGCATCGGAAGTTGCAGTCACATGCCCCGGTCGTGCGGGACCATAGTGTAACAGGACAGGCAAGTATTTTTGCGAAACCAATTGTTAAGAAAATATTGTTTATATTTTTATGGATATAAATATGGATATATCTAAAAAGTTGAATGTGAATTATTTTCTTTTTGAAGTTTAAATTTTAAATATTTATTATAAGAATTGAATTTATCGAGAATTTTTTTAGTATCTTTTTCTTTAACTATTAAAAAAAACTCATCAACGTATTTTTTATACAATAATATTTAATTTTTTTATAGGAGCTAGTGCACACATTTTCCAGTAGTTTTGAGTCAGTCAGTTCACCTGGGAGTACAATGAGCACTTACGAGAAACTTTATTTTACTTCTCAATTTTATTATTGAAGGGAAAATACTTTGAATTTAATAAAAATGTAATGCATATTATATATTACATCTAAATTAATAAAAAGTGATAGAACATTCAAGGATATTGAAATATGATTTCCTGGTATAACTATTTTAACTAAACTATTTTTTTAATTGTAAGCTGCTTTTTAATGAAAATAGAGAATGCAAAAGAAACTTTTTAAAAATCTTTGAGATAGCGAAATCGAATATATCAAGTGGCCAATAAATATTCGAAACTATTATTCCTACAGGAAGATTGCTGTTGTGTATTTCTAATAAACCATGTAGTTATGTCTTGTATTTTCATAACGTGAAATATTAATTATATTATCAAAAACCCCTTTACTTTATTTGGCATTATAATACTGTAATTAAATTAGTATATACTAAAATTTTGTTAATACTTTTCCGTCGGCCACCTCTCTTAACGGCTTCTGAATTACCATTCCCCTGTTTGTTGATTTATTTATGGTTAATATTTCTTAATTCCTCTTTTACGCATATTTTAGGCCACCTGCTTTCCTCTATATTTTCTATGTCCAGTAAATATCTTCCTGCCTTTTGGAAGCCATCTGTCAAATTTTATCCTTTCCGTTTCCGTTTGTCATATATAGCTTGGCCTGTTATTGTTCGCTTCAAGCGCCATCTTTACTTATCTTCCATGTATTTTCTCAAAAAATTCGTATTTCACCAATCCCCATATTGCTACTTTGTAAAAGCGACCTGTTTTAACTGACGCGTCCCTATGCTGAAATCTATCTTTTAACGATTTCATGTTTTCCTTTTTCCATATCCTCCATAATGTGTTTTTGTCTTACTTTGGACTGTCATTTTTAATTTTTCTGATTTGTGCTCTATACGAGTTAGTTGCTTTAAACCAAAAACCTAAATATTTTTACTTTAAATTTTAATACCTTCAATTCTTTTCCTAAATATCACTATTTATACTTTTCTCTCCTTCTTCCCTTTTGAAATACCATTACTTTTATTTTTTCTCATTTACCTTTAGACTGCTTTCCCTATTGACTTTTTCTTTTAAATGCTTTCCTATCTTTTCCAGTGGATCTGCAAGGATCACAACATGACATGTAAATTTCAGGCTGAAAATTTTTGTTCCTCCTACGACCACTTTCCCTCCCCTCTCTAAGTCTAATATATTAAGTCTATGTTCTCTATTACCTCCTTTATCTTACTTTTTTATTTTTAAATTTTCTTTCTTTCTTTATTTTTACTTCTTTTATTATTAAGCAATATTGCCACTCGGCTATCCCTTCATTTATTACTCCTTTTTATGCATACTAATACTTCTCCCTTCGCCCTTTATTTTCTATTGTTTCTCATCACCGCATTTGCGGTCCAATAAAAACTTTTATCTAATTTTATCCTCCATTCATTTTCTTTTTCCTTCTCTAAACAAGTCTCATGTAGTACTATTACATTGAAAATGCGAAATTAATTCCTTCATACTAATTTTTTGGCTATCCCACTATATTCCAAGTTATTAAACTAAATATTTATTTTTTCTGTATATTCGCGATAATTCATCTGATCCACTCTTCCATCGCTTTCTCTTTACTCGTACCACTCTTTCTCTATTTTTATTTTTGCGTAGCCCAGTTTTTTTTAAACTCATTTTATTCCTTCTTAGCTATCTTCCCTAATCAATGTTGCACTTCCTTTTTATTCTCCGTAAATTCATCTTCGATCTATATACTAATTACCTTTAGCATACTCCTTCCTTTCAATATTTCAATCTTATTTTCGAAGGATTCCATATGCACTATCAGACTTCCTATTACTTTCACTTTCATTATATGCATTTCTAACCCCATTTATTCTTCACAATATTTTTTATTTCTACTTAAACCCCTTTTTCTACTGTTTTAATTCCTCTTATAATTTAGTTCTTCTTTCTATTTTTTCCCTTCCACTATTTTCCACTCATTTTCACTTAGCTGTTGAAATACAATTAAGGTATCTCCTTTATTTTTGCACTCCCTCTTCGTCTCCTCTACTCTGCTCGCCAACTTTGCTTTGATCTTTGCTTGTTTTGGCATTCATGGCTTGCTCCCCCACTACGATCTCACTGACAATTATGATCATTCTTTTCTATCTCTCTCACGTTCCTCCTTCTTTACTATCGTCTCTCGGTAACTTACATCCCAGTGTCACTGCCTAAACTATTATATCAACAAGCTATTTTATTATTTTCATACTCCGCATTTCGAGCCTATCATTTTCATTTTATTCTTTCATCTCACCGGTTATTTTCATTTTCGTTTCCATTTCGATCTTTCTTATCCTATCTTTTTCTAATTTAACAGGGAGTTTTGCTACATCTGTTTGCAATTCTGTTATTACTAGTTGGTTTGATTGAGATCTTTCCCACAAACGCTTTTTCTCCATATCTTTCTCTCATATATATTCTAGCGTTATATGTAAACTATTTTCTAACTCTTTCATTATCAAAACTAATTCTTTCTCTTCCATACACTCATCTTTTATTCCTCTTTGTCTTTTTCCCCACTTTTATTATGTTTATTTTATGTCTTTCACTTTATTATATTCATTCGCTGCTATCTGGTTCGTCTCCTCGTCATCTTCACCAATCATATCGAAATCTGCCTTGTCGACAACTGCTATTTTTTCTTTAACTCTTTAACTGTTGTAATTTCCTTTTCATTTTCTGTAATCTTACCAATCTCGAAATAGTTCAAGTCATCCTCTTCTGCAATTTCGTTTTTTTATTTTCTCTTAATTAACTCTTCTTTTTTACTTTTTCCTGTGCTAAAACTTTGTCTCCTTTTTCATCCGGCTTCGTGTTCTCACAATCGCTGGTTGCGCCATTTTTTTGTATCATAATTGACAAGCAGTTCTATCCTTCTTTTCTACCTTACTTTTCTTTTTCGGTTTGTAGTGTTGTCCCTTCTCTCTTCGCCTTGCGAATACTTTCGTTTACTCCAGCTTTTATCCTTTTTCATTGGCTCGTCTTTTGCGGCTTTTTCCTTGCTTACTTTTCTTTTATACTTTACTCTTTTGCAACTCCATATCCTCGTGTCTTTATACTCGTGAGTCCCAACCGGAAGTTTATTAAAGATTATAATATTTTGTTCGAAAAAAAAATACAAAATAAAATTATTGAAAATGTTAAGCAGTTAATTTATATTTTTTATTTAAAGAATGTTATCTATCGATATGTTTATTATATAAATCCATACCAGGGCGATCAATAACTATAAGAAATATAATAGCAAATCAAATTCTGCTATCAACAACCGACACATTACGATTTGCAATAATATGTCCCCGGATTAAACGGACTATAGGACTGGAATGACGCCATACGGTGCATTTGTTAAAAGTCCATTGTAAATCATATTTTAAATTTATATGTTAAAATAAAATTAATAAAATATAAAAATACATAAAAAAATAACTGATGCATTACCATTAAAGGCCAATATGACGCTATAAGGCATGATTGCTTATGAGATTGAGTTGCTAATATTTGACCTTGCATTGGTTCCAACTTAGAGACCTGAGAACACTTATCTATAGAGATAAGAAATGAATTAATTTTTAAAAATACCGGCTCTCTAAGGGCTAGAAAGGATTTCTTATTTCCTTTGACTTGCAAAGTGTGAATCCGGCTTCAACAAGTTATGATTTTTCCGAAATAAAAGTTGTTAAAAACGGTCAAATTTGTACTTCAGTTTCAAAATACAATTAAATAACATTTTTAAATATTCCAAATAATATTTTGAATTGCTTGAACCATAATAATCATTTTAAATTATTTTAGATTAAAATATTTTAAAATAAATAATAGTTTTAATAATAACTGTTTGACCTTTTTTACAGATGAAAATTGCTTTATTACTTCGGTGTTTTTATTAGTTATCACTAGTCTCCAAATTCAACTTAAAGTCTCCACCTGTTTTCTCAATGACTATGCCCATAGACTTTATAATAATATCCCTTTAGACCGAAAGCGGAATTAACGTTTGGTTATTGGTTGGGAAACTTAGCACACAGTACTGAAGCAATACCCTTAGTATCAAATGCGTACAATATTTGTATATGAGTTACTCTGCTTTTATCGATTTAGCAGTGTGAAAAATTATATTTGGGACACCTTGTATATGCACTTGCGTATATATATATATATATATATATATATATATATATATATATATATATTACATACATATGTATGTATGTGTATGTAATAATCTTAATGTACCCGTCTTTCCGAAAAGATCCTCTTTCTAAATAAATGGGATGAGTCAGAGCATATATTCATCAGCCAATCACAGTTCGTAATATTCAATATCTATAAGGTGGGCATGAATTTTTTCTTGCATGTATGTAATAACTTAAAATTTGGAATATTTAGATTGAAAAATTTCTTTGAATAAAAAAAATGACAAATGTATTACAAATTTAAAATAAAATCAGGAATTTTTATAGTTATTTTCTAGAATCAGGTATACTCGGCTGGATCAATTATGACACTATAAAAATTATACTGCACTCATTACTAAATACAGGAGCTTTAATGTTTAAATTGATGAAGCTTAGCATTTCAAAATATAATTAGATGTAATTTTAAAGAAAGCTTATTACTAAGATACTAATGATAACATGATTCTAAAAAGAAGTTTCCGTAAATAAAATCTCCCTTTATAAAAAAAATATATATTCTATATGTATGAATGTATAATGTGATGAGAGCGCGTACAAAAAGAAGGAAAAGCACCGAACGGTTTAGGAATGAAATATCTAAGACAGATCACGCTACTAGTTCGTGTATGGACACCAATTGAACGTGTCGAACTGTCACCTGATCCTAGCGTGATTAAATTTTAGATCTACGCGGCATATACACGTTGCTTTCTTCTATACGATTCATATGAAAATTTATATAGTCTATTATTTGAAAAATACTTATGATAATAGAGAGAGAGAGAGAGAGAGAGAGAGAGAGAGAGAGAGAGAGAGAGAGAGAGAGATTTATATTGTCTTTATGAGGACAGGTCGATGCCCTTTTACGTCAGAAAAATGTTACAGGTTCTACAAGGTATATACAGGTCTCTACGACGATCGTTATTTAGTGCGCATTAAATTTTTTAAAATATGTGTTTTTTGAAATTAACATTATTATAATTACATATGTTTATATATATATATATATATATATATATATATATATATATATATAGATAGAGAGAGAGAGAGAGAGAGAGAGAGAGAGAGAGAGAGAGAGAGAGAGAGAGAGAGAGAGCGAGAGCGAAAGAGAGATAGAAATATTTTAATGAACACGGTTGGTATTATAATTAATTGTATCATTGTCCAATATTAAAGATTTGACATATATAGGAATATTTATAAAAAAATCAAGAGTTGAAATACATTACTAAATCCAAAGTATCAACGTATAAGCAATAAAAGAGGCAAAATATGGTGCGTTTTGAACCAATGGATAAAAGTTAATGATTGTCGAATACTTGCATATTACTGATCGCATGGATAAACTATTTATACTTTAAATTCACAAAAAAAAATAAATGAAAATTTTAATTCTAATAATATTTATTTTGAAAAATCTATGTCAATGTCCTTATTTATTTATGTAACAGACTAGAATTATCTTTATAATAAATAGAAAACCTTGATTAATTAAGAATAAACATAAAATAAGTTAAAATATATTTTTTAAATATTTAAAAAATATGTTTTTAAATATTCGTAAAAAAAATTAAATTTGTATTTATTTTTTGAAAATATTATTACCTACATATATTTAAAATATCTTAGAAAAGCTAAATATAGTGTCCTACCGACGTTGTTTAATTGGATGATATTGGTGTTGCGAAAAAACATAATTTTTCCATGCAAATACGATCGTTCAATATTAAATTAATTTTTTTTTTCATTAAATAAATATGATTTTGTTCTCAACATTGAAGTTAATATAAAAGGCATATAGATTTTATACATCGATAAAAATACGAATAATTTAGGATTCATTATTTATGGGGGATTGACAGCTACCCAGTGGCCCATTAATGAAATAGTTCACAGCAGGGCTCCAAAGCTAATGGAAAAAGATTGGTGTATTTTTTGCAGATTGGCGATTGATAAATGTAAATACAATAATTTTCGGTTCAAAACAGGGAAAAAATAGTTTCAGCTTGAAATTGTAATAACAATGTCAAAGATGTTTCCGAGAAATTGAATTGAATAGTGATTCCTCGATTTGTTTGTATTCAATTTATTCCAACTACAAAAAGACTTATATATAACCAGTATAAATTTTATATGGCCACAAAAAATTAAAATATTTACATTGTATAAGAATGGAAGATTTTAACAATAGAAATTTTCTAAGTCTTTTTGTAGTTGGAATAAATTTCTTAATGTTTAAAAATTTGGGAATTATTATTTTCAGAATAAAAAAATTGAAACTACAACTAGTTTTATCACTGCTTTCAGTGGAACTTCAACTCAAGGTCAAACAGTCATTAGCAATTTTTTTACTACTTTTGTCGTATATAATACATCAAATTACAATTCAAGAAAAGAAATAATTTGGTGTTATCAGGGTGGTCAATATCTCGACCGCGTCCACCTCTAAAGGTTAAGATCCCTTAATACAAATCATTTTAATTTGTAGTAAGAATATGATCTATCTACTTCTTAGAATACAAACTTCTAATTCGCTTATCTTTAGATTACGTAGATCAATTTTTTTTACTACGAATTTCTAAACTATTCAAACATTAAGACTTATTGTTTTAGATTTCACTATAAAGTATAGGGCTATTTCATGTAATAATATAATACAAAAGTAGTATTATGCAACCCATTCGATATAATTGCCTATTGCATTTGAAGGTACATTGGTACACGAATGGACCATGTTACCTAATTATATTAATAGAGAAAATTAATTTTTCAGTAATAATGTTCGCATCATCTATGTATTCTATAAAATTTGATCTATCATACTAACCTCTTTGAATTTAATTTCCATAAAGGACGCAGAACCCTCAACATTAGAGACGCATAATTTTATTTAATTTGTCCAATTGCATCGATAGTATGGGGTTCAAGAAGTGCTCCAGACCTAATTCTATTTGCGAAGGGTTGATTTAGCTACCTATCTTAATCGATTTCTACTTTATAGCTCCAATAAGGACAGTACGAAGACAAAATCCTTAAAACAAAATTGCTATTTTCTTTAAATTCAGCATTACTGTAATTATATCGTCAAGAATGCTTACTTTTGAATGGTGTCAAAATAATATATTTGTCAATTATTGTCATTGTCACGCACAAAGGGGTAGTGTATAGTAGGCTTAATATAATGTGCGTATCCTTGTAGTGATAGAGTTGTAAGAATAGTTTAGCTACTAATTTAAGTAAAAACTTGGCAGCATCGCTGTCCATCAGAAATAAGTTAGCGCTGATAAAACACAGAAAATCAACTGTCGGAAACAATTAGTGCGCAATTTAGTAATAGTATCCAAATTTTTATTATTTTTGAAAGTATGATAACGATTTTCCACTGTCCTGTATAGGAATCTATACAATAAGCTGTCAATAATTTGTGTAATCCTTTCAAAAAATTTGTGTTGACCCTTTCTTATAAATGCTTGAATGAATATCGATGCCACATGTATTCATAAAGATGGTTTTTTCATTTGTGTGAATAGTTTAGAAAGGTCCTCATTTTTTCTAAGCTCAATTAATATAGGAAATGCGCTTCTTGAATCGTCATTACACTTGCTCTCAGATAGCAAAATGACGGAAGTAATATGAATGATTTAGAAAAATCTATTGCACCCGAGATAACGAGCATTCAATCAGCGGTAGCGTTACCTCACATCCCGACATCCATCGTCCTTCCCGTCATTTACAGCTCATTTACAGCATCGATTACTTCCTCGTTGCTTCCAAATTTTTTACCTCCGAGTCATTTATTGAAATTAATAAACCGATGGTTGTTACTGGAGTCTAAAACTGGTGAATATGGTGGATAGGCAAGTAATTTGAATTGAAGATTTCACTAATTTTAGTAAAAAAAGTAAAGAATATACATAAGAAAATTTATTTGATTTGTAAAAAAAATTTATTCGTAAAAAAATGAGAACTTAGTCAATATATTAATATTTGTAATTTTTTAACCAATTTTATCATATTTTAAAATTACAATCTGCAATTTAAACTAGGTTTTAAGCGTTAAGTAGTTTTATTTTTACTCACATATTATATTAAATATAACTTATCTATTATAATATAACTTCATCTATTATAAGTTTATTGCAATGGTACATATAACTTTATCTATTATAAATTTATTGCAATTGACAATTATTAACGTCAACTTAAAGTTATTGCAATTAAATCTTTAACATCAAATTAAAGGTAGATGGAAATCGGTTTCAATATTGATTTTAATAAATAAATGAAATATTGTCTTTTACTACAATATTTAGAATAGCGTTTGATAATAATCTTATTTATCATTTGGTTTCATCATATAAATAAATAAAATATACAAGATGGACGAGTATAAATTATTTTCAATTTCTTATCGCCATCGAATAATCAGTGGATTATAGTCCCACATTTTTGTTTATAATTTTACCTTTAAGAACAAAATTTTGTTTCAAAGCTGGAATTTCCTAATTATATATAAAAGAAGTGTCCTTTTAAATAAATTTTCTTAATTCTTTCAGTTCAATTACGTTTATGTCTAATTGAAAGTGTTGAATTAACTAATGCACATTTCTGATATATGAAATATTACATTTTTAAACATGTTTATAAAATTATTTCAATATTATCTTTAATTAAATTCTATATAAGATGGATTTATAATAAAATAATGAATTTTTAAATTGAAGAGAACAATTATACAAGACTCTCTACTGATATTAGAAATTTCGCAATGAATTTTAAAATAAAGTATATTAAAACATTAAATAAAAAATATTTTAGTTATTTAGTTTTATGTCTAAATAAAGTAACTTTGTAATTTAGTCAACATTTTTTTGTACTAATGAAAGTTCTTGGTGAATAGGATGAGATCCATCTCCTCTATTTTTGATTACTTTCCCAACTAATTCTGGCGATGGTTGTTTCCGGTCGTAAACCCATCCGAACATTGCAAAAAGGTCAATTATAGCTGTGGTAAAATTAAGTCTATAGTCGCCCAACTCAGCCGCCTTATAATCCCACGGAAAAACATGATGGTAATTATGCCAGCCTTCGCCATTTGTCAGAAAAGATACTACTCTGTTTTCAGCAGGTGCAATGTTCCTAATACATTAAGAAGAAAACGTGATAAGTGGATTAACGAATAAAACTACATATATTTAACTATATTTTACAAAACTTAGTATAGGTATAATTATTTCTTAGTTTTATAAAAGAGCTTATTAAATTTATTGTATATTGAAATAGTTCAAGATTATTAATTATTATTTTGGCTTAACACAATGAAGTTCTTTTTAACACTTTATTTTATAAAAAAAATAAAATGCTATGCAATATACTATACAGAAATTTAGCATCATTAATTCTAGAAAAAGCTACGATGGCTACATCCCTACAACAAAAAATTCGTAATTAGATGGCCCGTGGAAAATTCACGGTCTCCAATAATTGACACAAACACCTCTGTAAAAATTTATATAGAGCTTTAGTTACAGTTCGAGCTCTTTAGGTAGAGTATTACCATTCCTAGCAAGCTCAGAGCCTCAGTGACTGTTATAGAGAAATAGAGAGAAGCAAGCTTATCCAAAGCCTAAGGATTCTATCAACAAATATCATCCGGAAAATAGCAGAGTGAATAAATACGTAAGATATATGAGGGCAACGCTACATGTAAATATATGAATTTTAAGGCACATTTACTCTCGAACTTTTTATTTGTCGTTGTTGGGAAAAATGGAAGTTCGTTTGTAGTGGGATTTGGTCATTTAATGGTTATAATAAGTCCAGCTGGCTAAAGATTTTTTCTGACAGTTTTCTCGAGTATCAAGCACATTTTGTTGCTGAAGAGTACAGATGAAGAGAATCTAGATAATATAATGTCTCAGGATCAGCTATATTCTTTCACGCTGGAGCAATTTAAAGCAACAATTAAAGCATGTGGTGGGAAGCTATTTTAGTGATCTCGTTGTTGAACGGATCAATTAGTTTCAGTGACTTATAGGGATGAACTTTCCAAAATATATGGTTATATTAATTAAATAAATTATGCAAGGTAATGATGTTGTAGAAATGAGGCACAAAGATACTTTAAAACTAACTTAATGAAGCCAATAAATCTTTCTGGCTTCTCAATCATACTCTTTTTTAGTCTAACTGGTAAAAAAAGTTAATAGCATTCAATCAGAAGTAACTTCTTGAGCTGATTGAAGAGGAGCTTCTTCTTCGTCAGGCTAAACTAGTCAAAGAAATAAATTGTCTATTACCATAAGAGATCTAATTTACAGATGTATATCTAGGAAAGCTTACTATGGGTCGAAGAGTTCGTTCACTAATATATAGTTATTGACAAACAGAAGAGATAACTTCCTTGAAAAGTCTTCGGACTTTTATCTGTGCAAGAAAAATAAGAAGAGACACTATAATAAAAAAGAAATGCCTATGCAAATGTAGTAAACAAAATACAGATAATGAAAGCAAAAAATTAAATAGCGAGAAGAGATTACGAAGTCAAAAGAATGATAACTAACCGAAGGCTTGGAAAACTATATACCTATACATAATAGTCATCGAATTAACTTCAGGTAAATCCTATAAGGAGATCCTTTGAGTAATATACAAAGATACCGACTCTGAGAATTCTGGTGTGGAGGGAAGATCGTTCAACATATAAAGTAAATGAGTTGGAGTCTAAAGTCTATTGCTATTATCGTATTATTGGAATTTACTGCTAATCATTTAGTTTCTAGTAATAAGCGTAGAAATTCTTACATACCTTGCCACATAATAGTAACAAGGTGTATCCGATACCTGGTTCTAGCCAGCGTAGAAGAGAACTCTTATTCAAACAGAGGCGACAACAGAAGCCAAAGCATCCACAATAACTAAATAGCAAAAACCCTGTAATAAGTAATTAGGCAGCTAATAGAAGGCTTGTTCGATAAGTCAGACAAAGTCATCGTTTAAAGGTTTCACAGAGAGGTTATTTATCATTTCATGTAGCTCTGTTAGAATGGAAGCCAATTGCGTAATTATATTTATAATATACAGACACTAACGATTTTAGTCTATGTATATTATTGAGCTTTTCGAAATGATATACTTTGCACTTGCCGAGTGTGAGGCGGTTTCAAGGTTAATACTTGATAGACCAAAGAAGTGACCCATGGTACTTGGATACTGCCAGATAATCCTGGACCGTAAAAGAAAAATTGAAGATCAATACGGGTCAATCAACTACGTGTAAACTGTAGTACGTAAATTGCACGGTCTGTAAGTAGTCAGCAACCATTACATGGTTAAATCTATTTTATTAAATAGAAATTATGTTTGTTGGATTTGAATTTCGCAAAACCGACGTCGGTATTAGCGGTAGTTTCAGTGAACGAAACTCCTAGCCCGCTAGTCCATCTCAGAAAGACATATGAACGCGCTACTATAGAAAGAAATAAGTATTATTATTTTCTTATTATTATAAATAATATTTAGAAGAAATTTAAAAGTTCTTACTTGTCATATGGTTTATATCCCCATATATGTGCAGCACTGTTTACACTCCAAGTGAAGTTTAGAGAATATACATAACGCATAAACCACTGTGATACTATTGCTATGTACCAACTCTCATTCCAGAAGTACACTGGTATTAGTACTGGTATAGTAAAACATAGAAGAAGTTTTAATGGTACAAAGTACCTAGAAAAAATAAAAAGTTACTTAAATGAGAAGATATTAGTTTATTTTAAATAATATAATTTTTTCTAAAAGTAAAAGCTTCTTCTCATCCAAAATGAATTTTATTCATTACAAAAAGTTTTATGACGTTTAAGTTGCGAATTCTGACATACGCTGAAGTAAGGTTACAAATGAATTGCTGGAAATCTTTATAACTTAACTATTGCCAAAGATATTAATAATTTTCTAGTGTATAAATTTTATTTTCTTTTTATCTGAATGAATGAATGAATTAATTAATTCCTATTTAATTATATAAGAATTCAAAACGTAATATAGTTACTAACTATACTAGGAGCACCATAGCTATTAAATACATGCAGTATACTAAATAAAATCATATAATTTACTGAAAATAGCTACAGTGTTTTTATATATTTCAATAAGTATAAAAGTAATGAATATGAAAAATAAATGTAAAAAGTACTTCTTTCATAAGAATTTATGTAATTAATTTACAAGAAAAGTTATTCTTAATTTAGAAAAACTGTTTAAAATTATTTAAAAATTATATTTTATTTAATTAAATAAATTTTTACCAAAATAAAAGCTATGTTGATAATTACTTATAAACAATTTTCTCTTTTAATTAAATTCAGTATAGTTAGTAAATATAAGGTATGTATCTTACTTTTCGGCAAATGCTACCACGGGATCACCGATGACATCACTCATATCGATCTCACGACCTTTTTTAATAACTTCTGGGTGTTTTCGCATCATTAGCCAGCCCACGTGTGCAAAGAAAAAGCCTCTATTAGCGTTATGAGGATCTGCATCAGTTTCTGAAAATTTATGATGAACACGATGATCACGTACCCAATCATAAATGCTGTTCTGAAATATTTGTTAAAAAATGAATTTCGTTCAGATATAGTGAGTTAGTAACAGAAGTCATATTTCGAAAAATGAAAAACATAAAATATCTTAGTTTTTAAATATTATCTTTAATATTCAAAGGTGTTTTATGCTTATTAATATAAACGGTAGATATTTAATATGTTAAAATATAATCTGATTCATCGGCGATATATCTTGATATATGATAAGAGAGCTTCTCAATCAAATAAAAATCGAGCTAAAATGTACTTTAATAATAAAAACTACAATTGCAATTTTAATTAAATAAATAATAATAAATTTTTCTTACCTGACCAGCTGTATAAAAGCAATACATTAAAAGTATGCGAAAGGGAAGATTCGCTTTGTACGATCGATGTGTCCAATAGCGATGTACACCGCCAGTTATACCAAATCCTCCTACGTAACCCGTGAAATAAACTGATAATTGTTGAAAACATTTATTAGTAACATATCAAATTTTAATGAGTATAAGGAAATTAAATTATGATTTTTTTTTATTTAACGTCGCTCTATGTATGCTAAATAGTGGTCCTAATCAGCGACGCAGCTCTAAGATTAGTATTAGTACTCTAACACTACATATAAATTTTTATCGAAGTACTTTTTTAAATTGTCAACAATTAGGATTTGAATTCAGCCCACCTATATACGGTGACTATAGACATTTCGCTCTAGGGATTGAGGCATCGTAGCTCAGACTTAAGAAATTTTAGTTAAGATATTAGAAAATTTTCATAAAATATTTTCTTTATGGTGATGAATATGGAGATTCATACAATAACATGTTACTATAATATTCTTATATTTCTAACATAATTCAATATAAAGAACTGATTTTGTTCTGAATGGCGCTTAAGATTTAGTTGCAAACAAAAAAAATTTCTTTTGTATGTATAAATTTGGAAGGAAACGATTATTACAAATTTTAATCAGATCTTTACTTCTAATAGAAAACATTACGAATTCAAACAGCAAATGCAGATTTCAACTACATAGAGATTAAAATCAGACCGGAAAAACTATCCGGTGCAGATATTTTATATAGCTTGGTGATGCTGAAGATAGCTAATGAAATACACCGGAAGTGGGATTGAAGGTACCTCATCAATGATGTCATCATTTAAGTAGTGAAAATTATATTTAAAAAATTTATAAATATTCTTATTATCAATCATAAGAACCAAATCTAGAATAAAAGCATAATGTTCGATGGTAGTCTTATTGATAATTAGTATGGAATCTGTAATGTAATAATATAAGAACAGTAATTATAACTATAATTTTGATTTTGGTTATTTCTTGAAATGTTTTAATACGCGTACGTGCAGTTGTCTGAACATCTAAAGCTAAATGCAATTTGATGTAACAGTAGCCTAATATCTTAACACTCAAAGTATATGATTTATTTATAAAATCGTATAAGTACTTCATTGATATCACAAAATGGCCAATCACAATGTTGATGGAAAACCAAGAATAATGAAGAAAAAAAGCATCTTGAATAATATTTACAGTTTGTTCCTGAATAAATGAAAACTATTATATTGTATTTATTCTAAAATTATAACAAATATTTAGAATTAAGGTCATTATTTATTTGAAGTGATATTACTAACGTAAAGTTTTTTATTTTGCTTGTCACAGTAAACATAATAAAATTTTCAAAATCATATTGATTTATAAAAATCCATATGTAATATCTATTCATAAGATTTATTATTATTATTATTATTATTATTATTATTATTATTATTATTATTATTATTGTTATTATTATTATTATTGTTATTATTATTATTATTATAGTACTAATAACACGAATTTATTATGTCTAAGAGAAAGAATTTTCGTTGTAATATACTTTATGCATCTCATGCTATTTTGAATTACGCGCTCGTCCAACTATCGAACGTTGTCTGTTAAATCGTCTATACGGCAGACATTTTACTTCCGGAAACACACGGTATTAGTTGCTTTTGTCGTTTGATATTATTTAAAAATTACAATATCATTAGATTATTTAAGACATGGATTATTTATGAATATGATGTTATTATATTTGAGAGAGTTATTAATAAAATAAATCTGATTTCCGGCTGGTCTCTCATAAAAATTAGTGCTAAATAAAATTAATTGTTTGATATTCAAAAGGATCATTTTCAAAATTTTTATCATAAACAGGAGTTCAAAATGCGACAGAGAATTTCTTCTACATTCAATAAAAATCTCACAAAGTTCCATGGCAATCATTGATATTCGAGTTCACTGATGAAACACATTCATTTGTATGCTATTGTGATTTTTCCAACGATAAAGGCATAGATTTATATGAAAGGCCATAAAAAAATTGTTAAGGCATGTCTAAAAAATTTATTTTATGAATTTTGCTAATTCAAGCATATTATAATCTTTGGATTAGTAATAAGATATAACAGCTTGCTTTATATCCTGGATTAAAATTTTTATTTTAGATTCTGTTAATTATGTGTGATTATTTTCAATTAGTAGACCAAATGTATAAAAATTATTGATAATGTTTACGTTATGTTTATAGATTTTTAACTTTGTGCTTATATTACGTAGGGTAAGAAATAATTTGTTTAAATGATTAATTAATTTATATTTAATCTTAACTTTTAGTTTAAAGCATACTTCAAATTTATTCTTTCGTTTTATTTATTTATTTACAATATCATATATCAGGATAAATAATATGAACGAATAAAATAATAGTTCTACTTAGAGCTTAAATATTATTAAGTACGAATTTATATGGAAAGATGAAAGAGTTAAAGTAATAACTTCCTTTAAGGCACCCAATTCGATCAATTTTGCCAGCAATTAATAATTTTCATAATATTGACCTACTCTCTTACTTTAATTAAAAAATGAGAAGGTGGTGCAATATTATGAATAAAAAATTTTTATCATTATTTATACTAGTACAGAATTATAATAACAAAATTTTAATTTGACAACAAATAAAAACTAATTAAATAAAATAAGAAAATTATTTATTATGAAGATGATATTTCATCGTAAATATCTTCTGATCTTAATAACTATACTTATAGCAGTTCGGAAGTTTTAAATAAATAAACGGAAAACTATATAGAAAGGACTGTATATAAAAAATGTGCGATGGTTCGCGCGGTTTCTTTAATTTTATGAAATATAATAAATTGATTCATCCTTACCCCAGGCAACCGACATCAAGTGATTTGAATATGGAAATGTTAAAGTATAATATAAACACAATATATGGATAATAGAAATCGATACTACATTTATCCATTTAATTTCACTTCCGCACTCGTACCATGGCTTGATCTCATGGGAATATTCCGTGTCGCCAGATTCTTTATTAAGACGCTTCGATTCGGCTTCGATCTTGGCTTGCAATTCTTTTGGACATTCCAAATGCGCTTGGTCTTCGCAATTTTCTTGCAAATGTGAGGTCGCACTCGATGCATTTGGTGGCATTCTCTACGACAATGTTGAATGTATGGATAATATATATATAAACAGCTATTGCGTTATATCGACAAATAATAATCTTGCTTTTTCTATTCGCAATCGGTGGCCAACACTGAAATAGTTTAATGCAAAATTTAATATCATCAAGCATGGCACAAATACATTTTTGTAATAATGGTTTCACAAAGATGATTAACAAGCACATTATAAGCGGCGAAACATTATTTTGGAATAGGGCCATATGACAAAATCAACACTTGTAATATTAAAGGCTACTTATCCATTTTTAAATAGGAGAAAAGTTTGTCTACTGCACTTGCTTTCTCATATTTTAACTGGATGATAAAATAAGATGAAAAAGTTAAAGAGACGAAACAAATGAGTAAAAGGAAAGCTATATCAGTTGTGGAGCATCATTGAATTAATAAATGCGTGATAAAATACACTGCGCGAGAGGTGGAAAAGAGCGGACTTGTACTGTATTAATTGACAAATGATTCTTTTACATTTAGTTTTCATCAATACTATAACTTTACATAGAACTGGCCTTTCTTCAACTGCCAAGTGCTACTGTATGCTTCGGTGCTTGGTAATTTCGCGAAACGCCTTATCAGCACATTGTTGTCCTCGAAACTCGCGCTCAACTTTACCTGCACTACGAATTCTCACTGACGTAAGGGGAGGAATATCTTATACAACATTGTACTTTATACTTTTACTAAAATATAGCAATTACACTATCTGTTTATTAAAATTATCAGCAACAATTTTATTTTCTTATTAGACAATGAATTAAGAAAAAGTCAGCTTGTAAAATGTGTAATAAAAAATATAAAAATATAAAAAATAATTTAATATTAAATATTAAATTATTTTTTATATTAAAAATTAAGGTATTGATGTTAATATTCAACCGTAGTTTTAAATTAAGGTTTAAAATATTTTTTATAATATTTTTTTATTTCACATTTGATAAACTGACTTTTTTTTAATTTATTACCTAATAAGGCAATAGAATTGTTGCTGATAATTTTGATAAATAGATTGTCTAATTGTTATACTATATATGTATAGTTTATATTATACCATAATGCTGTTAAGAAATAAGTAATCATAGAGTGTTAATTACAAAATAGTTTTTAAAAGATAATATAATCATTAATAATATTAATCATATTCTATATAATTAAAATATACGAACGAGAAGTTCATAATTTTTTCCATTTATATTAATTATACTTGAAAACATAATATTTTGGTCAAACGATTATACTACTAGCAATTTTTTTTTTCATATTAGTATACATTAATTACTCTTCAGTATGAATAACAATTAAATGGTATATTCAATCGGTAGAAATGTACATCTGAATATTAAGTGTAGCGCTTCCAAACATCAACTGAACGGCAAATATATAACCTTATATAAATACTTATATGTATAATTTAATATTAATTTCTTAAACGATTGATTAGTTTATTATTTATGAATATACTTCAGATTTTTTTAATAAAGGCTGTCCGGTAAAATTTAAATTAAAATATCTTAAAACATAGAATTTCTATTATTTGTAGATACAATGAGAATTGGTATGAAGATGTCTCTAAGTACTAAAAAAAAAAAATATGTCTATAAGTACTAAAAATGTACAATTATCGTAAATGTCTAAATAAATTCTATTGATATAGCTCTTTTATATAGCTCGGCCCCTTCTTATCGTTATACGTTCCGTGAATTTAGAAATAAAGGGCGCAAGATTTGTCTCGCAGCCATAAGGCCCAGAATAAAAATCAAATCTTTGTGAATATATTTGTTTCTGCTTTTGTATAATTCATCTCTTCGTTTTGATAGAGTTCAACAGCGTTCGAAAATAATCATATTTTCTATCAAATAAATAAGTACAGATTTCGAAAACCTTCGTTTGCCGGGCACGGCACCGATCCTTCTGTCGCATAAATTCAAAAGTCATAAAAAATATGAAATTTTCCTATCACAGTACTGAGTACTACAAAACCTCTCAAGATGTTATAATGGATATTGAATAATACTTAATAAAATTCGAAATTCATTATTTATTAATGATATAAATCTATTAAATCTACAATACAAATAAACTAAATTATATATATTCCACTGACTTCTCTTACAATAATTTATACAAATCTTTCTAGATTTAGTAATTTTTAAATTAACTTAACATTAAATATAATTTTACAATTGAAATTAATAATAGTAAGAAATATATAATAATTCATATCTAAAGCTTGAACGAAAACGTTCCTTATTATTAAAGGATACGAATGAAATATTAAAATTATTTCGTTAATCTTTATATGACTAACATTTTATAAATTTCCTATTTTTTTTTGTTTTTTTTTTTTTAATTTGAATAGCGCCGAGTAATATTTTCCAAAGGTCAAGAATTGAACATATAATATTAATTAAAGTCTAAAAATATATACATTATTAAAAATATATACACTTAACTGAAGCATGAAATAATAAGACACTCTCATAAATCTTGTTTTATTTAATAATTATAAATACATTCGCTAAATTATTTTCAACTGGCCTATTACTATGAAGACTTTAAAAATTAACCTTATTTATAATAACGCGCATTACAAAGAAATATTACTATTATAATATAAAACTCTAAATAAAAAACTCGAAAGTATTCCTAATAATATAACAAAAATTAAAACATTCTAATTATTATAAATAATATTAGAAATTTAATGAGTCCGTAATAATCGCATTACGAAATTTTGTATCATTCGTTCATATTCATAAAGTATAATTCAAATATAAGATAAAATGGTCATATATTAAGGGGACTCTTTGTGTAAGTCAGCAACTATATAGTAGCAACGTAGAGCTTTAGCCCCGTAGTATCTTTCATCAATGAAGTTTTTTTTTCATTGATGTTGGCTTCCAGTAGATCGCTTTATCTTCTGTTTGAATTATATTGAAAAAAAAAACAAATATTTTTGCCGATGAAAAGTATATGTCAAAAACGCAAACATCTAAAATCTCTTATCTAAACCATAATTTAAACTTTAATATATACATACATAGGAAACTCTTGAATAGGAATAAAATTTTATTATAAATGCACTTCAATGATTGGGCTCGCACTAAATATTTTAATACATATACAAATATTTTCATGAATTAAATAATAAATTTAATCAAGCAAATACTGATATAAGATTGTAACTATTACTGCAATTGACTTTACTCAGCTAATTATATATAGAAATAAATAAAGGTAAGTTAACTCTCTCCCCTTCCCGCTTTTGCCTCCTCGGCGAGCACTACGCGACTATACAGTGGCTAAAGTAAAAGAATAGGATAGCGAGTTCTATCCTTAAAATATAACTATGGTTTAGGGGCGGCTTATAGTTGTATGGAGCTCGAGACTAAAATTAAGAATGAATCTTTCAAGGACAAGCAAAAATCGGTCTTTCCTAAAAAATTATAGCAACATAAACAGACTGTTTATAAATGTATAATTATTTAAATAAGTATCATAGATTTTTATATATCGTTTTATAAAATATTTTTTTCACTATCAAAATTATTAATAACTCGTTGCAAACAAGCGATCTAGACATTTCTATTTTAGTATTTGTTATTGAAATTCATTATTTAGCACATGTTTTATAACAGGTTATTTATTAAAATTAGAATTAAATATAATTAATAGAATATTAAAAAATAGATTATGCGAGAATATTTCAATATTGATACTTGAAAATTATGGCGATAATGTCACTGTTTAAACAGAGTGAACGAATGTGCGAAAAAAAGAAGTGAGCATGAAGACGAACTAAATTTATGAGTCATCAAAATTTTTTTACTTCAGTTCCGTTGAAAATATCTACTATCATTTCAATATTTAAAAAAATTTAATATTTATGTATTATACGTGTATTAAGAATTGTACATCGTTATTATATATATTCTAAAATGTTATCAAAATTTTTATTAAATTAATAAATAACCTAAATTAGTGATAAATAAATATGATAAATCACATTTATACAATATTATTTATGATCATTATTTTTTTTAATCTATATTTTATCTCGCAATATCTATCTAATTAGTATTTTAATACTGATAATAATAAATTAGTAATCAATACTTTCTTTGAGCAAAAAAGGTAGTCGATTAATTTATAATCAGTTTTTTATATTTCTTGTTGTGAAACTATCTGTATGTAACAGCTATATATATGCTATACTACTTTTTGACGCATTCATGAGGTTTAGTTGCGGAGATTTTGGTAATTTCTGACGTTTTTCTGGTTGTAAAAAACAATAATTTTTTATATATTTTTTATCTTATTTTTGCTCATACATTTGTTAGATTTTCAAGAAAATATATTTTGTATTAGGTAATTATGAACAGGTATATATCTATTTTAATATACTAAAAATTAAAAACTGTAAAATTTTGATTATTTTGAATGAAATTAATAAATATTTTTATCGATCTTACAGTCTTCATACTATAATATATTATACTAAAACAATGAATTAAATAAAGTCAGACTGTCCTTATTTATGATCATTCCTGAAGAATCTGAAATAGAACCTACTACTAAAAATAAAATAAAATTAGACTAAAAATTAAAAATAATAAAAATAATAATAATAAGTTATATTCTATGTTAGTAACGCATAACCTGACTGCCTCGCCATCTTAAATTTAAATTTTCCTTTGTTGCCCGTTGCCCGATGTTTCGAACTGCTACGGTTCTACTTCAAGGACTAGACAGTTTAGTCCTTAAATCGTTATGACTAATGATACAGCAAGTTCTTCTTGAATCTGACACGGATCTTCATCCAGCACTTTTCCTCATATTCAAGAATAGAAGCAGCACTTCCCGCAAATGGCGTTTATGTGGCTGGAAAATAGCCATGATTTTACTCGATAAAATAGATGACACCTTCTGACATTTCTGCCCGGGATTGACTGGTGACGCCAGCTTTTGATAAACGCTGGAAATTTACTTGTTCACCAAATAACTTTCCATGAAAAACAATCTTACCGTAAATAAATTATTACGGTTTGAAAGGTTTGATTCTGTTGCTTATTAATGATAATAGCAAAAGAAAGTTAGATAGAACATTAGAACTTTCAGATAAATCCACCATTACTATAGGTATAAATATTTTTATATAAAGGTGTTTAAGCTTGCAGTTTTCTACAATAGATTGGGATATGTTCTATTGCTTGAATTTTTTTTGCTTAGAAAATGAGTTTAGAGTAAAAAAAAGTGAAATAAGTTGATTTTTCCTACCGTTTGGTTTGATTCAAGCTTTGGTCCCAATGTATGATCTAGTGGATAAGAGGTTTTCTGATGAAAAGGTGATTATCTCCATATTAATCACATGAATTTGGTTCATAATATTCTAAATTGAATGTAAATGAGCATAAAAATATTTGAAACTTTACAGTCTCTTGTCGACAGCTTAGTTACTTCCTCGTATATGATGTAAAGGTTTAGAATAAGAAAAGAATAAATAAAAAGTGTGCATTTAAATCTGCATTTACTTTTATTTATATTTTGGTGGATTTCTACTGGTCTAGCGCTTTTTATTGAGAGAGAAAGAGAGAGAGAGAGAGAGAGAGAGAGGGAAAGAGAGGTTGTTTGAACAGAATTTTCGCAGGCTAATAATATTAAAGCCTCCTTGGGATCTAGACGGGATCGATAACGCAACATTCCAATACGATTGCTAGCACTACAATCCACCGTCATGATGAGAAGGAATCGATACCTTGCAAAGTAACATAGAGACATATCTTATAGAGATGGACAGAATGAGCAGAAATTCTGTATGAGAAAATATAAGGATTTTTATATGTTTACGTAGACTAACAGTTAAGCATACTGATATGGATATTATTAACAAATAAAGACACAGAAGTATTAATTTCTTCGACGATTATTAAATAAATATTAGAACCAAAAATTAAAAAATATAGAAATACTTTATTGAATAATGTTTTGATAAAAACTGCTTTTCAAAAAATAATTAATCTAGAACAACAATTACTTTAATAGTCAAAAGTGTAAAAACTTTTTAAAACGAATAAAAATTAATTACATTCTCAAATAACGTTAAACATAAGCGAATGAATGTTATTATATGTATGTATGCTACATGTTTTTTATAGGCATCGAAACTACGGAATCGATCGCTTTTAATATTTAACCCCGTGTTCTATAGAGACAGAATTATATGATAGAGTTTTTATTAAATTCAACAGAAAAAAATTTAGAAAAAGTAAGAAATTACTTTAACAACAATTGGAAGAAAAGCAAGAAATAGAAAAATAGATGGCACGAGATACATGTGCATATATGGCTATAAAGGAACCGATATCGCAGTTTTTGGTGTACGAAATGGAAGTAGAATTGCTCACAAAAAGCATCGGAAGCATTTGATCCTACATTGAAAGTTTTGAGAGGAAATGGAAAACCCTTTGGTGGAGCATTGATACAAGATTTGTTTCAAAAGTTTCTAGACTTTTAAACATGGCAACTCAACCAGTGACACCACCTGTTTATTACCATGTACGTTTAAGGGACATCTTCTATTTACATTCTGCCGAAATTCAATGACATTTGGATGAATAGAACCGAAGCTACTGCGCCTTAAGTGACAGGGTGTTTTCTTTGTTGATCGTAAAATGAACATTGAGCAAAGAGCTAACATCAAGTTTTGTTTTAAATTCGGTAAAACTTTTACAGAATTACATGAAATGATGCAACATATTTATGGTAGTGTTTGTTTATCTCATGCAATATTTAATGAATAAGGATTCCGGTCAACGACATGAAAAAGTCATTTACCATGCTGTTTGAACGCATTAAACTTTGTATAGATTCGCAAAGAGACTTTAATAAGGGGATTTTAAAGCAAATAAATGCATTTTGCAAAAATAATTTATTGTTGTCTTTTTTTTGAAAAATTGGGAAACTTTTGAAGCAGACCTTATATTATTATGTCGTGAGTTTCAATAAACTTTGCCAATTAAAAAATTATGGCACTACAAGAGTTAAGAAAATTATTTTATCAACAATGTTATCGACGGTGTTTACTATCATGTTTAATATCTTTACACATCGATCGTATAAAGCGAATATTTCCTTGCGCATAATTTTAATCTGTTACTATTATTTTTTTGCTAGGTAAGGTCAATTTATAATTATTACTTTAATTAGAATTGCAATTATAGTGGCCCGCAGAAGAAGGGAAAAATAATGTGTTTAAAAAATAAATTTGAGAAAAAAATTATTCCTTTAGTCATTTTCTACGTATCTGAGCAGATGATTACATTATTATAAATTTAATCTATAATAAAAAATACGTAATTAGCAGTTTTTACATTATTTCATAATATGTGGTATTATACTTTTTCTTCTTACCAATTCAGAAAATGGAAGTAATATGAATATAAATAGGACTAAAGAAAAGAGGACAAAAAATGAAAATCGAATAATTATATTTTAGTATTTAAAATACAACTAATACATGAATGGGATAAAAAAGTCATGCAAGTGTTTTCTTTATTGCATACATATTTTATCAGTTTCAAAAATCGATATCGAAAATATTAAAGCACGCTCCTTGAGCCTCCAATAATAAATAAATAATAAAGAATTTCCTTGTCGAAGAAACCATGTCCTCCTATTCTTTATTCAACATGCTACCTATAGGTAATTCATTCAGAACGGGCCATTCTCCAAATCCGTGAACATTTGTACATGAGCAGTGGCGACTAAAACTAAATGCGATGCACGATACAACGGAAAAAAAGATGACGACATTGCAGGGGCCCGATTACGACGGTCCATGAAAACGAGAGCTTGCGACTGAAAGGAAGAGAAAGGCTTGGCTTTATTACATTCTTTCGACTTCAAACATATAAATATTTTAGAAAAGTGTATTAAAACTAAATAAATAATATTCATATTTTACGGAATCCTACTAATGTGAATTTAATATTAGAGTCGAGTAAATTATATAACAATTATTATTCTTCATTAATATAATTTTGTAATTTACCTTGAAAACTGAATGAAATGAGGGTTGGGCATTTAAAATTGCGTTACAATTTTTTAGTTTAGTATCTGATGATAAATTGAAATGATTCGAAACATTGGACTAAGTAGGTACGTAGATTTGCTAAAATTGGTGGCAAGAACAGTCAGTTTATCCTATGTTAATAATACTATATCGATTATTTGTTTTTATTATTTTTTTCCTTATTAATTAATTTATTAATATTATATGAACATTTTTCAAACCAGATCTCTAAACATTACTTACCTCTTCAATCGACATTATCATATAACTTTCACCAAATTTTGAATTTAAAAAAATATAAATAAAATTGAAATCTTGTAGATGAAATTATAATATCAACTTATTTAAAAATTACATATACTATAAGATACATATAAGTGAAAAAATGTTAGTGAGCCAGTTCGTATATTAATGTAAAGTGCAATATGTAAAGTGAAATGATAAAATTGGAGTATTTATAGACCTAAATAAAACTTGCATAGGAAAGAGTTTTATTGCTCTTGCTGCAGCACTGAATCTCATTATTATATTATAGTATACTACTTTCTTTCAAGTAATAGTTACAGAAAAAGAACACTTATATATAATATATATTTTATTATAAAATTAAATATTAAAAATTATATAAGTGTGTTATAATAAAGTGTTATAATAAAGTACATTAGTATAAATAATAAGTTGTCAGTCTAGATAAACTGAAACAGATTAGCAATCTTCGATTTAAGTCGTTTATTTTCAATATTTCTTATAATGGTCCTGTCAGTATGCGCTATACTCTTACAATCTCGAAAAAAAGTGCTTTCGTCTCTGCAAAGAACAGTTTCAAGCTGAAGAGCCTCGCTTGTGTTATTGTTATTCCACCAAAACCGCCAATGTTTATATAAAGTTGCTGTGCCCATTTCTTCAGTTAAATCATAACAACGTTGTTGCAAACTGAAATGTAATTTCTTGCTTAATTACTTTAATAGAAAATTTTAAATTTATTAATGAAACTATAATAAATTGAATCAGAATTTTTTAAATATTTGAAATATAATATAGATTTGCAAAGTACGATAAGTCTGCTGTGGCAGAAAGAACGCTTAAAGAATTCACATAATAACAACAAAACGACAACATGAAATATTGTAATATAATATGATGGATATGTTAAAATATTTAGAACAGTAATATTGAGGTATTACTTGTCAAAAAAATTAAAGAATATCACTTTTATATTGCTGCAATATTGACCTTCATATTGTAAATTCCTTAATTGCTAAAATTACTTTACTAGACTTTGCCAAAATCTGGTAGAGTTTGCCAGGTCTTACCGAATATTACTAAAAGTGTTATTAGGGTATTTAAGAAAATTTCTCAAAGTCTGGCAAAGTTGGCAAAATTCTATCAATAATTCTGTCAAAGTCTGCCAATATTTGACAAAGTTTGACAACATTTATCAACGTCAGCCAAAATTTGATCAAAATCGTTCATAGAATTATGAATTCTTATTTACTGTGATTATAATGAAATATAAATAATTATTAATAATAAATATAAATAATTTAATATTATCAAAAACTTATAACTCCGTAGAACTATGCGATCATTTTGTATGTCCGAATGATATTGATAGTTTATTTGAAGATGTAACTTGCAAGCCTTTATTCGCAAGCCTCGAAGTAGAATTTCTATATAGTTGAAATATTTCAACAAGTTTAACTTTCATACATAAAACATATTTTTTATAAACTATCGTCGTATAATGATTCAATTTTTTTTAAAATTTAAAAAGTAAATTTGGAAATATAAATATATTTAATAGCTATCTATGAAGGTAAGGCGTCGATATAAATGAGTCAATATTAATTTATTTTTACGAATGTTTCAACCACTAGATTTGTTATCCTTTTCAAGTCATCCTTTATTTAATAAATATTTTAAATTGAAATTCAGATTGTATTTCTACATGACTGTATTTCATATAAAAAACTTCTTTCTTATCAATAATATTTTCGGTCTAACGATCTGAGCAGATCAGAAAGAAAATGAATCTGATGTGATTTTCAGTGTAAGTACAATGAGAAAAATAAAAGTAGCATTTGCAAAATTCTGTAATTATACAGGATATCCATAAGTTTTAGAAATGGGTGAATATAATTTTAATAAACGCTGTACATATATATATATATATATATATATATATATATATATATATATTATATGCTGTATATTAAAATAAATGCATACAATAATTAAGAGAATTATTTAATTTATATAATAGTTATTTAATGGCTAATTAGGATTTGTTTCTATTCAGTTTGATATTAAAATGAAAGATCGAAATTTCATATGTAATATTCATAAGTTTTTGTATAAACAACTTGCATTCTCAAATATTTCTGTTTTTTTTTAAATTAAATTTACATTTGTAATTTTTTATTGGTAGTTAGACGAAATAATTTAATATGAATTAATCATGAATTAAAATTATATATATATATATATATATATATATATATATATATATATATATAATATAGATATAATTTATTAGAAATGTGTACATACTGTTGTTCCCATTGGCCATCGACATTTGTTATAATTAAATTTGCTTCTTGAATTGGGTATAAAATGAGCCGTTTGCCTTGAACATCCCTTAGAGCATAACTGAAATTGACATTTGAAATTTGTAAAATTTAACATTTTAAAATATTTTATGAATGCTTTCGAAACTTACTTTATGAATGAATAATTGCAAATAATTTGAAACAACGAAGTAATTTGTGGTTCGTTTAGATAAATGAAAGGATACATATGTCTATGGATATATGTCAATGTCTGATTGATCTATTTGAAAAAAATAGCATTTTAATGAAAGAATAAATGTTTATAGAAATATTAACCAATACAATATTAATTAGTTTGTTAAAATTACAGATAAAAAATTATATATAAATTATATATATATATATATATATATATATATATATATATATATATATATATGTATAACGTATATAATATATAACCTGGTCAACTATTGCAAGACAAATTTCGCATCTGATACAAGCGGAATTGAAATTTACTTGTGCGGTACATGTATTCGCATTGGTGGCGTAAGGAAAGTATTCAACTTTTTTTAGGATTCCGCACTGAACAAAATTTGTATTACAATAATGAAAATTGTCCGAAGTTTCTACTTCATTATGTGATAATTCATCATTAATATATTCTGAATCGTATTTATCTTCGTTTAGTTGTTCTATTTCACAAGTTTCCGAATGTAAAATCAGTGTTTTAATATATATACAGATTAATATTGATACATTTCCTCCAAACATTTTAAGTTAATTTATATAATTATATCTATTATAAAGTTACAATAAATAGGTTATGATTTGCAGAAGCAAAACTGACAAATGTAGTATAGAATAAAATTATGCAATAGTTGACAGTGAAAGCAAAAAATTATAATAAAATCTACTTAAGGTAGTTACAATTAGTAATTGAACTTTGTATGTATGTTAAGAACGAATGCAAACAATTTCTTTTTAAATTATTAAGTTACGCGTGTTTACTATTATATAAATATTATTGTTGATCTAAATAACTATTATATATATATATATATATATATATATATATATATATATATATATATATTCTGAAAATATGAATTTTTATGAAAAATTTACAGTATATGAAATATTTCATTAATATTTATATTTCTGTTCCGATAGTATTCACAGATATTAAATATTTTACAAAATAATATCGAAAGTCGTAATTTTTATGAAGTTTACATGATTTTGATTATGCAAATTAAATTTTTAGAATTGCGACTACGAGTGTATACAAATATTAGGTTGTCAAATATCTCCCTACCGCTTTTTTGCTCTTCATTCAATGCTTTATAAAAAGTGTTACAGTGGTCGGATTTACTTCAAATATGCGCCGTTTTTGTTCGATAATGTGTTTCCATCTAGACGGCAACTTCATAATACCCCTCTCGTAGAAACCTTTCTCCTTATTTGCGAAGAACTCGGACAGCCACTTTTCACAAGCCTCTTTTGAGCCCAACTTTACACCACCAGGGCGTTCGACATGGGCAGGAACAGGTGGTAATCACTTGGCGCTATGTTCGGGCTATATGGTGGATTCGATAAAACCTCCCATCCGAACTCCTGTAGCTTCTGACGAGTCATGAACGAAGTGTGTGGTCTGGCGTTGTCCTGGTGGAACACTACACCCTTCCTGTTGGCCAATTGTGGACGCTTCTTGTCGATAGCCTACTTCAAGCGGTCCAGTTGTTCACAGTAGATGGTAGAATTAAGAATCTAGCCATATGGGAGCAGGTCATAGTGGATGATTTCCTTCCAATCCCACCAAACACACAGCAAAACCTTCCTGGCCGTCAATCCCGGCTTGGCCACTGTTTGGGACGGTCCACCGGCCTTGGACCACGACCGTTTTCGCTTGATATTGTCGTATGCGATCCATTTTTCGTCGCCAGTCACCTTCCGCTTCAAAAATGGGTCGAGTTCGTTCCGTTTCAGCAGCACATCGCAGGCGTTGATTCGATCCAGAAGGTTTTTCAAACATCAAGCTTTTTTTTGTATCCAGCCTTCTGCACTTGGTTTAAAATGGTTTGGTGACTAATTCTCATCTCCTGGGCGATGTCACGAGATGACACATGCCGGTCTAACTCGATAAATTCCATGATTTGATCGGCATTCGCCGTCACAGGTCTTCCGCCGGTTGGCTTATCCTTGGTGTCGTTTTCACCGGCTCTGAACCATCGAAACCATTCCTCTCCCGTTTGAAGTGATAGCGTGCCATCCTCAAAACACCATTAATCTCACGGAACGTTTCTCTAGCGGATTTTCCTTCGACGAAGGAAAACTTTAAAATTTTAACTTTATAACTTTTGAACGCATTATCCAAAATAATTATGCATAGCGTTGTTTTGTACGTTATGTCAAGACTTTTCAAATGATGTATAGTATTGCCATATATGAACTCTGTAGTGCTTTATACTTAGCCGTGAAATTCATTAACAAAAAGGCGGAAGGGAGATATTTGACAACCTAATATTAATTAAAATTGAGAATAAATTGCTTGTAATCGGTTAGTCTCTTTTTTTACATTTATTAATTTTTATTATTTACATTTATTTATTTTTATTATTTACATTTATTTATTTAAATTTATTTACTTATTTACGTTTATTTATTTACATTTTTAATTTTTTTATTTTTGAAAGAATCTGAATGCTATTTACGCATTTTCAATGTTCATCAATCAAAAAACTAAAGTTATGATTTGTTTATTCACTAAATTTTTTTCTTAAAGATTATATTAGTAAAAAAACTTTTGAAATAAAAGATAAAATACATTATTAAGTATGTCGTGCAAGTAGAGCATTTGTAATTCAATATTTTTCACGCAGTCTCGAAACTAATCAATTTTTTTTATTGGAATAATATTTTTTAAATGTATTGTTTGTAAACCTATATATAAAGTAATGTAAGATTTGCTAACACTAACTTTTCCAAAAAATATTATATGCTCAGCATGTAATAGTTATTCTACTATAAAATATTATGGAAAGATATGGTGTTTGCAAAATAAGATATACTTACATTTATTTTTTATTCCAAATTAGTAAGTTTCTAAAATTATCTATACGGCATACCTGCATTGCAAACGATTACCCGACCAACTACATCTGGCCCTATTCACTGCATACGTCATGACCGCTAAGAGTAGATTTAAATTTCGCGCAAGATAATGAGTTTTGAGCGTGGCGTCATCTGTTTCATGGTGAAGTGAACTAACTCTGCATCTATATCTTTTTTCACTAAATGAGTTGGGCTTTTTTACCGTTTGCCCGCGCCAGCTGGCATGGGGGAAATACCGCGAAATTTTAAAAAGAATAGAACTTTCTTATAATAAATTTAGTGATTAAGAATATAATGAAAACAAGTTCTTGTAAATATACTATTTAAATCAATTTATATGGAATGTTTTTAGATGCCTGAGATATAAATTGAAATATTTTATATAAATTCATATAATACATAATATTGACGTTAGCTAAGAACCTAAAATTCATTCATAATATTCTATATTGTATTCTAAATTTCAATTTTTTGATAGCGTACATTTTAAATGTTTTCCCATGCATAACGCTTGGTACATGGAACGAATCTTTTATGTAAATTATATTTTTTGCTAACTATTCTGGGCTTTACAAATATCTCCAATGGCAGAGCTATTGATTCGTATATTTCTCTTGTAAAACAAACATTTACTGCTACTTTATCCTAGGCTTCAGCTGTAATTTGATTAATATTTTCATCAGTATTTGCAACAACCTTTATTTCTTTTAAAAGAGCTTTTCTTAATTCATTAAAAATTTTTTTCGTAAATTTTTCTTAATTATTTCATCAGTATAGAAATGTTCATTTATTTTAAAAATAGTTCTTTGACATGATATTTGAATTCAGCATGATCCTGATGAATGCCCTACATATTATAACAGGTTCGTATAATTGTAATTCTGGAAATGTTTGTAATGAATTCGCAAAAAAATGTATAACTATGTATATATTTGTTATAAAAAATTTTTAACCTTCTAAAGTTTAAAAACGTTAAAAATAGAATAATGGATTAATATAAAATAATAGATTCATATCCTAAACAATATAGGAAAGATATCATTTTAGAATAAATCCAAGAAAAAATGTATACATAGACCTAAACATTGATGTCAATTCATCATAAAAATGTCCAGAATTATAGTTATAGTAATGTATTATAATTATAGAATATACAGTTATAAAACTTGTATCACAATTATCAGGATCACGCTTATTTCAAGGATCATATCAAAAGCTATTGAGAAATGAACATTTCTTCAATATCTGATGAAAAAAATTTTGGAAAAGAATTTCAAAAATTTTAGAAGACCTATTTTTAAAAGAACTAAATATTTCTATAATTATTGATGCAAAATTAAAAAAATTGAAACTGAAACTTGGACAAAGTAACAATAAATGTTGGTTTTACAACAGAAATATACGAATAAATAATTTTGTTTTTGGAAATGTATTTAAAGCCGAGCACCAGAACAGCAAAAAATATAATTTATACAAGAGACTTATTTCATGTACCAGCCATTATGCATGGAAAAAATGCTATACAGAATTGGAAATTTAAAGAAATATAGAATATTTTGGAAGTATTTTATTAGCTAACGTCAATATTATATATTACGATTTTATATGAAATATTTATCTCGCAGGTGCATCAAAATATGACAAATAATTTGATTTGAATAATATATTTATAAAAACTTTTTTTTATTATATTATAAATACGTAACTTTTTTATAATAAAATTGTTCTATTATTTTTAAAATTTCGCTGGATTTCTGTCCATGCCCACTGGCGCCGCCAAACGATAGAAAAGTATTCATTGGAAAAGCCATGAAAAGGCTTGGGATTTTCTATATGTGATGAATGATGACTATATGCACATGCTTTAGAATTATTGTTTCATACTGCTAGAGTGCTAGATTTTAGGTTAGTTTAATTATACAGGCATATAGTATAGTGCTATAGAAAACAAACAATTGCTCTATTACTTTTATTGGAATTAAAAATTGAACTGGATATAAAAGTCATTTAGAATACTAATAACATTTTTTATCTGTACAGTGTTATTGTATACATTGTTTATTTGTAAAAAAATGGTTAGTTGAATATTCTCATGATTAAACTTCTGGTTTGTTTAATAAATATTAATACTATTTACTTTCAGTCAACACAGGATGAAAGTGATGTAAGAAATAATTCTAAAGAAGTAAATAAATTTTTTCATCCTAAAAGTAGAAAATCTGTAGCAATGATTAGAAAATTAAAAAAGTAAGTAGTCATTTAACACCCTATACATTTATAGCTATTGAATGTTGAAAATTATGCACCATTGTATAAATTAAAATTTTTTATTAAAATAAGTGAATAAATACGAAAATCAAATTGTGATAAGTTCTGTTATATATACGATATAATTTAATAATAATTGTATTCTATTATCAGTCTCTTATAAATAAACTATAAACCTTTATACTATTTATTTACTTTTTGTAGAGAATCAAAAAAAGTAAAAGCCAAACAAGAAAGTCAATTAAAGCAAGCTTTAATATCTGATAAATTATTGTGGTTTCAAAAACAAATGAACCCATGCATTTGTCCCTATACAATTGAAGAAACTGCTGATTTAATTGAAAAGTAAGTACTGTTTAAGTATATATGAATATAAAGAAAAATTAATTAACTTATGAATTAGATATATAGGACGTAATGACACTGAATTAGATCAAATTAAGATTAAGCGTTCAATTGGACAACACAGGAATAAACAACATGCTAGTCGTGAAAATGTAATTCTTATGACAAAAGAACGTGAGAGGAGAGATTATGAAAGCTCTGGTTTAGGTAAAGAAAGTTTATTTACATAACAATTAATACAAGAGATAATTTAAGCTTTAAATAAAACTATAATTTCAGAAATACCTAATATTCTAAATTCGAATCAATGTAGTTTACTTCAAAACTGGAATGGAAATTTAAAAACTTTGCCACAATTTAAATTTGTACGTTTTAGTAAAAATGATTTACAAAAAGAACTTGAAAAGGCACATAAATTAACAAAGTCATCAACTGAATCTACTATACAGACGGTTGAAAAAAATCAAATTACAAAATCAATAAAATACAATCTTTCTAAGAATAGTGAAAAAATATTTCACACAGAAAGTCTTACTGTAGATAATAATGTCAAAATGGATACAGAATAAAGTTTTAAGCTAAAAAAAGATTGTAATATTAATTGTATATATTGTGCTTCATTAAAATAAAAAAAATTTATAAAATATGACATTTTATATTTACACTATATTACATGGAGTTTATGTTAATATTAATTTTTCTTGTTTTGTTTCACTTTTCCTTTTTTATATATTTTTTTCTCTTTTGTAACCTTTCCATAAATTCCAAGAATGTTTGATTCATTACTTTTTTTGTGTTGAGAATTAGATTTCTTATTTTTTTTCGCATTCTTTGATAATTGATTCACATTAAATCCAGATGCAGATTTTTTCATCTTAATTTTTTTTATTTCTTGAGCTTTTTCTTTCTTTTTAATTTCTATTAATGTTTTGTAGTTTATATTTTCGTTTTTTGGTGCTTTTGCACCTAATTTTATTGCCAAAGCTACCTTAGCTTGCTGAGCTTCATTTTTTTGAAATCCAGACATTCCAAACTTTATAATTTCATATCTATATTTCTTCATTTCTAATTCTTGTTGCCTTCTTTGATCAACTTCTTTATTATCATTATCATTTTTATCACTATCACATAATTGTTGTTGCTTAATCGAACTTAATTTTTCTGGTTTGTTTTTTACATTGATTGCTTTTTTACGGTTGTTGTAAACCGTAACATCATAGGAAATATTAGAATTCTTGCCTTTTGAACCTTTAGTGGGTATAAAGTCGTCTATTTCCATACTGTAACCTTAAAGATTAAACCACTTTATTTAAAATTGCAATTGCTACAAATGCAAAAAACAAAAAGATTTCTCTTATAATTAATAAGATATATAGTAATAATTATAGTCTATTTATTTAAGATTCACTTCCTCGTATTTTCAGTTTCAATCATATGTAAAACATCTGTAAAAATAAATATATGACTATGGTGTATACCACGATCTATACAAACATCGTTTATTCACTCTTTCGCTCTGCCGTGCACGTGCTCCAAAGTCCGAGATCCAGGGGTACTCATGGCGTCCTTATTGGAAATTTAAATAGAATATGCGCTACTAGCGGCTGAAGCCAGAACTATAAATGACAGCCATGCGAACATACACGAAGTACGCGAAATCATTGCCTATCTTAGCTTAGTGAATTTCGGAATTCTTTCAAACTTTGTTTAAAAAAAAAAACATAAATTTATCGAGATAAATAAAAATAAATCAGAAGAAGTATTATAGTAGAGTGAAGAATATGAAAGATGCATTCTGGAATTTTCTTCACATCATCGAAAGGGTGTGCACGAGGGATACTGCTATAACGAACTTCACTTTTTATACAACTGTCAATATTAATTTAAGTTTTCATTATATTTAAATTATCATTATCACGAACTTGAAGCTGCTCAATTCCAAGATTTAATTTATTTTATGATATTGAAATGGCAAAAAATCATGAACAGTGGACCAAAATAATAAAAATTCAACAACATAAGAAAACTGTTATTTACAGCTGATATAATAGCTATACTTCTACATGAAATACGTGTGTTACAATTATTAATAGAAAAAATATACTAAGTCAAGTTGCGAAAAAGGTCAAGCCCGCGGTCGAGTGGCGCATATAGGTATAATTATTTCGTAATTACCAAATATTGCGTCGGCACAGAAAACTGAGATTGCTAACAGACTATAAGATTTTGTTCATTCAATTTTACTTCCGACGAGGAAAAATAAAATACTGCTTACTGATTGGTGCGTGAAGCGGCCATAAACACTTTTACTCGATAAGGAAGAAAAGTAGTATTTTGCTCCCTCTATAGACAAATGTAGAAAACTGTATTTTGCGCTCTGAGTTTATGAATGATACATTTTTTAATGGGTACGGAAAGGTTTTATTTACAATACGTGAAGTTTGCAGCCCTAGGTGAAGCCGATGATCGTAAAGAGGCTCGTAAAAAAGCCTTTTCGTACTAGATAAGGATTATATTTTACCTTATGAGAACCGGGATCAAGCGGTGAACGTGCGATTTCTAAGTCTGAATGAGGAAAAAATATTTATATAAAAAATTTACCACAGTTTAATATTATTTATATCAAAGTAAATTTTACTTAAATTGAGTTTAGAATTTTCTATTAGTTTCAACGATATTTTCGCATTACTAACTTAAATTTATATAATATATTTATATAATATAAATTATATTATAAATAATAATAACATAAAAAAAAAACAAAAAATTTGTTATTGAGCGTCACTTTGTTGATGCTCCTCTCCTAAATGGAGAGGTGGATAGCAGATGATAGTCAGCGACGGAAGTCTACAATGTGTTTATAAACTCATATGTACATTTTTACAGTTATGCTTGTGTCAATCGGCCAAAACCACGGTCGTATATGCAGATCTGGAAACTCCGATGTCGGGGATGGGTGGGGATAGGCCGGTTATTTGCCAAGGTTGTAATTCATATTGTCGCCACACAACACCGTGCTCTGCAATCGGATAAAGTAAACCGAGCATGCGCAGTACCACGGTTTGCCATTACTTATATTCAATCAAGTAGCGAGAAAAAATTTTTTAAAATAAAGTAAACTTAACGCAATACAATTAATTTATTAGTTAGTACTTATCTATCATAATGAACATTTGTGTTTAATAATGTTTACAAAATAATCAATCCTTAATTTTTAAATGTTTTAATAAGAAACAAAGAAGCATAATGTTAGCTATTCTCAGATTATAGATATTCTAATTCATGCAAAATGGATCTATTAAATAATTATTGTTTATATTCAACGAACAAAATAGGGCATAAGTTTTATAAGTTATAATAATAGAATCAATTCAAATAGAATAAAGTTAATTATATATATGACATACATTTTTTACATACATTTTTTACATACACACTACGGCATTTTCGTTTTGAAAAAAATTTTTAAGTTGTCATTAAATAACCAACATCTGATTGTCACGATTGGTGAAAGGATTAAGATTTTAAAGAGTCACCGCTTCGCTAGGGGCCGTTGTGCACGCAACAAACTGTTCAGCTTTACCTGGCATTCTACTTTATTCGATCGTTGCGCCGTGGTGAGTTAGCAAAGTACATTTTGCATGTTTTAAGAGGCCAATTGCTACCGTATGCTAACGTCGGAGTTTCCAGACCTGTATATACGACCGCGGCCAAAACCGGACTTGAACTCAAATCACCGTATTACTATATTCGTTCTTATATCTTTTGGTTTACTAAATTATTTTATATTAAATAAATTTCAATTGGATAAAAATTGTTTCCTTGATTGCAAATATGTATTAATTATTAATTTGTGAACGAACTCTAGGTTTTTATGATTAAAGTAATGGATGTTATAAAATTTTTATATAGTTCTAAATATAATTAAGGTTTGAAAACTAAAAGCTTAGTCCAAATACAATATTTCAACAGTATATATGTATAAAAGTGAAGGAGAAAGTTTATCGAAACTGTAAACATACGAAAAAGATATACATACCCATACTGATGTAATATAATAACTCAATTTCTGTCTATAAAAAGAGATTCTCTTTTCTGAAAAATTACTTTTTCTTACAATACCCAAGATTGCTTCATCTAGTCTTGGCAAAAATATTATTATTATTGAGCTTGAATATTTCTCGGATAGTAGGCGGAAACCCACACCTCAACTATAATATCGTGGATCCATCAAGTTCACTGCTAAGAATATTCGATCGATTAAAGCAGATTACAAATGTATAAATCGTATATATGAGAATGAGTATCCTTGGATCGCACTTACGATCAACGCATTTATTGTAGGACACTAGAGGCATATAAACTCGTATTATTTTCAGTTATTTAGAAACATATTTTTAATTATCTAATCTTAATTTATTTGTGATGCATTTTCTTACACTTAGTTTGAAACCCAAAGATTCAGCATTCGACCAGATCAGTGATTTTGGTATCAGAAATTTTAAAAATCTTGAGACAGTCTGGGGTTCTTGATTTGTGCATCGTTCCAGAATCTTTCGAATGGGAAATAGCTTCTTGTGGAACAGTTGAATAAATAGAAATTTCCTTATTTAAAAGAGAGTTATATAATTTAAGATAGATATCTAGATCCACTAAGATATTCTGGAAAATTCTTTTCTTATTAGATATACTTGGATTCTGAAATAGATTTTTGAGATCGTAGTCATTTCATTCAATTGTTTGACTGAAATATCTTTTGTTGATTATTTGTGGGTAGAGTTTCAAATTGGTATGGCTTTCTCTTCTCATATATTGAATCCTGTAAGTAATTCAGTACTTCCTTTTTCATCTGTCTCTGTAAGGGACGTCATTTTGCCGTGTCTGGAATTTTTAGTTTGAATTTCACCATTTTCTTAATTTAAAAGTATTTAATTAATTAATTAATTTTAAAATCGCTGGCACGTGAAGCATCTAATATTTTGTATAACTTATTTAATAAATCTAATGCTTTATAATAGTAAGAGTCAATTTGATAAGTTTCGTAAGCTCAGAAGGAGGTACCATGGCATTTGGATTACGAATTTAGTCTAATAGATCGATCGAAATAGCTCTGATGATTATCTCAAAAATGTTGTATGTAAAATTTTATCGAATTGTCCTCTTTAAAAATCGTTAATTTTAGAATTTTTATATTTGAATGTTATTTTTGCTTCGAACATGCTGCCTAAAGTTGTGATGTTTATTATAATACCTTTGGCTACGCATAAATTCGTCGGTAACGAATAAATTTATTCACTTATAATTCCATGTTAATGTGGTATATAGTGTAATTTATTTCTATCACAGTTATACTTTTGCCGTAATTCTAAAGGATTGCAGAGAGTCAAAAGAAACAGAAAAAAGAGTATACAAATGAATTTAGTTCGATCTATACGGAAGAGTTGCAGATGAGCTCAAATTCACCAAAATTAATGATTCTAATGACAGCCTATATAGCTTAAAGAATCTATAAAAAACTAATATAAGGGCGATGACGTCCAAACTAAATTTTATAAAATTCCAAACTATAATTAAAAAACGATGGTTTTGTAAGTTTTGCATTGAGCCAGCGGCTGGACTCGTCGAAAGAAGATAGGTGATCTAATTTTAAACGTAAAGTGACAAATAGGTTTTCATGCTTTATTTATAATACACATTTATACGTGTGCATGTCATTTGTGAGTAGTTATAAAAGATAATAAATTCAAAATCAAAAATTTGACAATTAACTGGTAAACTTTATCGCCTTTAATAGGGAATACGCTATCTAGATGAGTCCGGCAGGTGTCTGAGAGCGTTAAACACGCAATACAATAGAATAGAGCATTTTAAATTTCAGTTTTAAAATTTTATAAATTTTTCGTTTTGGCAGTAGAACAATTAAATTTATTTTTACAAATTGTTATAACTGTGTATCTAGGCTGCCATTAGAATAATTATATGATTTTTATGACTTAAGTCGTAACACTATCTTCATGTACGTGTGTGTAGGTTGCACGAAAAGGTCAATTTACATCTTTTATAGTTTTCTGTATTTTGATTTTAAGACTAATTTAATTATTTTCATATTATCTTTGAACTTGGAGGTTTGAATTTGGAGACAAAATATATATTCATATGATAGTTGTCGTAGTATTGAATATTATATTTATCAAATTTTTTAATGATTGTCTTTTCTCAGGTAAGTAAAATTGATATAAGTTCCTATTGAAAGTCAAACATTTAATATCGGTTTATCACAAGTGTCTGAGAGTATTAGGTCACCTGACATCTTACGGATGAGTGCAACAGGTGGCTAAGCCAATACAGGCTCAGATGAGTATATATGTGCACAAAAGGAGAGACAATATAAGACATATCCGAATGTAGGACAATAATGTATATATATATATATATATATATATATATATATATATATATATATATATATAAGCGACCTTTTAAAATTCGGAAGAACCCCATGGTCGCGCGAACAGCTCGTGTATGTTTCTCCTCTCTCTCTCTCTCTCTCTCTCTCTCTCTCTCTCTCTCTCTCTCTCTTATCTCTAACACATAATCCTTTATAGCAATAAGTCGCACATAGGTATTATATATATATATATATATATATATATATATATATATATATATGGATAATCGGAAATTCTACAGAGCGACGACTCTCGCAAGAGTCGCCGCGGTCCGCTCGCTTACGCACGAATATATATATATATATATATATATATATATATATATATATATATATATACATATATATATAGCGCACGGAGAAAAGGAGAGCGGCGCGCCAGAGAGAGGAGAGAAAGATGAGGATTGAGGAGGCGTTTGTAAAGAGCGGTAAGGGTGGGAGGTAGGGGGGGAGGCAAAGGACTGCCGCAGTTTCTGCGCGCTGGTATATATAAATGTAGGTCCCCTCTCGGTCTCGGGTCGACACCTATATATTATCGCCCAGAGCCGCGCGCGCGCGCGCGCACAAGTCGCCTTGAGGTTTTTGCCACCGACCTACTGATCCGCGGCGCGGCTCCTCCGTCTCCGTGACCAACCCTCGTGTGTATATATATATATATATATATATATATATATATATATATATATATATATATATATATATAGGGACAGAGAAAGAGAGAGAGAGGGAGAGAGAGAGAGAGAGAGAGAGAGAGAGAGAGAGAGAGAGAGAGAGAGAGAGAGCGAGAGAGAGGGAGGGAGGGAGGGAGAGAGAAAAAGAGGCTTGCTTCTGTGTATCTTAAAACACAGCCGGTCGTCAACGGTGTCATTCACTGATTATCCCAGAGCTCCAGAGCCCGATGAGGTCTATGAGCGGGCCGTGTACGCACCGTCTCGTCTGGGGGTCGGGTGGGGGGGATCATTGCAGATCCCTTATACGGTGATGAATTATTAAACTATTCGGAATCGTATACGAAATCAATCGGACTCGTTTTGGCATTCTGAAGTTGCCAGCAAGCATAATGTACGACCAAAAACTTTCATTGACCGATTAACCATATATATATATATCAATATATAATTAATATAATCAACTATATATATATTAATAACGCTAATTTTAGTTTTCTCTTTTATTTGACAATCGGATATATGCATAAATGTTAAAAGAAATATACCAATTTAATGTTTGACTTTTTAAATTAATTTATGTCGAATGTTAAACATAATTATTCTATATATGTAGTTTTGCAATTTTATGTATATTGTTATTGCTGAATTATGTTAAAAAATAATGCAAAGAAGTACGCGCGCGGAGAATGCTGTTTATTTAATAAAGTTAGCGGTAAAAAATATCTGGGTCACGTATCTTGTTTAGGCTATTTAAATAAACCCATTAATAAAAGCTTGGAATATGAAAGTATCTGGAAAGTAAATATATTGGTTTACTGTATGCGCGCGGTGTACAATATGAAATCGTGCTAAGTCGGCTCTAACAATTTTGAAACAGCATCGATCGAAGAACAACAATTGGTCATAAGTGTCATTGTAGCGTTGTGCAAAAATTCGTGCAGTTAACAATTTTAGAAAAAAATTCGGTCTCGCATATTTCGATTATTCGTGATCTTTTCTATGTCTCGCTATATGTATGTAAAAGTAATTACGTTATAGAATAATTAAGATAATTAAGCAACCGTTTTACGTTACGACTGTATCCGCATTTCTCAGGTGACAAATAAAGATTACTGACCGTTGATTAAAATTAGAATATGAATAAAATTTTAATACCGCAATCTATTTTAAGAAAAAACAAAGATTATAAAAATTCAATATTTTGTAATGAATTGTTATTAATATTTAGAACATTTTAAATTTACTTGTAAAATTATAACACTATCAATAAATGAAAATAATAATCAACTTCGTCTTTTCGCTTTATTTTTAAGAAATATAACAGTTTAAATTAGCCATGACACTTTTTTTTAAACTTTATAATTAATGGAATAAACGTCGAATATACAATTTACTAGAATGTTTATTTTGTAGCTTATAAAAGGCACCGAATCACTAACTATATTATATACTACATTGTAATAAATCCTTTAGCAAAACGTGGCATTAAATTGCACTTATTTTAGTCCTACTTTAAAGAAAAAGCATCATAAACGTTTTATTGGCACGAATAAAAAAAAGAACAGAATTACATTAGAATTAGATTCAATTCTTATGGATATTTGTATCTTGAATTGAGCATGTATAATTTGTAGAAACACAATTTCTTAATTTTAAAATATATAAACACCTGATGTTGAAAAAAGATTTTTATTATAGAAAATGTGCACGATGCTCGTATGGCATTTAACGTAAGTTTAATATCGGAAAAAATATTGGAGAAAAAAGTTTTGTTCTTTTTCTTCAATTGCATATATATTTTAAACATCTGAATAGTTGGCATCGTTATGACTATAAATACAATATCGAAGAGAAGAGACTTATAAATAGCTCCTATATATATATATATATATATATATATATATATATATATATATATATATATATACGAGATCTCGTTCTATTTAATAATAAATGGAGATAAGTCAGGGTGGTCGATAAGACCCCGGGAAATTTTATTACGTATAATCAGTTGCAGATATATGTTGCATGTATAGCTTTTCATTACTCAATAATGTACATGTCGCTCTATACGCTGGCTGTACGCGTATCGATAATATTGACAAATTCTTATGGTATTATGTCTGTACTTATGTATGAAAGATATCAAAGTGTACCCATTGAGTCAAATTGTATTAGGCATCATATGAAATTAAAACATTAATGCCGAACGATTAGGCAAATGTACGGTTTATACGAGTATTATTGTTCGAGCATTTATTTTTTTTTTTTTTAAAGAGCACTAAGTAGGGTAATATTTCTCGCTTCTAAATAAATGGTGAAAGTGTCAGGAGGCTCAAATCTCTTAATTGTTTCGTTGTTTTGGATTTATTGGCGTAAGAAAAAGTTGCTACCGGAGAGGTAGATAAAATAAAAAAAAAAAAAAAAATTAAGAAAAAAAAGAAAATTAAGAAAGCGAGAGTGCATTGAAAAAAATTCCTTTTTCGATATTTGCGTATATGTAAGTCTACATGTCCGCCATAAACTGTGCTAAAACGATTCTTGCCTATTATAGAAGCAAGGATGTTTACATTGTATTTTTTTTTCGTTCCATTCATGCTTATACCGATATTTAGACATTCCACATAAGTAAGTAAAAGCTTTACTTTTCTTTCAATCTTAAAAAGCTTGAAGAATATCTCAAGGCGGTTTTCGTCACTGGCAAATTTATAATAAATATATTCTTCATGTACATCGATTACTTTACGACAGTTCATCTTCAAATGATTGAAAAGAAACTGCACAGGATCAATTAGTACGAAATTGAATGTACGACACTTGTGTAAGTGTATATAAATAAATTTCTAATACCAAGTACAATTGGCGCGAGACATGCCCGAACCAAAAAGTAGGTAACCACCAGCTACTAAAACGCGATATTTTCAACGCTTGAAGAAAGTGTTGAAAAGAGTTACTTGTCAATAATAGCGAAAATTACTGTCAAGTAGAAAACTTTATGTATAATAATACAATTGGCGCTTTACGAATAGAAAGATAGTTAATAATAATGGAATGAGCATTTTAGAAACGAGAGTTTTTATGTATAATTTTAGAACGAATTTTCCAAGAGAAATTCTGTATGCCAATTATGAAGTTATTATTAGATTTTTGACGGGGATACGAATTTGATGGAATTTTTACGATTACATCTCGGCCAGCAATCGTTCAAATCTCTCTGAAATCGACGTATATATAGAAATAAATATAGCATCGGCGATACGGAATACTTTTTCATTCGTTCATCAAAATCCACGGATAAAACAGATCGATGACTTTAATTACAAGTATTTCGTTTTCTATTGTATCTCTGTATACCTTGAGAATGGATCATCTAGATGGCCGCCAAAATGACGAGCCCAAGGAGTTCTGGCCCAACTTTATTTTAATTCGCTGTTCATTCTCAAGATTTCCCAGAGAACAACTTAAATTTATTTGTTGATTATTATTTTTGCCTGCGTATCATTAATCATTTATATTTTTACTCATAATTTGTTCAAAAATGTAAAAAGTCGTGTGTTAAATAATGGGTCATTAATCCTTAAATAAATCTGATTTATTGGTGCCTCGTTTCGGTCACTTATCCGTTGTCCTCCTTGGGATGCGATTAAAAATTTTGGGATTATTCGTAAGTTACGCGATAAATTATCATACAAGAGTGATAATTTTTTGCTTATGCTATCTTAAGAATTAGAAGGAAGAAAAAGAAAGGACCTATGAATAATAGGTCGAATTTTCCAAACATTGATCAAACAAAGATTCATTTAAAATTTATCGATTCGTTATTTATCATATAATTTTTGATTTATTTTTTAGTTTTCAGAACCTATTTACTTTATAAAAAGAATTAAACGGGCAGAGACAGAAACTTGATATTATCATTATAGAGAAACCTGTAAATTATAGGATAATAAGAAACATTAATTGTAGATGTTATGCTGTGATCCCACTAATAGGTCGAAATTTTTCAAGCTATCGACGATGTCGATAATATTCATAAAAGTTATAATCGCAATACACACACACACACACACACACACACACACACACACACACACACACACACACACACACACATATATATATATATATATATATTGGTTCCATCATATCAGCTATTTATACTAATTGCATAAGCAATGTCAGACATCTTGGCCCTCTTGCGCAGTTCTCTACGATGTTTAAAGTGAATAATATCCATGTATGAAGTGTCTTTCTTGTTAAAAATCAGTTTTATATAAAAATACCATTATCAATAAAATATCGATCTTTGATTATTGATTAATTAAATAGTTACACTATATGTCATATTGGTGAGAATCATGTAGTGTAAAAACATATATTAACAATTGAGTAGCTTTATCAAAATGATGCTTACATTGCCATATCTCAAGATAAGGCAAGATAAATCTGATTACCAAGAAAATTATCCTTGTAATGTGTTAGAACCTAATATTGTCCCATTCTCAATGTGTATAAGTACTTTATTTTTTACAATTAATGTTTCCCTCTAAATTTTGTTGGAATATGTTTCTTTTCTTTTTTTTTTTTTTTTAATCGATACATCAAATCAGAATCGAGCAAAGAATCGTAATTTCATGTATATATGTATATGCGTGCGCGGAATGCAATTTACATTGCATTAACGGATAATTGCCTGCGTAATTGGCTTGTTGAGTTTGTAATTGTTCGACCTTCAATTGATACATAAGTACTGAACATTTGTCGATATTGATACATTAGAACCTTATCGCTTTAACTAATACTTTCTTCGACTTCAGGAACAAAAAAAGTAGATGATCTTTTATTTAAATAAAAAAAGACAAATGTCCGACTACTCGTTACGGTATTTCAATTGAGTTATACGATTTGTAAGTACAGTAAAATAAAATAATAGTAAAATAAACCGCGCACATATTCCACATTGGGCATTGGGTATAATAAAAATAAAATTAATCAGGCGTAGGCCGCGGTATGTCCTTGGTCGATTATGGCATGCCGATAAGTCTATCCGTATGGTATGGCATATAGACCACGGGGAAACGAAAGTCCTGCCCAAGAGAGAATCATTTTTCAAACTATCTTATTTCGTTTTTTTGTCGTTGTAGTTTCTAAGTTAACGACTAATTTCTTTAAGCATTGAAAAATAATCCAATACTTCTATTAAAACAATTGGGTATTGTAAAAGAACAAAAACAAAAACAAAAAAACAAAAAACACAATTATCGTAACGAAAATAACGCCCAAAGACGTTATATCTATAAAAGTACCCGAGTAGCGTCTACTTTATATATACCTTCTCGCTAAAATCACTGAAGCAGAAATTCCAGTCCGCAGAAAAGTGATTATGAAAAATTAGTTCAATCAGTCTCTGTAGAGTCGCTTGGGTTTAACTTCGGTCTTAAGGAGATTGAAAAGCTTCGCTCTAGCGTAAAGATCCAGGGCTGCTTAAATCACCCGCGGGTAAACGATGACAGCCAATAAAATACGACCTCGCGTGCGTTGTGTCCGGTAACTCTGTGACGAAAACTTTATTAAATTAATGGCGAAATAAAACTTTTTTTTCTAGTTTTCTTCATACAAGCTAGGAATTTATTACACGCATTATTTTATTACATGAAATATTCAATCGCGCATATAAAATTATTTATCTGTTATAAATTACATGTAATTACGAATTACTGGAAAAAAATGTATCTAAAGATCAATGTTCTTTATTTAAATCTCGAGGAATTCTAGGAAGAATTTGGACGTCGACCCAGACTGGCTGCGACATCATCATCCGGTAGCGCCGAATCGATCGAATCGGTAGCCCCTCGGGAAAATTGATTTAGTCGGCGACACTTGTTTGTCCCACGAGATCAGTCCGACGGCACTTCTCGCGTGGCCCAATTTTGACATATCACAGAAAAAAAAGTGAAAAGCCACGCACTCGCCGCACAGTCGTTTTTCACTCCCTAGGGCTTACATTTAAATAGATATTTAAATTTAAGTCGATATTTCGACGGTCGTGCGCCCGAAATTTCCTTTTCAATAATGGAAAGTCCGATCCGAGTGACGACTCCCGTGAAAGTTCGATCTAATTGAATAATTTTCGTAAAAAGCCTGAACGTCCAGTGGGAAGCAGGGATGGGGGGGGGGCGCAAGGTGATTCAAAACCATTGAAAAATTCGTCTACTCGTCGCGGCGGCTCACACGTACAATTCTCCACGACCAACTAGTATACCATATAGATCCTACTGAAAGGAGAGAAAAAAATGATCTCAAATAGTTTACATTTCTAAGCTCAGGTGGTGACGCTTGCATATATATATATATATATATATATATATATATATATATATATATATATATATACAAATAAATAAGAAACGAACAAATTTGTAGAAAGTGCGCGCGCGCGCGGGCTTATAATCCTCGCGACGCGCGCACGGTAAGGTGCGAGAGAAGGACGGAGGAGGAGGAGGAGGAGGAGTAGGCGAAAGGAGGCGAAGGGAGCAGTAGTAGGGGAACCTCGTGGAGGACGGGAGGGAGAGAGAGAGAGAGAGAGGGAGCGATGGAGGAAGTAGAAAGGCCTCGGGAGAGGGACTACTGGTCTCTGTGTGTGTGTGTGTAACTGTGTGTGACGACCGACTCCTTGTATACCACTCTCGAGGCGCGGGACCTTTCTCCCGGCCTAGCGCTACGGGCCGTGTACGTGTGTATGTGGCTCACCGGCGCGGCGTGCCCGCGCTCGCGAGTACCGGGGACCTCCGCCGAGTCCGCGATCGCGGGCCCCAGTCAGTCCCAAGCGGAGCATTAACGGAGTCGAGACAGGACCGAAACCGACCCCCCTCGACGGATCCGGAGGAGAGATCCAGATAGAGAGAGAGAGAGAGAGAGAGAATAAATATATATATATATATATACCCCGAAAGGAGAAAGGCCCCCAACCCCCTGCTCATTGTAAGCGTATATAATATATACCGGGGCGCGCGGGCGATCTCTGTATTTTCGGCAATTAATTAATTCATATACATCTATCTATATATATATACATATATATATTATATATATATATATATATATATATATATATATTTATATACATATATATAACAGACGCGCATGCGTCCGGACGAGGTTGACGTCGCTACCCCGTTGCTGCTCCCCGCGGATGGGAATAACGAAATTAAATAGCATAGGCGAGAGAATAGAGAGACTGCTTTTGTATTTTTGTTAAAAAAAAATTACGTTATTGTAAATAATTTTTTTTTTTTTTTTTTTTTCATTTATAATTATCGAACCGTGCCCGCGGCGAGTTCGACCAAACGACACTTCGAGGAGGTGAAAGACGAGTATTAAACGGGAAAAAAAAGAACAGAGAACGAAAGAGGAAAAGGAGGACACGAGGAGGGTGCCAGACACATGGTGCAGAGGTCGGCGAGCCACCGCCGCCCCGCGCGTTTCATGATTTAGTGCGTGCGTGCAATATTTGTTCTGATACATATATATAAATATATATATATACATACATATACAAATATACGTATAATATCGTTGCTCCTGGAGTCCGGTGCGTGCGAAAGAGACGACCCGTCGTGTTAACCGCGGGATGGGTGCTGAGATGCGCCGGCTAAGGCTGACCAAACTGCTGCTGATCAGCCTGCTGCTGATCGGCGCTACCCTCGCCAGCGGGACCAGTGATAATGGTAAGTCGGCGAATTTTTCATATCAATATGCACACATATAAATATAAAGCTATTTTCGAATTTTTTCCTCTTCGCATTTTATATATTAACGCAGTTTGGATTAATGAGGATTTTGGCAATAATGTTGCTATTTGTAATTTCTGGGAATGAGGAGACTGATTCAGAAGTTCGAATCGTGTAAAATTCAAAAGCAATAGATCAATTTTTATTGCATTTCGATTCATAAGGGACGGCACTTTAATTAATTTTTTTTGTTAATCTCCTCGTTCCTAGATTATAGATATACGGTAATTCTTGGTAAACCGTTTTCTCCGTGCATGCAATTAAGGTTAAGTAGTTTTCGATATAAATAAAGTAATTCGATATATATCTTAATACGGGAAGGAAATGAGTCGCTTAAAATCTTGCAGAAGTAAATGCATTAATTTTGTATGGTGGTCCCTTAAAATTCAATGAACGTAATATTATTTAGTCTATATACACATAGATATATATTAAATATTTTATTAGAATACGTTGCGTAAAATAATTTCTACTTCAGGAGCATTATTATTATATATTTTATTTACATAAACATTTTTAAATATCATGTACAGCAAATGATGTAACGCCTGGTTTAGTAAGAATTATTTTTATTAAGTATTATGGCAAGGAATGTTATCATCTTTTTCTCTGCTTTTATAGTTTTTACTTTAATGTCCTTAAGGTTACGAGCAACGGAATTACGAAATATAGCGCGCCGCGTAAATCTGAGAAGCGAATTGCAGAATACAGTGGATTTAGATTTAGCGAGAGATATTCTAGAAGATTACTTCTATCGTATTAACAATCGACATTTCGATTAATTTTCGTGCAGTCGTGTATATATATATATATATATATATATATATATATATATATATATATATATATTTAAAAACCGGTATTCATACACCGACTTAATTATTCGTATTTTTAACCGAACAACGAAATATCTTAAAAAAATCTATAAATATCTCCTAGATCTCTGCGACATGGCGCCTAATATATTTGTCACTTGAATGTGCATTAAATTCAGAGTTTATCAGAGACAGCACTAATCTTTTTTCCAACCGTTTCTATTTAATTTAATTGGAAATGGATCGAGTTTATGAAACGTTGGACATAATACACATACGCAGGCCAGTTGTTACAGAATGTGTTATGTAAATAAATGTAGAAATAAAAACGTAGAAAAAATATTTGCAAAATAATGAAAACTTGCTAAAACTATATTTATGGGAGTTTTGAGGTTGTCCACGATGAATTGGTCTCGGATGTTTGAAATTCGGAATGGAATTTTGAATCTATGGTCTTTCAACAGAAATCCGCCATTTCGAATTTCAAGAATCTAAGTTCACATTCGCAATCAGAAATATTCTATATCTAATTTGCATCGCATAATTTCGAATTTTTCGAAATATTCGATCGCTATTTTAAATTTAAACAAAACCGAATTGAGATCAATCATTGGTGACCTATAAACGAAGCTTATATGTACGAATAGTCATGGAAAATAGTTAATGTACTTAGTAATACGGGATACTTATGAAAATAATATAATTTTAAATGAATTCATTATATAATGACGAATATCAATGAATTCCTTGAAATCAATAAATTAGTTCATGTAGATATATTAATAAAGAGTAATTGAAATTAACGAGTCGCATAAATGAAAAATGCCGCAAATCTTATATATTCGCGCAACTGTATGAGATCAATTTGGAGCATTCGAACTGGTACAAGCATTGATTCGAAGAGAGACATTTACGACGGGAAGTATCGTATAATTGAAAGGATAATTTCACAAATCATATCCGTGTGTATATATATATATATACATATATATATATATATATATATATATATATATATATGTATATATATATATGGTGAAAAAAAGTGTAATAGACCAATCGTAGTTTCCCGAAGACGGCGTTTGCTTTTACGACGTCCCGTGAATAAGTACACGTAAGTACACATACGCGTGCATGTGCCTATACGGAGGCGATGGACAACAATAAACAAAAAAAAGAAAGAAATACGAAAGAATAAAAAATAACCCATATAAGACTCTTCGAATAAAGAGGAAAAAACGGCGTATTATTCGTTCTCCTCCAAAATTTATTTTATCCTCTTAAAAATTAATCTGCTCGCCCGGATATAACTATAAATTTGTACGTTATATGTGCCGACACACACACACACACACACACACACACACACACACACACACACACACACACACACACACACACACACACACACACACACACACACACACACACAACACACACACACACACATATATATATATATATGCATATTTTCCAGTTTTCGAAACGGAGAGTTTTTAAAAGTCGATTTATGGAACACGCCGCCGGGCATTAACGCGCATTCTTCTCCCATATATATATATATATATTCAACTCTCGTTAAAACCTTTTTTTTTCTCGATCGATTTGACGAGAGGAACAATGGAGCGGCCCATTCGAAAACCCGGTTTTTTTCGAGTTTCGTGAAAATATATGTATATATTTATATATATAGAGCCAAGTATTTCGGACATAGAGCGATAAATCAGGACGCGTTACCGAACGGTCTATATATATATATATATATATATATATATATATATATATATATATATATATATGTAGGAGTAGAATATAGGTCAAATATTTTGGCCACACACACACACACACATATATATATATATATATATATATATATATATATATATATATATACTATTAGCCTGAGAGCTCTGCGAGGGAGATCTCGCATTATCACCTTGCAAAAAACCCCTCCCCCTCTCACCAGCCGGTATATTTTTGCCCATAATGCTGTCAACTTCCGGCGATTATGCATAGCTTTTATACAAACGGTGAGCGCACAATAATGCTCCTTATTATAACAGTGTTCGTGACGCCTGCGCGGTGGAAATAATGCGCGCGCGCGCGCGCGCGACAACCAGCGGCGCGATAATGACGTCGAAGGAGAGGGTGAACGGGAAAAAGTCTTGATAATTTTTCCTTCCCCACATCGCGGCGATAATGCGTATGCATATTAGTTTTGACGATTTATTGCCCTTTCCAACCTTTCTCGAAAGAGATAGCCCGTTGCATTGATTTTTCATCACCGTTGCAACGATGTCGGTTATTTTGTTTAGTAGGTCAAAATTTTTTTTTCTTCTTATCAAACGAAGTGCTTTTGCGATAATTTCTATCTTTATGTGAATTTAAAAATACCGTTTTAATAAGACTTTTCATCAATATTCAAGTAAACATTGTTTCAAAACCAGGAAAAGTGGATAATTATTATTTTGTTATGTAATTTGATAAAACTGTATTTTTTTCCGTATTTCATACAATTAATTATAATTTTACAAGCGTGGGGGCGAAAAGCGAAAAACCTTTATAAATTTAATCGAACGTTTTCTCTAGACAAACGAATCAAGTCGGCTACCTGTCTGCATAAAAAGGTCATGACCTGAAATCGGTGAATCACCGCAGCGGATGAGCAGTCATTCCCAGACTGTGGAATCTTTTATTCTTATTCTTTTACAAGACGTATATATAGAAAACAGTTCCATATAAAAGCTTCAATTGCTATTATTACAGGAGATTCAATCAAGTTTATTCCCATCCTTGATTAAGCAACCCCCCTCCATCTCTCTCCTCCATCTCTTTAATTCTCTTTTTGTCTCTTTTGGTTTATGAAATTGAAATGAGGAACAGTGGCAGTGATAGGAATTGACACAAGTACCTTGAATAATCTCCTTGGACTCTTCATTTTGGAAGTCCAGTACATCTTTCATATATATAATGCATCTCATCTGATCTCTTCCTACTGAGATTTTTCATCTTGCATTGCTTATTTCGTTACAGAATTTAAAATTGGATTCGTACAGTTTTCTATATTTAATCGCTAAATGCTTCGTTGATTTCGAATTCATTTTTATCTATAAAATATGGATTGATCTGTAAACGCTTATTTATTAGTAATAATTTATGGTAGATTAACGTTTATAGCACTTGAATAGCGTTGCAATTTTTTTCATTATATATATATATATATATATATATATATATATATATATATATATATATATAGTATATATTTTATTTATATAGTATATATATAGAATATAATGTTTCTTCAATACTGCAAATAAACAAATCCAGCTGATTTTATAATTTTAATTTAATTAATTAAATTAGATAATTTGCTAAATAAATCTTGTATAGAAAGTCAATATGATCAGTCATCTGTATACCTGAACAGCACATAGGCTGGTATGTAAATTGACATGAAACTAACAAATAAAGAGCCTTAAACGTACAAATTAAATACAATTTAACTAAAAGTAAACAGGGAGACGAAAAACAAAACAAATAACAAGTAGAAGATTTTATAAATTATATGATTGAACAATCGGTAAATATTGTATTGCCAATATATAATTGTCCCTGAAACTGTCCAATTATTGATATTTTACATTTTTAGTACCCGAATATTTTTTATGTCCAAACAAATTCAGAAATACGTTTCATTACAGGCACGTTTCTCAATTTCTTTCATTATATTTTGAACCAGAAAATTAATCCGTAGAAGATGCATTTATTCACATTAGTCGTTCACTTAAATCCGCGTACGATCTGAACGCATGTATCCATCCTAATGTGCGTCTACAATTTTTAAACCAATTATTTTAATCGCACAAGCCATTATTGAAATTTTTTTACTTACACATACACACGCGCGCGCGCGTACACACACGCACACACATACACACACTCAGAGAGAGAGAGAGAGAGAGAGAGAGAGAGAGAGAGAGAGAGAGAGAGAGAGAGAGAGGGAGAGAGACAGAGACAGACAGACAACATACCATCGGAACTATAAAACATGAGAAACAATCGGTTAAAAGTATATAGTATCTTGTGAGGTTTTCTTTCGTGATCTTGCTTACTTAGTTACTTACTTGCTTGCTTGCTCAACGCATTCGAAAGAATTTTTCATGTAAATAAAAACATTTATGTATAATTGACGTTTACGTCACTTGTACTTAAAAAAAAAAAGAAAAAAATATTAGCAAGCATAATGCCCCCCCGAAGCCTATGTGCATTACTCATCTCCGGATCGTTTTCCATGCGTCGTAATTTTTTCCTTTTTTTTTTTTATTCAATATAACGAGTTTCGCCGCACGAATGGGCCTTAACTTTGTTTAGAAAGTCGTTGCGCAAGCGATCCATAAGGGGGAAAAACACTCTGGGGTTACGGCGGCAGGGCGATGATGCCTTTTACACACACACACACACACACACAGAGAGAGAGAGAGAGAGAGAGAGAGAGAGAGAGAGAGAGAGAGAGAGGAAGAAGTGCAAAACGTGCATCGGTAAATTTAGCTAAAATCGTGCGATCCATCGCGGACGAGCGGTGGTAAACAAGAAAATGAGATATTAAAAAGCGATCCCTCATACTTCGCGTTTGTATAGCTGGCGAATAAATATCAATCGTATGCGTGTGCGCGCGTCCGCGCGCGTCTTAGGCGTGAAAAACGAGAGTGAAAACATTTGAGACCGAAAAAAAAGGAGTCGAAAGAAATGCGGATGCGACACCATCGGGCACGTCACAAGGCGTACAAGGCACACGCCATTAGAGCAATTGTCTTCCATTGAACTCGCGCACTTTGCAATTATATTATTGTTGTAGAAATGACGGAAGTTCGCGTGCGTGCATATAATAATTACAACTGTTCAACGAAAGTTACATATTACAGTTCGTTGACGCTTAAGATATATCTTGGGGTTTCGAATCTAGATAGTAGTTATGTCGCTGATTTCTCTGTATAAAAGAATTTTTCGTACGCCTACGATTTAACAGCAGTTAAATCTTGTAACGGATAATTTTGCATATATAATATATATATATATATATATATATATATATATATATATATATAATTTTAAAAAATTTTTAATAAAACGTTAATTAATCAATGTCATCGCGGTGAAAAGCGGCGGCGAACATCAACGTCCATGATAAATCCAAGCGAGATAATGAAAAAGCAGTTATAAATTCAAAAATATTCTGGCTATTAATAATTTTTTTACGCATGTATGTTAAGATAAATTCGCTTCATTCCTTATTCGTTAAATTATAGTTTCCGGAATTACTTTACGTAAACAATTCACTTTGAAATTTTTGTCTGCTTTTTAAAAAAATACTATATATATATATATATATATATATATATATATATATATATAATATATATTATATATATATATAAAATTGTATTTCAATTCGATAAGATCAGTGATTCTATTGATTTTATCTTTTATATAGATATTTTATCTCGATCTTGAGGATTTTGCATATACTAAGATAAAAATTCCTAGAATCTAAATTGATTCAAGAAATAATTATAATGATCCGATATTGTTAAGATATTGCTGAAGTTAAATTAAGTCAGGTTAAAAATATTCACGCTTATATATATATACGATCAAGATCCGCGAGATCGAAGCTGACAATGAAATGACGCGTAATAATTGCGCTCGTTCGAGACTTTTTTTCCATTTTTTTTGTTTTTTCAAACGCTGGCTGAAATTACGCTGTCGATAACTGCATTATATATTATGTATATATAATATTTAATGTACGTGCACGTCTAATTGTAATCTAACCGAGGAAATCTTGCGGTTTATCGCGAG